>MNCI01011713.1:0-104757 GCA_015680685.1 Gnetum montanum
CTTTGGGGTGATCATACAAGAAAATATTACATTGATACGTATGAATGGCAGTTGAGTTCTTATCCTTATTCTCTTCTACCCTTTGTTTCGATTGTTGTGTGGTGTCCTGTCCTATTTCTTGATTTGGCATAGTTCNATTCTCCCATTTAGTTATTTCTCCTTCTTCTTTTGCTATCCTCTTAATAAGCTATTGGAGTTGATGGGTTCATAGCTCATATAGTTGACCTTGGGCATACATCCCTAGGGTCTCTCTTGTTTCATTACGGAGCCCATCTATGATATGGTACATTAGCCTTTCCTCAAAGAACCCATGGCCTAGGCAGTTTTTTAACAGTGCATAATATCTTTCCAAGGCCATGTCTAAGGGTTCATGTTGTGCTTGTTTCCATTCTTGGATTTTTCTCCTCAAGGCTGACACTCTCGCATAGGTTTGATATCTTTCATTGAAAAGTTCTACCATTGTCGACCAACATCGAATTGATTTTGGTTATAATGACCTATACTATACTTTTGCTTGGCTAACGAGTGTCAAAGGAAATAGCTTAAGTTTTTTCCACCCATTATCAATATTGTTCCATGTACAAGCATCGTAGAAGGCTTGTAAATGATGTTGTGGATCTGAATCATAGCCTCCTAAAAACTTGGAAAAGTTGTTTAAATCAAGCACAGGTAGACAACTTTCCTTACGATGCCTGTGGGCTATTCAAACAGCCTCTTGTATTTCCATTAAGCTTGTAGTGGCTAGTAGGGGTTCATTGTCATTAGGTAAGTTATGCTTTCGTACGTTGGGATAATGTTGTCTTTGTTTATGTTTATAAGAAACCCCCACCTCAGGTTGCATACTCCAATCTTTATTATCATAATATTCGTTGGTTCTCCAATGAATTACCTCACTAGATGTGGCATTATTATAGCCTTGTAGGAGAGGCATGGTTGTGAACTTTTGTGTGATTAAATTATAATTATTATTATTATTTTTCTGAAAGATATATCATCAAGGCTTTGTTACAGTGATCTTGTATGATGTAACTAATCTAGATAGCACCATCCCCAACAACGGTGCCAATGATGAGTGGCTAGGTATCCCTACGCCCAACCATACGAATCACGAGTGTTCACGCGTGACTCGGTCGAAATCCGCAGACTGTAAGCACTTAACATACATCAAACTTCTAACTAGTGAAACCTTGGGTTAGAACGGTCATTTTCATCCTAATCTCACTTGTGAAGTTCGGTTACGTTGGTTAAGTGAGACTAAGGCTAATGATTTTTATATATTTTTAATTATCTTTTTCGGTGACTAAGTGAAGTATGGAAGGTAAGGAATAAACTATAATCTAATCTCTAATTATCCTATTTTATATTCTAACTACTCCTAGCATAAGTATCCGGTCCCATCTTCCAAGCACGTTCTGAGCATTTCCTAACACTACTGGGTTACCAGACGTTAAGCGTCGCTGGGCTTACCAAGTGTTTGGATTACATTCGAGATGGTCGTACTTATGTCTTTTATGAACTACGAATGAACACTAACGATCGAAAT
Organism: Gnetum montanum; assembly: GCA_015680685.1. Classification (NCBI taxonomy): domain Eukaryota; kingdom Viridiplantae; phylum Streptophyta; class Gnetopsida; order Gnetales; family Gnetaceae; genus Gnetum; species Gnetum montanum. The sequence continues at coordinate 1,544 of MNCI01011713.1, forward strand.
TATAATAATGAAAACATAAGTAATCAACAAGTAACTAATAAAGCATTAACAAGTAATTAATAAAGCATAAACATATTAAGCTATTAAATGCATGAAATAACTAAGTCCAAATGCTGCAAGGTATGCTTGAATAGTTCGTCTTTATTATCATCACCCCAATGGGCTCAGATACATCAATGCTCGAATAAAGATCCGATCACTTTTCTTACACCTGCTGTGGGCACTTGGAAAATATTCTATCTCTTACAGGAGCAAACTGCAAGAGCTTCGCTACAACTACTCAAAAATATGCCTAAATGAGGCATAAGGTCCTCTTATTTATAGGCCGATAGGCAGCTACATAAACAGGGCCCCGTCGACACAGGAAGGCTGCGTCGACGGGGCCGGGTCAACGCGGTCGCATATACGCAACCCCGTCGATGCATCGACTTAATGACACTTCATCACTAGGCATGGACCATGATGAAGGTCATAGGAGAAGGTGCTCTATTTGAGTGGGCTATTCACATGGCTATTGGATTATGTGAGAAAATTCTCAAACTCCATGAGAATCTTTGCATAATATGCCACATGCACTATGCAATTTTTATGGAATATTTGAAGAGATTTGTGGAGTTCTTGGTTGTGGGGAGGGATGGGTATGTCAAAACTCATCCTAACTTTCTAAGCATTAGATAAAACACATTTATCCAACCATGTAGATCCAAAACCCTCCAAAGGATGTTAGGGAATCACTGTCTATAATCATTAAGGAAGTTAGTGATAGGTGGTATGTTTTCCCTAACAACATGGAGATGAAGCCTCATGTAGACCATGCTAACATCAGAAGGGCGAGAGAGCTACATGCTTAGGTTGATAGGGCAACTAGAATAATGCTCAAATGGTCCATGGAGGAAGAAGCACTAGTAATAAAGTAACCTACCAAGAGAAGGCTCATGTTGAAGCTTAGTAGGACTCATCATATGGTCATAGGTATGTTGTTAACTCTTGGCTATGTGTTGGTTTTTTCTATATTTTGAGTTCTAAGTTGTTCTTATATTTTTGGTTCATTGTCCTTGTAGAAAAGTGACTATACATGGTAGCCCAAGCTGTAGCAATAGCAGAGGAGTAGAGGCATGTGGAGGAGGTCCTCCTATAGTAGCATGAGGAGGAGAAATTGACCAACATGGCATTAGGTGACCTCGACATCCTATTTTGTGAGTTGTTGATAGGGAAATCCTCCATCATCATCCTGAAGTAGCAAGATCTAGGTACACATACCCCTTAGTGCTATTCATTTCAATTTATGATTTTGGCTTTAGTTTTTTTCCTAATCATTCAATAATTATTATGCTTGTTATAGTTCCTAAGCCACAACTAAAGGCCTCTACCCCTACATTTTTCATGAAACCATGGGTAGAGGTCACAAAAAAGATGGAGTTTATGCATAAAGTGGCTAAGGACATCATCGATCGGTTGCAAAAAGTTGCTTCCAAGATTAGTAAGAACTTTTTTTTATTTTACCTTAGTTGATTTATTTTGATTTTTAAGAGGTATGTTTGGTTATGGCTATTCATGTTGTATATTTTTCTTATGAGTATATTTTATGATGGTTATATCATTTATAGTACCTACAATTGCATGGGACCCTATCCATGACATGGAGATTGACCCCTACTCTATATCTATGTTGTTGACCACTATGGGAGCTTCATTATCACTATGGATGATAATTTCACCTACGTCTCATAAGGTAGGTGAATTTCCTGCTAGATAGGTGAAGATACAGCTCATAGTTGAGCTAGCCAAGACCTTTCCAAGATAAGGTTGAACCTTGGTGTTTCCTCTAGCACCACGAAATTAGCAGTTGTGGGGAATTTCTTCTTTTCTATAAAGTCTAAGGAGATATATTCCTTAACAACAATCCATGATCCATTATAAAATTTAAGAGCTAACATTGATGTATGTTGTATATGTTCTATTAGGTCTAAATGTTCATCTATGGTACATGGGATAATGTTTGTTGTGGCTCCATCATCTACGTGCTCTCAATGCACTTTATATTGTCACATCCATATGATTATGAAAAGAAGAGCCTTGGTGACTTCACTACTTTTGGGGATGGTCTTGATTTTGCTATCATAAAATAGTAGTGAAGTTGTCTTTGTCTCCTTTGGTGAAGAAGGCACCATCACCTCATGGATAAATTCTTCATTACTAGGGATTTCCTTGCTAACAGGGATGGAAGTTAACATTTCAACTAGCACTTCATGGTCTATATTAGAGGTCATGACTAGGTCATATAGGCTTAGAGTTGTAATTTTTTTTGTTTTTTATTTTGTTTCAATGATTTTTTGACCTATTCCATTACATTTAGGAAGTTCATGTTGTTGAATGTAGCCTTGTTGCCTCTATTGCACTATACTTTATCCATGTGCTCCAAAATCCATACTTCATTTTTAGGTTGTTGTGGCTTCTCCTCTTTCCCTTTTCCTTGGGTTTTAAGGTCCTTTCATGGTTTACTAGTTGAAGCAGCCTAGGTTGAAGAGGTCATGTGTATAGATGATATGGAAGTGGGCTTCAATGAGCCCACTTCCTTTCATGCCTTCACTTACTTGTCATTTTTGTTGTTGGGCTTTTGCATAAGCTTCTTCCTTTGCTTAGTTGAGGCCTTTTGGTTGTGTTTGGTTGCATGGGAGAAAGAGGCTATTGCATTAGCCACCATGGGGGATTGTTGTTCTATTGCATGAGTGGACTTAGTTGTAGTGGAAGGGGAAGGCACCATAATGATGAAAGACTCCTTGGAAGGCATTGGTAATGGCATCCTTACAATAAAGATGGTCCTTTAGCTAGTGGAAGCTAAAGGACCCCTTTCATTACAAGGAGGTATCTGAATCACATATGGTTTCTTTTGTAGGTCTTAGGTCATGGTTAATGTTGAACATGACTATGGTGTATGGGCTATTATTAAAATTCAATAGGTCCTTGTACATGTGCATCGACTAGTTTTGAGGTTGAACTAGGTTGGAAGCATCAAGTACCAGCTTACCCCTATCTATCATCTTTTGCAAGTCATCCTTCAACATAAGGAAAAAGTTAGTGTTGTGATGTGGCAATTGATGATAGTGGTAAAAGCAGTCAAGCTTGAAATACTTGGGCACCTAAGTATCATCCTTGTTTGCTTGAGTGGGATCCTTGGCTATTTCACATAGCCTCTCATGCCTCTTTCAAGAATTTTTAGTCATCTTCTTATATTGTATTCTCCCACTTTTCAATAGTTGGTCTAAAATTTTTTATGGTTTTAGAGGTAGCCTAGTGTACTTGGTTTGATCTTTTTTCTCAAAATTTGACCTCAAAGTAGTTGATGCGGTATCTTTAGATGTTGACATTGGTTGTTATGGTTGTTAACAATGGCCTTGGATTGGTTGGTTCTTGATCTTTGATTGATTGTCTTGCTCTCTTTGGCTACAGTTTCCACCATCACATTGTTCTACCTCCCCCTCTCCTTGTCCTTTTGTGTGTGCTAGTTTTTATATGCCACATAGACATGGTTGTGGCTAGCCTCCGTAGCATCCTCTATGTTTTTGATCTAGGAGAAGGACTAACTTAGTGACTGCAAGTCTAGGTAGTACAACTTTAACTTGATGAAATTTTTAACCATCCCTTTGAATATAGCTAAAAGGTAAGTTTTAGCTATAGGTTCTGGTATCTCATTGAACAAATTACTCCATCATTGGATGAACATTTGCATTGGTTCTAAGGATCCTTGCTTAACCTTCATCAACTAGTCAAGGGTGGTATCAAGCTTCAAGTTGTACTTGAAGTGATAAATGAATTGTGATATCAAGTCTTCTAATAAGGATATAAATCCTTCTAGTAGGGCATAGTACTAGTTAATGACCTTCCTGATAAGGGACATAGGAAATATTCTTGTTATTATGTGTGTCCAAGCTTGTAATAATAAGCACTTAGGGAAAAAGGTTATGAGGTGAGAGTTTGGATTACCTTCACCATTATACTTCATAAATTGTTGTATGGGGACACAAAGGGAAAGAGTTATAGGTGGGACCATAGGACTGATGGGATCATTTTGGTAGAAATCCATGATCTTAACAATTTGGGAAGTAGAGGCCTTAATCCTCTTTAGCTCTTTAGTTTTGTCCTAGATCATTTGAAAGGCTTGATCTAAGCCTTGGGGTATCAATGTCAGTTTTGGAGGCTACGATATTTGTTGGAAGGCTTGAGGCCTCATTTTTAGTTGTGGCATTGAGGGAAAAGGTTCTATCATTATAGAGGCCAATGATCTAAATAAAGAGAAATTTGTTGTGCTGGTATCTAGGGCACAAATAGAACTAAATGGGTATGTGATCCCTAGGTTACTTGGGATCCCATAGTGGACCCCAGCTGGATGGCAAATGGGTTGGTGATGGTAACAACCACTAATGATGGTTGCATAGATTGAGGTTATGTGACGAAGGACATAGAGAAATGAAAGGTTGTGGATTATGGCACCCATTATGTTTGATGCACTATTATGATGGGTGTACACCCAAACATAGCTAGGTAAGAAGGGCTAGATGACTGGGGCATTTGTCCCATGGAAGAGGTGAGGGGGGTTGAGGTGGGCACTATGGTTTTGGGAGTCAATTATTAAAAGAGTTCCCCATGAGATTCTTATGTTCAAACTCCACCCCAAACTCATCCTCTTTCTCTTTTTGCTCATCCAAGATAGCCTCACCATCCTCTTCATCTATCTCAATTAACTACGATAGGACTCACACATAGGTCTCGCTGAGGGGTATCTAGTCATATTGGGAAGGAAGATACTCCTTCCCATTACAATGTATGAGTTCATACTCTTTCTTGGCTTCTACTTTCATTCACAAGATTAGAATGCTAGCCTAAATCTTGGTACAAATGAAGTTGTAATGGTCTATATTTATGATTGAAAACTCAAGACTTTGCCCCCTAAGTCTTAGGGATTTCCTACATTTAACCATAGTGAAGTCCTTAAGGTCATAAACCCTAACAGCGTATTGGCCAAAAGCTTTCTCAGTGAAGTTAAAGGGCAACATGGTTGATTGGCTGAACAAAATGATGTAAATGTTGAAATTTTGGCTAAAAAAATTTTTAAATAATAAAAGAAAATAAAAGTTTCAACAAATAAAACTTTTCAAAATGCCAAAAGGGTTATAGATGTCAAAGGTTATAGGTTAGAAAATGTCTATGGTTATCAGAGGGGATATACTACTTTGCTTAAGAAAGAAGTGAAAAAGAAAAAATATTTGGTATCAAACCCCAACCACACTAGGCTTGCAAGCAATACCAACATTAGGGGTGAGGAGGGAAGAAAAGGAATAAGATGGAAAATCCTACACCTCTCTTCATAGCATTGAGGATTTAATTTTTGCAGTTTATTTTCCATTTTTTCATGGAAGAATGAAGTGGAAACTTTGACTTTTCAAAAGTATGCTTTTGATAGGTTTTCGACACTAACCCTGACAGAAAACTTTTCATTGCAAGGGGGGATGTAGCTTTGGGTGATGAAATCACCAACACTAGGCCAATTGAAAAAATTTTGTAATAAAAGTGATAAAGGTTTTGGTAGGACATCAATGCTAGCCTACAAATTTTTAGCGACTGCTATGAAAATTTTCAAAACATAGATTACTTGTAACCTGAATATTAGGTTTTTGGTGGCAAGGAGGTGTGCGTGTAAGGATTGGTTTTGTAGCAAAAAGTTGTGTTCACAAATTTTGAAAAATGTTTCATAGATTTTCAAAATTTTAGGCAATGCTATCAAGCAAGCCATAGGTTTGAACATAGAATTTGGGTAGAGGTCCTCCTTCTAGTGCTAGAAAACTATAGAGACTAAAAAATTTGGTTGTTGGAAAATCAAAAGTTTCAGTGCAGTAACCTTAACCCTAGATCCCAAGGGCCTCTATGAAATGTAGGATCTAAGATGCCCTAGATGATCCAGTAGATCACCTAAGGACTTAGAAAATGTAAAAAAGTAATAATAAAAAATAGAATAAAGTAGATCTAATGTAAAATGATGCAAAAAATATATTTTACTAATGCTAAGTGCCAACTATTGTAGCCTAACAACCATATTTTCCATTATTCCTCTCATGAACTTCATCTTATCTAGTACCTTCATCCATGGTTTAGAGTGGAATGTGGCTGTTTCTAGAAAAGCCTTATTCCCTATAATAGCCATAAAAAGTCTAGAACATTAGTTGTATGCAACCTTCACAAATCCTTGGGGGACCTTTTATTACATGATGAAGCCTTTTGATCTAAAGAACACAAGTGTGATATACCAATGAGCCATGACCTATATCTTTAGTGACTACATGCTAGGCCTACTCAATGACTATATTGATGATATAGTTCTAATGTTCAAGGTAGCTAGTGATCATGCACATGACTTGAACTTAGTCCTTTAACATTGTCTCAAATATGAATGTGGCTCAAATCTAAGAATTATGTCTTTAGTGTTAGAACCAAAAAATGCTTGAAATTATAGTCTCTAAAGAAGGAATATGTGTCGATCTTGATAAGGTTAAGATCATAGGCAACTTTTCAGCATTGAGTAACCTTAAGAAATTACGTGATATACAAGGTAGATTACAATTCATTTGTAGGTTTATCTCAATGCTTACATATAAGTTAAAATCCATGCAATACTTGCTCAAGATGGGAGTTCATTATGAACAAACAAATCAATTTTAATCAACCTTTAACAACATTAAGCAAGAGTTAACCTAGTTCCCAACTTTATATACACCTTAGAAAGATAAATCATTCTACATCTACCTTACAATATTTGATACATCTATACCCTCTTTGTTGTATCAAAAGTGAGATGATGAAGTAGAGTTATCAATTTACTACTTGACCCATACATTAGTAGCCTATGAAACTTAATACACTAAAGTTAACAAAAATTGCCTAGCCTTAGTATTTTCTTTAAAGAAATGGAGATACTAACTCTTTAGGAGTCAGGTCAATATCATATGTAAGGACAACATATTAAGGGCTATTACATCTAACATCTACAAGAGTAGTCAAATCATCTCATGGAAAGCCATAACAGTCAAATTTGAGTTATATTATGTTTTTCAAGCCTCAACCAAAGGTCAAGCCAGAGTTACTCAACTAACCACTTCTCTACATAAAGAGAATGCAACTATAGATCCCAAGTTTCCTAATGAGAATATCAACATTATCAACAATGTACCTTAAGGTTATGAAGTCATTATGCATTTTGATGGACCTTCAACTACACAAAGAGCCAATGCTACTATCATCATTACACTTCCCTCTAGTTAAATTCAATGTTTTGCCTATCGTTTCAAGTTTCCATGTACCAACAACATGGTGGAGTATGAAGTGTTAATCAAAGAATTGATGATAGCTTGTGCCCATGGATTTAAATTTTTTATGATAAAAGGTAATTCATAATTGGTAATCAACCAAGTAACTAAAGTATATGCTTGCAAAGTGAAACATTTGTAGTCATATTGTGACTATGCCAAAATGCTTTTACAATGATTTAAAAATGTCAACATTAAACATATTTCTTAGGATAAAAATATGTTATCTGATGTCATTGCTACATTAACCTTAAGTATGATGCTTGATATATTTAGCAAATTACATTCCATGATGTAAATTGTGCTCATCCTCTCACACATCATAATGAAAGAATTTGTGTAGCAACTATAGAAAACATTCCTTGACATGAATGGTACTATGAAATCAAGTTCTACTTCATGCATAGTGAGCCTCCACATAACCTAACTACTTCTCAAAAGGATGTTGTAAATAAAAAATCATGATAATATGTTATTGTGGCTAATAATACATTATGTCAAAAGTCCTATGATGGTATATAATTAATATGCTTGAGCAAAGAAAAAGGTCATATGATCCTACAATAGGTACACGATGGAATATGTGGAGGACATATAGGACCTAGAGCAATTGCTACCATGATTAGATGCCCAGGATACTATTGCCCTTATATGGAAAATGATTGTGTCCAAAAGATAAAAACTTGGGACACTTGTCAATGGCATAACAATCTCATACACATGCCACTAACTACATTACATACTACTTAGATTATATGGCCATTCCAATGATGGGGAATTCACATAATTAGAGAAATAACTCATAATTCATCTAATGTTCATAACTTTATCATCATCACAACAAATTATTTTACAAGGTATGTTGAGGATATTTCTTTATGAAAGAAACATCACAACAAGTTTGCAAGTTCATCCTACACAACATAGGATTACATTTTGGCCTACCTTTAATCATTATCATAGATAGTGGACCACAATTTAGTAGCCAAGAAACACATATCTTTTATTAAGACTTACACAATAAGCACTCTTTTTCATTACCTTATTATCCACAAGCTAACAGTTAAGCTACAGCTAATAACAAAGTAATCATTAACCTTGTAAAGAAAATCCTAAACAATAGCAAACATAGATGGCATGAACAACTCTTGTATGCATTATGGGTGCATAGGATAATATTTCAAGTAGTAACTAGTGTCAACCCATATAGCCTAGTTTACGACTCTGAAGTTATGTTACCTCTTGAATTGTAGGTTCCAACTTTGTGGATAGCTCTGTTTGACTATATCAATGATGAACAAAATCATGAATTGCATACCATTGACTTATATTCATTATAAGAGAAATGAATGTAAATAATTTCTTACATTAAATGATATGAAGGAAAACAAATACAATACTACCATCATGATCCAAACTAAAGGCAAGTCAAGGAACGAGACTTTATTCTTAAGATTATTCATAAACATGTAGATAAGTTCTTAGCCAACTAGGAAGGGTCTTTCTTGGTCACAAAAGGCTATGAGAATGGAGCCTTGAAGATAGCAAATCTAGATGGGAATGAATTAGCTAATCTAGTCAATCATTTTTATCTTAAGCCTTATTATATATAACGTTGACTTGCTTGCCTTTATCTTTTGTTTATCTTTGTTTATATATTTAACCAAAAAAATGATGTTGACAAACCTAGTAGCCTATAATGGGATAGCCTACATGACTATTTTACTGTTGGTCTTAACCATTACAAATTTTGTTTAAAGCTGCAATGTAAAATACCAATTTCTCAAGTTCTACTAATGATATCTCATGATGTCCAATGTTTACTTGTTGTCTCATGTAACCTCTTGAAATCTCATATTTCTTTAACTTATTTCTTATTCTCTCTAAGTTGTGTTTATATGATAAGCCTAAATTCATCACAGAGGTATGCCTCATTATAGTAGTGAGTTACCACATGATCTCAAGACATGAAATTTAACTATCTTGTTCAACCATGTCAACAATGCTTACCTCATATCATTTCTGTTACCCATTCATAGCTAATTTCCATATACTAGTTTTAGCCTTTTTTGTTAATAATGAAAACCTATGTTTGACATTCATGCATTATGGCCATATGACATCTTCTGCTACATGCTTCATCAAGTAATTTTTTGAATCTCCAGACTCTTCATTCAATGAGAAAACAACAATTCATCCTTGATAATAAAACCCAAAGAAATTTTCACTCTTGTAAAAAAAGAAGGGAAAATGTCAAGAAAGACAAAAGGTCAATGTAGCCTAAAGCTAAACAAATAAATAGCTCAAAAAAATAAAATAAGGAAGAGCCAAGTGGCCTAAAGTAGCTAATTACCAAAGCACTAGTTTTCTTAAAAGTCAAGCTCACGTAACTAGTATCGCAAGCACAAAGCATGAAAATATTTTCACTAGTAAACATGTTGCTACACCATAATCATGATGCCAAAATATTTATAATTCTTTGTTATCCTATTTGACCATTCTCTAAAAGTCAATGTAGTCATTCCCTAACTTCAAATCATCATCATTCAATTTTCACCTTACTGCACCATCATGAACTTTCTCTAGCATGATTCGATAGTTACAAAATTAAGTGTGGAGAAAGAAGCATTGGTGATGAATCTAAGGTGGTGCTTCACATTTTTTTACTGATGCCTTTTAGGTCAATTCTATAGACATCAACAAAGAGGAATTGATGAAATATCTCAAAGGAAAAAGTGTTGTGAATAGGAAAGTCTTGTGACCAAATTTTATCATGTAATTTTGATTAGATTCAATAGTAAAAATAGAAGGCTTGATTTTCCTTCAAAACATTCATGTTGTGACATTATTTTGACAAAATTTTGGGGCATTTCAAATATGTAAAATGTAATTCACAAGTCACATTATTAAAAAGCCTATGAATTTCATTAGACTAATGTAATTGAGCTCAAAAGCCAAAAACACTATCAATTATCACATAAAGTATCAAAAACACTACACTTGTTAGTACCATTGTGTATGACAAAAATGCTAGAGTTCTAGCTAGTGTAAATGGTCAAATGCACTATGTAAATGCCTAGGAAACTTGTCAAAATTAAATCAATGGAGAAATAGTAAATCATGATCTATTTATACAAGAAATGACATAATTTTAAGAACTTTTGGAACATTTGAGACTTCTTTCAACTAGATATTTTTTAAGTAGAATGAAGATCTAAGAGCATGTAGTCTTCTCCCAATGGAATCTATTGTGAGAATTGAGAGACTATTGTTGTCATCATTCAGAAGTACATCTCAAGCCTGACTTATTTAGATCAGCTGCAAAACACACCTTACTGATCTATGCAGTAGATCTCCAATGCCAATTTTAGAAAGATCTTTGAAATGTTTGCATTCCCAAGCTATCAAATCCATTAAGTTTATTCAATCTATGATTTGTATATTCTAAACTTACACCTTTATAATATTTTTATAGTATGGTATAAAATTTGCAGTTGTTTTGCCATATTATTGCTTAACTTTTTGCAATTGCTTTTCAATTCACTTATAGATCCAACATTGGATCCATTATTTACGCATCCAATTTCACTATTTTATGACTTATTTTATATCTTAACCAAGTAATAGATTTTCAAGTTCTTAGATTATCAACAAGATCATGTAAGACACGTTCAATCCTTTCTAAGGCATGTGGATCTTAAGGTAAAATTGTTTCACATAGATCTCTTTAATTTTTAACTTAAATTTTTCTGTCATTACAAGAAATATTTCAACCAATTTAATTGCATAGTAGATCTTATCTTTCTATCTTTTTTAACTAATTTTAAATTTCAAATATTAAAACATGATGATACATACTTAATTTCAACTTAATTTAGAATAATATTATGTAAGGCATAGAGCAATGATAAATAGATCGTAAGTATTGTAGTAGGAATCATCATAACAAGTAGAAACCAACACAACCTAACATGAAAATAAACCAAGTAGTTTGCAACTACTAAATGGTCTAGAAAAACTAACCTATCAAATAATATACCTTTCATTGAAAAGAAACTTAGGGATCAAAGGACGAATCTAGAAATCCAAGTTAGACATTTCACCAATGTCAGTGGCATCAGACCAAAAGAGTTATGCATGTAAAATATCTAGTGGAAAGCATTTAAACAAAGGAAACATGAAATGTAATATGAAAGTGTGATTGGAAGTACAAAAATATCTAAAATAGTGCAAAAAGACATAGATCTACTACGTGAAAACTAGAAAGGAAAATGTGAAAAAAATAGATCTTGAATAAATATGGTAAAACTAGAGACAAAAGGTCTAAAAATGAAAAAATCTAGATTATAGAGAAGGAAGCTTGTAAAGATAATATATTTCAAGATGTGTACTAGAAATCAGAGACATCCAACAAGAAGCTATATTACCCCGTTCTTGCTTTGATGGATGCATGAATTCAAATTTGATAGGAATAGTAGTAGATCTAGTAGCTAACGATTATAAAAGAAAGATTGATCAATGTATTAATCTAATTCTTAGTAAATCTTCACATGTTAAGAAGACAGCATGAAGGAGATATAATATGTCAGCAAGGGAAAATACTATGAAACAAAGACAGAGAGTTGAAATTTCATAACAGATCTCCTATAAGTAAAGCGCTAATTAGCTCTTAGCATCTAAAAAGGTCAAATAATAGAATAAGTGTCAACCCCTTTATAATTAGAGATATCGTCCTATATATAGACCAAAAATGCCTTGTAGACCATGTAGAAATAACATAGTGGGATCCATAGAATCTTCTAAAATCTTTCAAAAGATTGTGAATAGGAGAGATGATGCAAAGAATAAAGTTTGATGCTAGAAATAAAAAGTATGATGTGAGACTTTAAAAGGTAAAGAAAATAGTTGACATCAGACATGTAAAGTAAGATTGATGTTGGATGCTGAAACTCTAATGTAAGACATCAAAATTGGCTAGACACAAAATGTTAGAAAGCTAAGATGAAAGCTAACATTAAACATTGAGGTTGAGATTAACATCAAACATTGAAGACTAATGTGAAACATCAAAACCAATTTGATGTAAAACATCAAAAACATGAATTTAAAATGACATTGTAGATTACATGAGATGTTAAATCACAAGAGAGGTTGAAATGACATGGTAGATGATCCATGACATCATTTCTAGTGAGCTAAAGATGAGAGGATAGAAAAAATGGTACAAATGATGTAGGATGTTGAATCTAAACTATTGAAAATGGCTTTGATGAACCCTCAACTACCTTTAGTTTTAATAGAAATTAGTTTGAATCTTTATTTCTTTTTGTTATCTAACCATATCAATACATTGAATTCCTAGATGGTATGTGATAAGGTACAAATATTTTTTTTGAATCTATGTATCACAAGATATAGTGGTGGTGATAGGTATTGATAACATATTGATTTACATAGTGAATTTTGGTGATCTTTGAGAGAAAACATATTAATCTACGTCACTAGAATTGACTTGTATTGATCTATTTCCTATTGATTTGAATAGTAATTGCAATAAGAATCAATATCATTGAATGTGACGTGATCTAGAATTCTTTAAAGAATGAAGATATTGATCTAGGTTATAGATGTGATGAAGATCAATAAATTTAGGAATTGAAAAACATAGCAATCATGATTGAAGTCAATGAGCATCAATCCATATTAATTTCCACAATATAAATCAATATGTCTATCTAGCTAATTTTTTTTTCAAAATTAAGATGTAAGCTCTTCCAGTATAAAAGGGAGGTTCTTCACTCAAGTTTAGGGATTTGAGGCCATAGAGATCCAAGTCAAGTTGAATCCATTTTTATAGAAATTATTTAGGAGTAGTTGAGCCTTGTGGAAACTACCAACAATTGGAGTCCACTAGTGGGCTGTTGAATTTGCTACATTAGGAAATAGCTAAGCAAAGTCACAAATTGAATGGCATCTCCCTTTTGCTCTTCACAATTGACATTTTGTACTCAAAAGCTTCAAATTTGATTTAATTATAAAATTTCATTCTTGAACATAAGTTAGAATTTAGGATGAGAATTTTTTATTTAGCTTCTGAGTGACAGTCATAACTGTGGATTTGGTTGGAATTGAATCTAATTATTGTTATCTTAATGATTTCTTTTACTTTCAACCATTCCTCCATGGATAGGACTTGTAGGTTAGTTACAGAAAAGGTGACATTGCTACAATAAAGGTAATATAGCCCCAAAAGTTTTGGCTGGCTAATTAATTTGGCACTATTGCCGAGGAGGCCAGAAAAGTTAATCTTCATCAAGGATTTGTTATGTTTTCAAGGTTTCATTTCAAATTTAGAGTTAAATCTTCAACAATAGGTACATATTCTTTCATTCATATTCTTCTTTTTTATTTTTTTGGAAATGGTTTTCTTTAATTATTTTGCATGCAAGAAGAAAAATAAAAATAATAAAACTGAGGAAAAAGTATAAGAAAAGTCGTAAGAGTCAATCCCTTTAGTTCCTGAAATTGAAGAGGATGATAGAAAAACTACAATTAAAGATATAATTACAAGGGAAATAAAAATAGTTTACAATTTTCTAGGACTACTTATTCATGAATGTGGTAAAGAGGAGTGCTTGTTAATTTTAATGACATCTAAGAGATAACATAAAAATCCAACTCAAAATCAACCTTCTAGGAATACTAAAAGTTACTATAAATATGTTAGAACTAATTTGGAACAATCTTAAGAAGAATTAGAATAGGAATAGCCTAGTCTTGAATGAATGAATTTAAGGGTTAAACTTTTATTAATATCCAATTAAATTTTAAAACATCCATTAAACAAAGAATTTTGGTTAATAATGAAGAAGAAAGTCCAAGTAAAATTTTTGAATAAGGTGAACTAGCAACACAATTTTCATTTTTAGTAACATTTAATCCACTTTTTATACCTTGAGCATTGTAATGCAAACAAAAAATCTAGTTATAATTACAATTTTCAAAAATTCTAACTTTAGTGAAATATTAATTAACATGTTCACTATGAAAGGAACTACTCAACCAACAAGCACCTTAAATTTTCAAACCCCTCTCATCTCAATAGCTACCTCTATTTCTATACCAAGTCTCATTATGATCCCAACCTTTAATAGTTCTTATTTTATGATTGGATTCTCTTCATGTCATACATCTCCTCTAATCTCACAAAGTTTATTTTCTCTTTCTTTTGGTATCATAGGATATAATATTCCTTTGGGTCAATTATATTAAGGTCAAAATTTAGGAGATTTATTAAATCAAAGAATACTAATGATTTCCCATGGACCATTAGCTTTTCCTCTAAGAAGAAATGTAAAAGTAAAAAACTCATATTTACTACTCATTTTTAGGGAAACTAATGATGAAGACCCTATAGCCCATGTTAGAGAATTTAAAACCATGATAACTATGTTAGTACCTCAAGGGGAGGATAGGATGAAAATGATAACTTTCAAATACACCATAAAAGATAAAGCTAACTTTTAACTTCAAACCTTGAGAACTTAGATACGCTCATGGGATGAATTTAAGGTAGCATTTATTCAATGCTTTATCACTGACAATAGACTATATACCCTTAAGAAATAAATAATGAGTTTTACAAAAAAAGAAAATGAAGATTATGAAAATTCCTTTGATAGGTTTAAGGTTCTATGTCTTAAACATATTAATCATGGATTTCCAACCCATCAATTAATTCAAATATTTAAAGAATGACTATAATCATATTATAGGAAAAATGTGGACTTTTCCTTTGGGGGAAGCATTGTAAATGTGACACCAAAAGAGGGTTAGAGAATTATTGACTCTTAATAGATCAAAGTAAAGGTTGGCCAAAACCAAATGTCACATAGGATGTAATACATCAAACTGAGCAACTAAATAGAAATGTTGATGAATTATCTAAACTAATTAAGAAATAATCTTATTTTGCTCAAGAAGAAGTCTATGATTTATGTGGAAATAAGCAGCATGACATCACAACTTATCTAATCTTAATATACTTTAATGAAAAAATTCAAGAATCGGTATGAGCTTTTCAACAAATAAAAAATAAAACTCCTTTATCATTTCAACCAATAGCACTTTACCAACCACTACCTCCAATTCCTCAACATAATTATTGATCATTTAGAAACCTTGTTAATGAGAAATTGGATTGGTGAACTCAAAGTTTAGCAGCTTTTATAGAAGATAAGAGGAAATTTATAACTAGGACTAGAAGAAGATTCTAGGATTTAATCAAAAGTGATTTACCTTTCCAACCTAAATCAAACCCCACAAATTAAAGAAAATACAAAGAAAAATTACATTGTGTTACTAAAAGAAGTAGGAAGGTTATAGAACCCAGGAGGGAGTTGAAAAGGTACACAACAAGGATCAACGATATGAAACACTAGTATTAGATAAGAAGGGAGGTAAAGAATTGACAAATGAAGGGTTAAGAGACCAACCTTCAACATCTTCCCCATCCTTAAATAGGAAAATAATGTCACCATCATTTTCTAAAAGGTTGCAAGTATATTTTTCCAATAAGACACATATTGAAAAAACATTTAGAGAATTATATTTATATATTCCACTTGAAAAATCTATAAGAGATACATCACTTAATGCTAAATTAAGGGAGTTATGTACAAAAAGGAGAAAAGAAAATATTTCTACAAAAGTATACTTGGTTGATAACTTATCCCAACTTATACAAAGTCATGAAATTCCAAAATACCAAGATCCAAAAGTTTTAACTATTTCTATAAGCACTAATAGAAAAGCATCAAAATCACCTTATTAGATCTAGATGCTAGCATTAACATCATGCCATGTAAAATGACTAAGTTGCTAAACTTGGCAAATATTAGAGAAGTAAATATGTCAATTTCCTTAGCCAATGGCATAACCATTAAAACTATAACAGTTGTAGAAGATTTAATAATGGAAGTAGGAAAAGGAAAATACCTTGTGGATTTTATTATATTAAAAGTAAATGATCCAAATTATTTCCCATTATCCTAGGAAGACCCTGGTTAGCAACAGTCAATGTTATAATTAATTGTAGTTTGAGGTAGCTTTAATTAATCTTTACCAATCCTCCCTTTACACTTAATATTTTTGATAAAGCAAAGAAGGATAGAATAAATCAAGATATTAAAGAAACTAGGATTCTTTATACAATACCAACATCTACCATGGTTGAAGATAGGGAAATATTAGCACTTAACAATTTTGATGAGGGACCCTTAGATTCTTTCATAATAGAACAACAAAACTTCTTAGATTAAATTTTTAATTTATTATTAGAAAGTATTGGGGATACTATTCAACCATAAATCAATAACTCTCTAGAACTTCAAGAACTACCTAATACTCTTAAGTATATTTTTCTTGATGAGAATAAACCATTAATAAGAAACTCTTAATTGTCTAATAATTAAGAAATCAAATTAATTGAATTTTTTTAAAGAAATTATAAGGAATTTGCATTGATCTATGAGGATCTTCACCATGGAATTTTATGTAACATATGTCAACATCATATTATTTAGAGGACAACATTAAAGTAGTTAGAATTCCTCCTAGACAAATTAATCTAGCCTTAAAGCAAATCATTAAAGATGAAATTTCTAAACTTTAGAAGGAAGAAATTATTTATTAGATAGCTGATAATGAATGGGTGAGTCCCATCATGGTGATGCTTAAAAATGGAGGTAACTGGCAAGTCTATGTAGATTATAGGAAATTTAATCAATGTACTAAAAAGGATCATTTTCCTCTATTTTATATAGATCAAATTTTAGAAATATTAGAAGGGAATGAGTATTATTGTTTTTTAGATAGGTTTAGCGGTTACAACCAACTGGCCATTAGACTAGATGGTCTACATAAAACAACTTTCACCTGTCCATATGGTACCTTCACCTATAGGAGAATGCCTTTTAGTCTCTGTAATGCACTCACTACTTTCCAAAGAGCAATGATAACTATCTTCTCTAATATGTTGGAGGAACACATAGAAGTATTAATGAATGATTTCTCATTATATAAAGATACTTATGAACAAATTTTAAAATAGTTAGAATATGTCTCAAATAGATTTATAGAGAAAAATTTAAAATTAAGTTGGAAAAAAAGTCATTTAATGATAACAAGCAGTGTAGTTTTAGAACATGTAATCTCCAAGGAAGGAATTAAAGTAAATGTAAAAAAAGTAAAGGTAATCTCTACACTTCTAGCTCCAACCAATTTAAGAATACTTTGGTCTTTCTTAGGTCATGTTGAGTACTATAGATAATTTATTAAGAATTTTTCAAAAATTTCTAAACCCCTTTATAAGCTTTTATAAAAGGATGTTCCCTTCATATGGATTGATGATTGCCAAAAATAATATTCAAAACTTAAAGGAAAAATTACTACTACTTTTTTGCTTAATTGACCTAATTGGAACTTTCCTTTTGACTCAATATATGATGCTAGTGGGGGGTACTTTTGATTCAATACATAGTAAATAAGCCTAGGATAATTTACTATGTTTCTAAAAGTTTGGATCAGACCCAAGTAAGTTACAAAACTATAGAAAAGGAGCTTTTAGCTACTATATATGCTCTAGATAAGTTTAGACATTACTTAATAGGGTATAAAACCATTGTATACATTAATCATTCTGCCATAAAATTCTTAGCCAATAAAAAGATAGAGAATGCTAACATTATGAGGTGATGTCTTCTACTCTAAGAATTTGATCATAATATTCTAGATTAAAGGAGTAGAGAAAATGTTGTGGTAGATAACCTTTCTAGACTAGAGACTTTAGAAGAAAATAGGAAAATAGGATTGTTTGGTGATAAATTTTTTGATGAACTATTTTTAGTGAAGAAAGATCCCTAGTTTGCTAATATATCAAACTACTTAGCCACAACGCTAACTCAATGAAGTCAAGAAGAAAAGAATTCCTTTATAAAAGGTATCTCAAGGTACATTTGAAATGAGCCATATCTCTATTGAATATGTAAGGATGAAGTGGGAAGAAGATGTGGGGCAAAAGAGGAACAATAAGAAATCCTACAAATGTATCATGATGACCTAGAAGGTGGACACTTTGATAGTTATAGAACAACTATAGAAATATTACAAAGTGGGTTTTATTTACCCATTGTTCTTAAAGATGCTCACATATATGTCTAGGGATGTGATAAGTGTCAATGCTTAGGGGCAATAACAAGAAAACAAGAAATTTTGTTTAATCCCATCCTAATAATGAATCCTTTTAATTTATGAGGTATACGTTTTTTAGAACCATTCCCACCTTCTAATGGATTTCAATTTTTCTTAATATGTATAGATTATGTTACTAAATGGGTAGAGGCTAAAGCTATTCTAACAATTGATGTTAAGATAGTAGTGGCTTTTCTAAGGGATCATATTTTAATACAATTTGGAACTCTACAAACACTTATTCATGATCAATGAACTCATTTTGTAAATAAATTAATGGAGAAATTCTTGAAGTCTTATGAAATCCAACATAAGATAGTCATTACCTATCATCCTTAAATGAATGATCAAGTTGAAAATTCTAATTGAATCATTCTAAAAATCTTAACTAAAACTATTTGTGCTAAAAAAAAAAAGATTGTTCTAGAAAATTACTACATGCACTTTAGGCCTATAGGATTACTTATAAACAAAACTTAGGATATTCACCTTATCAATTGGTTTATGATAAATGATTTTTATTGCATGATGAAATAAAATATCAATATCCAAATTAACACATCAACTAAGTATTAATGAGGAAAGTAATCAAGACTTTAGAATAACTCAATTACATGAACTTGATAGAGTACACCTACATGCATTTGATAAAAAAATAATAATTAAGAAATAACTAAAGTATATGCATGATAAAAACATACTAAAGAAGCACTTCTTAGAAGGAGATAAAGTCTTATTATATAACATGTGATTACATAAATTTATAGGAAAATTAACAACTTAGTGGAAGGACCCATACCTAGTATTACAAGCCTATAGCAATGGCAATGTCCTAATTGCACCCATAGAAGACCTATCTAACTCACTCCTAGTAAATGGCCAAAGACTTAAGGATTACCATTAGAGCCTAGGGAGGATGAGTTAGTAGAATTAAGTTAACCTAATTACCCTATGAAGGAACTATAGAGAAGAATAGTTAATTAGAAGTTAAAATAATAAAAAGTAATTTTAGGCAAGTACCCTATTACATAATGTAAAAATAATTAAAGGATAACCAATAGTATACCACTTTTACCTTGAAAAATGTAGAGGAAAATAGAAAATATACTTGTTAGTTGGGACTATAAAGAATTCAGTAGCATCATGTCTCGAATGAAAGGAAGAAGGACAACTCCCCCTACCTTGAGATAGGTAGGTTTACATTTAAAATCAATCTAAGGATAAGCCTTAGAATAATAACTAAAAAAAGAACACTTAATTATTATAATAAACTCTATTATTCCTTTGATTTAACAATCCTTGAATCTAAATTTGCATAAGCTAAGGAAAAATAACCAAGTATAGACCAATGTTTACAAGAGTATGATTGATGTTAGTTACCTACTTGGAGTTCATAAGGAGAAAAGCGTGTGTTATATTGAATCTAGCATCTAATGTGATCAAAGCATCCAATAATATGGAACAAGATCGATGCCCATGTGAGTAATTCATTGAAAAAAAAGAAAAATGTACATAATTTAATAATGGCTTCCACAAGAACCTCATGATTGAAGTAGGCTGAATTTATATTTTCTATTTAGCAAAAAAAGATGAAAATAATAATATAGGATATGAGTGTAAATAAAAATGGACCCCACATGAACCTTCATCCATGAGCAAAGCCACACTTCCATAGGACACTTACACTTGGGATGATGCTAAATGCTCACATTTTCAACCATTTGACAAGAATCCTCTTTTGTGAGTCAAGTGATTATGAGTAGAGTAGTAGTTACTAATATCAAATAAGGATGAAACTACCTTCAGTAGCCAGCATATAACACTATTAAGGAAAGGATGACTCATCTAAGTAGGTACTTTAATAAACAAGCTCACTTATAACCATTTTTCTTACTTGGCTTATGCAACTTTATACCCAATGGACTACTGATCCATTCTTTTTCTTGCTTTTCTTTTATAAATATTTTTCATTTATATTTTACTTTCCAACCTTCCACTATATTCGTTCATTTTCTTGGGCTTCCAACTATAATATCCATAGGTAATTAAAACCCTTTGATGTTTCAACCATTATACAACCTGCCTCCCATAGAAGTTAGTGGTTGAGATCCCTACTATGGCTAAGCAATGTGAACACTAATGATTGGAATATCAAAGTTTACCTAATCATTATGTATAGTGAAGAATATATAAAACCCATGGCATCCCTACTTTTGATTTATTCTCTTGGCTAGTATACACTATAATATCAAATAATATTAATTCCTCTAATTAACCTAGGCTAGGAACATAACCTAGATTAATTAGAGGGGAAAGAGCAAATTTTATACCATAGAAAATATATGGGATAGTAGGGTATAACCAACATGAAACCTAATCAAAGATCAAGCTAGGAATGATTTTGTTGAAAGAAATGCAGCTCATATCCTTATTACATTGTAAGTCATCCTTCTAATGCATTAATCAAACCTTGTGAGGAGAGTTTTTAGTCCAAATAATCCTATGTGGGCCTTTCTAACTAAGTTATATATGAATTTATATTCTCTACAATAATCTCTAATGTTAGAGGGTATAAGGAAAAGGTAATATTTTAGTAATAAGTTTTCTCAACAAATTATTCTTTTTAGTTTTTAACTTGGATCTATCTTCATTGCAAAATGTGAATACTAGTGATAGGAAAATTTACTCAATCAAGGAACACCACAAAATCAATGTCTATGGAGATGGAAGGAATTTTGGAATCCTTAGGATTTTACCATGTTGACATACATTGATATCTCGATGTCTTGCAACATTAGTTATTGAAATATATCAATTCTACAATTTTAATTGATATAGAAATAATTTTCCTTTAGTTTATAAATAATGATGTTGAATTAATAAATAAGGATTAAGGTTTAATTATATAGTAATATTGATCTACACCAACTAGATTGATAAATTTTGATAGAGGAAAATTTTTCTTGACATCTTGGCATCTAAAAAACATGGCCATAATGAACTTTGATATTTAATTATATAATGATATTGATCTTCATCGACTACATTGATCAGATTTGATAGAGGAAAAATTCTCCCAAGACACTTGCATCTAAATCGTGTGACCGTGATGAAATTTGATATTTAATTATACAATAATATCAATCTACATCAACTAGATCTATCAAGTTTGATAAAGAACAAATTTCTCTGAGATCCTCATATTTGGACAATGAGACCGCAATTAACTTTGATATTTAATTTTTCAAAGATATTGATTCATGCAGATGTAGCAATGTGAATCAATATGATGAAAAATACACAAGAATAGAATTGATATTGATCATGACCATGATATAAATAAATCCCTTTGGTATCAAAGTATCTTGAGTTCTCGATGAAGATTAATATGATGAAAAGTAAAAAAAAAAAATATAACCTAATAGTAAGATGATGATCGTAAAAATAAAAGGACTAGAGGGATAAACCTTATCCCCAAAAATCCTCATGCACAACACACTAGGGCTCATTTGGTCACTCTCACCACCAAGGATCACATCCATGTAAGCATAGACTTCTTTAGATGGTAGTTAAGCCTTATGTTGACAAGTTTAGACACATCTTGTCAGTATTGGAGTAAAAGGTGATTCTTTCTCTATCTTTTAGCATTTTCCCCAAGCATTTAGGATTACAAATGATAAAATTTTCAACCACTGAGTAGTAAGAAAAGGTAAGTATGAGGTTCATTGAAGAAATTGATTACAATTTCCATATTCTTAATTTGCTAATTTTTTTGTAGGCACCTAGAATGAAAGGATTAAAATCATCCCATATCATGCTAAAGCAAACTACGGAAAGTAATTTGATCATACTGATGTAGCCTCTGCTAATAGATTAATATGCTAGGTTGTGGGATGTTTATCAAACCCCTCATTAAGTGGTACTACCAAGAAAATATCCTACAATTTTATAGAAATTTGAAACCCCATCTCACCAAGGTGGATCCTCCAGAATGATACCTAGTTTCCTCAATGAGAAGAACTAGGATAAAAATGATGGTGGCTAGGCTTCAAGAGTCATCTTACCTACTTGATAAGAACAAAGATATTTTTAAGATAAAGGCTAGAACTGAGAAAAAGTATGATCTTTTCCATTAGTTTGTTGGGGAGCCTAATCTAAGCAAGATCTAGACTCAAGAAGCTTACTTCCTAAACTTGCATCTAGAGCATTGTGTTATGGTAAGAATGATCACAAATATCCCCCATTAATGTATACCACTAATGTTCTTAGCCTAGCCCTTTAAGTTATAAAGGCCTTCAAGTTCAATGAGGAGGTTAACTTTGTGTACTTTCCAATTAGGTACATGGTGTATCATTATAATGATGATGTACTTGAAAATTATGTTATTCTTTTATGATTTTAGAAATCTTGTAGAACCTTAGTCTATTAGAGCCCCATAAAGACATGAAGGTTAACCTCACTACCTTGAAGAAGTAAACTTTTGCATGGTCCCTAAAAATCTACACCAAGCTCAATCCTTTCATCAAGGAATCTAATGACCTAGGTTCAATGTTAGTACCACAAGCTAATAAGGAACGTGAACTCTAGAAAGAAATGAGGACACAACTATAAGAGGTGTGATTCAACTAGCAAGAGATCCTATGTATTTAGAAAAAGGTTATTTCTACCCTCACAACACTTGAAAAGAGGGTTGAAGATATTGAGTAAAATGTGCATTCATAGATCCATGATGACGATGAGAGAGATAAACCCTCATACTTTAAGAAAGATATGAAAGTGGAAGGAGGACCCAAGGTTTAATCCTTATGTTTTATTTATTTATTTTTGCGTTAGAAAAGCCATTTTGTATTTATAATCAAATCTTGGACATGTTTACTTTTTTATGATATATATAATCTTTCTAGTGATGAACTTGGATTTTGTGCTAGTCGACAATCATGTAATTTTTTTGAAGACAATATAAAGTATTGAATTTTCTTTACATTGTGACGGTTACCTTTGTTATGGAATAAAATGTTTATTCATTTAGAAGCATTTTTTTTAAATAAAAATGAATTATAAATTATTATTCCTATAGTATCATTATCATACTTAGGCTTAGTAGTAGTTAAAATATTTAGAGAATTGTATTGGCCATGATATGGGATTATCAATGTTTTGATTGAGTCTAAAATTAATAGATATAGTGTATGCTTTATGTATTCATGTGTTAATGATATCTTTTACCTTTGTTGGCTAGGCACTCACCAAAGGCTAGTAGGAGGTTATGATGAATCCCCAATTTCCTTCAATTTTAATAAAAATTAGTTTGAATTTTTATTTTTTCTATTATCTAACCATATTGAAGTACATTGAATTCCTTGATGATACACAATAAGGTACTCATATTTTTTTATGTCTATGTATCATAGGATATAGCAGTGGTGATAAGTATCAATAACATATCGATTTGCATAATGAATTTTGGTGGTCTTCAAGGGAAAACACATTGATCTACTTTACTAGAATTAACTTGGATTGACCTAATTTCTATCAATTTTAATAGTGACTACAATGGGAATTGATATCATTGAAAGTGAGGTAATCTAGAATTTCTTAAAGAATGAAGATATTGATCCAAGTTACATACATGATAAAGATTGATAAATTTAGGAACCAAAAAGCATACCAACCACAATCCAAATTCATAAGCATCAATCCATATGAATTTATACAATATAAATTGATATGCCTATCTAGCTAATGTTTCCCATAATTAAGATGTAAACCCTTCTAGGATAAAAATGGGACACCTCACTCAAGTTAGGGGGTTCAAGATGAAGATATCCACATCAAGTTGAAGTCATTATTTGTAGAAATTATTTAGGAGGACTAGTCAAGCCTTGTGGCAACCAACAACCATTGGAGTCTACCAATGGGCGATTAAGGTTGCTACACTATGAAATAGTAAGGTAAATTCATAGATTATATGACATCTCTCTTGTTCTTCTTACAATTCACATTTTGTACTTAAAAGCTTCAAATTTTATTTAATTATAAAATATTATTCTTAAACTTATGTTAGATGTTAGGATAAGAATTTATGATTTAGCTTATGAATGATAATCATAAGTATGGATTTGGTTGGAATTAAATCTAATTATTGTTATCTTGATGATTTTTTTATCTTTCAACCATTCCTTCATGGATATAACTTGCAAGTTAGTCATAGACAAGGTGACATTACTGTAATGAAGGTAATATAGCCCCAAAAGTTTTGGCTAGCTCGTTGTGCTCTAAGTGATAGAAAGCAATAGAATGTATTCAAGTCTTTTACTTGTTAAAAAAAAAAAGCTAAAGTAACTACTACATTGTTCCCTCTTGATGGATACCATTAAAAAGCTAAAAGAGATTCCATTAACAAAAGGCACAAGCTAATATGTACCTACAAGAGGATTCAACAAAGTGGGAGAATAGGGAAGAAATTCTTGGATATGATCATTACACATATAGTAGAGTGCTACATCATAGAACTGGGACATGGCTAGATCCTAGGAAGCAGACATACAAATGTAGATAAAGCACTCCCTAACCCAATTAATCCTCTAAGTCAAACCCTCACTAAAATAAAGTGGAGACACTCATTATGCCTTATCAATGTAAAGCATAAAAAGAAAAATAGATAGACAAAGAAAGGGAGATAGGAGAAAGCAAAAAGAGAAATCAATAAAAAGTAGGGAAAGCATATTAGAAACATTGTCTATATGTCAATAATGGATTTTTGTATCATAGAAGTGTGACATGGGTAGATCCCTAAAGATAACCTCTCCCTTACCTCATCCATGTGCAAAGTTCACACTCTTTACATCACTCTACACTCAATACTCCCTCATAGCATCAAGGAAGAGACACTTGTTTGACCTCACTAATGCTAAATATAGAGAAGAATGAAAATATATGAGAAGAGGGATGAGAAGAAGCAGAAGAGAGATATAGTATAAGAAGAGAAGAAATAATGGCATGTAAAAGTAGAAAGCAAAAAAGTAGAAAGAGAAAAGAAAATATCATCCATACACCTGTCATGAGGATACTACTATGTTGTAGAAGTAGGGCATGATTAAATCCTGCACTCTATATTCCTAAAAAGGGTGTCATATATATGATGAAGTAACCCCTCCTTATCCCACTTAATAATATGATCAAGCATACCATTACATGAAGAAATGAGATATTAAACCATTCAAAATCTCATTGGTTGTATAAAGTAGATAGAGTAGAATAGGAGAGATAACCTAGGGAAATAGAAAGAAAAATAGCTAAATAAATAGTATAATATGAGATAGAGAGGGGGTAGCAAAAGAAAATGCAAGAAAAATAGAGTTTAGACTAAACCTATTATCCTAACATTGTAAGTAGTAAATTGCTATTGGAAGAACACTCATTCAATCTCAGCCAGTTAGTAGAATCCAAAACTAATGTTCTTTTATATCAAACATGATGTAAGCATGATATTGCAAAGATTGAACCACTAAGAAAGGATCCTATAAGTTGGAAGAAAACTTTGTATCTCTAGAGTTTAAAAAATCATGTAGTGCTAGATCACCTTCATGAATCTCTCTTACATAAAATGTCTAGAGTGATAACATTGAATATGTACATGATATTCATATAATTGAGGAAGAGGAGCTTACCCATGTTCTTCAAGAAGATCTAGCTTAACACATTGCATATTTTTTTTGTCCTAATCTGAATACCAATCATGCAAAGCAATACAAAGAGATGGGATATGATGCTTAACTAGTAAGACCTCCTTAAAACCATAGGTTAAGAAGTAAGAGGTATGACTAGTAGCTATAGAAAAAGTGGTATGGTAAACCTAGAGGATGTTGAATAGTTTCATATGCTAATTACATTGGATTTTATTAACTATTGTATGGGAAAAGCATATGAGGATTTTATTAGTAGACTCAGCCTATTCATTAGACCAAGTGTAGTAAGGTAATGAAAAGGATTGAGTGATGTGATAGATTGAGCACAAACTAGCTTCTTATTTTTGAACTAAGGCTCATTATTAGTTACAATTTGTAGAGTTATGCTTGTAATCAAGGATGAAATGACAAATAGTATGGGATTTGGTAGAATGTAAAGGAATGAATTCTATCCACTTGGTAAAGTATTTTGTAGTAGTTAGGATAAATTGGTACCCAACAAATAAAAGGGGATTGATAGCACTAATTAGATCTAAACCCTATTTTTGAAAAGGCCATGTGATCAGAGAGATTAAGCTCTTGCAAAAGAATAGAAGAACTATGTTGTTGAGAGGCTTTACATATTTTAACGAGGGGACAAGCATCTTTAGCTAAGATTGACAATTAATAGCCCAAAGAATTTATGCAATCAACTAGGGAGCATGAACCTAAGTGTCTATTACAATCTCTTGAGTGGACCTAATCAAGGACTATCTTAGACTCTGCATGACTAAGATAACATATAAGGAACTCAACAAAAATTATTGGGATTTACTAATTGAAAGTGTTAACTACGTTGGGGCAAGGTATCCTTTTCAACAAGTGTAAGATGAGTAGGAGTTTACACAATTGTAAGGTAGTGGATAAGATTAACATATTGATTATTGTCATTCTTTGTATTAATAGTACTTACCAATATATCAGGAGATTATGTATTAGGCATCAAGCAAATAAATTAAAAAAGTTAATCTTACATAACAAAAGGATCATCATGAATGAAAAAAGTTGCAAGTGCATTAGCTAGCGTGCCCTCATAGTCATGATTAATTTGACTTATGAAAAGTTATGAGTCATCATAAATGATAATAATTTTAACTTGATATTGCAAATGTGGCTAGACAAAGGTGGCTAGATACCTCATATGAGAGCCTCATATTTAGCAATATTATTAGTGCAAAGAAAATCATACTTGCAAGCCCAATAAAGAACTTCCTTAGTAGAAAGGATAAAGACATAAGCTACGATAGATTTGAGAGACGTGTGTGCTCCATCAAAATAAAGGATAACATCAAAATCTCCTATGTCAAATTGTAACATATCAACAACATCCATTGTTTCAGAAGATGAGATAAGATCAACTATAACTTGTTCTTTGATTGAGTATTGGAATAGGAAAGAAAGACAACTCTATGAGAAAAGTTTTCCAATGAGCCTAGTAGTGGTTGTTGGAAGACCCTAGCATTTAGAAGATAATGTCTTTAATTTTGGAGTGAGAAGACAAGAATCAGACAAGACTTTTCAATATCGGAATATCTAGTCACGATATCCAAAAAAGGATTAGATATGTAATACATAGAAAGATCAACTTCATCTTCACATTGTTGAGAAAGCATAACGAAGATGAAATTATTAGACTTGAAAAGATAAAGATAGAAGGATTGATCAAATTGTAAAGGATGTAAAACATGAAGAGTAGTTAAGGCTCCTTTGATAGAATTAAAGGCCTTTAAAAACATCTCATCCTACATGAAAGAAATGGATTTACAAAGAAAATGAGTTAAAGAATGAAGGTGATTAGTAAGGTTGAAAATAAAATGATGGATTGATTAAAAATTATCTTGAAGGACATGCATATCCTGAATATCTTTAGCAAGTGAGAGATCTAGGATGGCTTTGGCAATATTAGGATTAACAACTATTCCATCTTGAGAGATAAGGTAATCAAACATCTGGTCCATAAGGATATTGAAAATGCACTTCTTGGGATTAAGATGTAAATTAAACTTGTCATAGTAAGGTAGAACTATATCTAAGTTAGAAGCATGATCAATAGCTAAGGTAAACTTGATGGTCAAGTCATCAATATAGCCGTTAACCATATCAAACATTATGTCATTGAAGATAAAAGTCATAGATCATTGGTAGGTAGCTCTAGCATTCTTAAGAAAAAAGGCATTTTGATGTAGCAAAATGTTCCTTAAGAATTCATGAATATGGGATTTATTATTGTTATTAAGTTTTAATTTGGTTATATATGTTTCAAAATTTTAATGTTTCACATATGCTTAATGCTCTATGTTTTATTTGTGTTATAAGCTATGTTAACCATGTAAAGCAACCATAATGTAAACTAGGTTGTAAAGGCTATAAACAATTTGCCAGTTTTAAGCCATGGCAGGCCATATGTTTTGCTAGCTTAAGGCCAAGTAGGCCTCATGTTTTGCTAGTTATAGGTCAGTGAGGACCCCATGTTTTACTAGTTTTAGGACATGGTAGATCCAATGTTCTAAAGAAAACTTATATGTTTTATAAGTAGGCTATGCGCAAAAATAGGTTAAAATAAAGTAAAAAGTGAACAAACAATGCATACATGAAAAAAGAGTTGTAGACTAGGCTATGAAAGGTTGAAGAGCTAGGAAAAATTTGTTACTGGATACCTTTAATAATTATCTTTCATTGTAGAGAAGTCACCTCGTCTATGATTGACCTGCCAGAAAAGTCAAAAGATCATCAAGACAATAAATGGTCAACAAATAATCTAAACAAATTCCACACTTATGACTATCACTCATAAGTAAAAACATGAATCTTTATCCTAACTTCTAATCATAAGTTCAAGAATAAAAAATTATGATTAAATCAAATTAAAATCATAAATAACAACATAGCTTATAAAGATTACAATGTAGACTTCACCTAATCTGTGATTCTACCTTGTTGTTTCCACAGTGTAGCAACCTTGACAACCTAACAATAGACTCCAATGGTAAATAGTTGCCACAAAGCTCAACAAATACTCACTTAATAATTTCAAAGAGAATTTCACTTCAACTTGACATGGGTTTGCTTGGGTATCAATCTTGGGTAGCCCTTTGGTGCCCATTGGGTGCATGTTGGGTGCCCACCGAGAGTGCACATCTCAATACAAAGTGAAATAGCTTATTTATACTTTACAATGGTATAAAAACAATTATTTTAATAATATATAGATTT
The DNA here is from genome assembly GCA_015680685.1 of Gnetum montanum. Lineage (NCBI taxonomy): Eukaryota > Viridiplantae > Streptophyta > Gnetopsida > Gnetales > Gnetaceae > Gnetum > Gnetum montanum. The sequence continues at coordinate 31,092 of MNCI01011713.1, forward strand.
GAAAGAATTTGATACCAATCCGTTAATATCGATGTAGTAATTGCCAACTTGGTATCCTTGATATTGATAGATTAGCAAATCTAATGGAAACGGTAGAAGAGAACCTTCCATAGTGTAGCAAAACAGCATGGAACCAAAATTCAAGATGCTCCACTCACCCTGAGATAAGAGATACAGCAAGAAAATAACCTAGAACAGGCTTGCACATTCCCTTGTTGGCCGACCCCGCAACTCGATTAGTTGAACACTCCTAAGAAGAATAGTCAATCCTAGCAAGCACATAATCTTTGACACTATTATTATTACTACCTTGCTGCTGGTAAATATCAAAGTAAAATCATTGCAGAAGACGAGAATGACAGCAGCAAATATAACACCAATAAGAAGTAATGTACATGTGGCCACGATGGTAGCAAATTTGGCGCCTTTATCGTTTCCACTTCCAAGCTCGTTAGCTACCCTCACACTTGTGGCTGCTATTATTGCTGGGCTCTTCAAGTGTAGTGCAGATGTAGAATCAACAGCTAAATCAAGTGTATTTGTTGTTGTCATTATAGGTTTCTGAGACGAGCATCAGGAATTGCAACTCCACCAGCCATGGTGGCACAAGTTCTACTTCTACTACTTGCAATCGCACATGGCTGACTTCCGCGTCCACTGTACTGCTACCATCACCGCCGCTTCACCATTATTACTATATGAGCTCCTTCGATGCTACTGCAGCAGCAGCGGTGGCTTAGGCTTACAAAGTCCCTTCATTCACAGCAGCACATGAACATGAACATTGTTTTGATGATGCAGCAGCAGACGTATCATACATGTCATCCAGCATAAAAAGGGCCGTAGAATGATATGGTGCTTGGGATGAGAAAATGTAAATGAAACATCGTGCCTGCCATCGTCGGGGAGTCCAAACCCATGGATTTTCCAACTTGTACTTCATCTCTGCTAGTAGACGTGAATGAGTCACTTGATTTTCTATCACAAAATGCATGATTTGAATAGCTCAGTCGCAAAAGTGTGCATGTGTTCTAGGATCTTTTCACCAGAAAACTGAACTGCTGAGGCTTTCAACTCCGAAGCTTTCCAGGCACGCTGTTTTTGTCATCCGCACCGTTAATCAGCGAAGTGTTGGCGGTTCTATTTTATATATCCCTATAGGCACCTGGATTACAGAATCGTTTAACCTCACCAATCACATGACTCCATCACGCAGAGTACCTCACACGCAGCCGCGCCTGCACGTCGATTGAGGAGAAGGTAAGTAGTCATGGCCAGATAGTAGAATGTGTCCCTGTGACCACAGAGGTGCGCTCCTAAGTCTTGCTTTGCTGATAGGCATCGTTGCTTATTCCGAGGCGGAGATCTAGAGAGAGGCTCTATTTTGGTTGGATTATCTCCAAGCCTTCTCCCTCTACAAACGTCGGCTGAGCCCTGCCAGAGATATGTACATGTACAAGAGGAACGCAGCGTTTTGCGGCGTGAATCATGGAAAAATGAGACGTCAACACTGGCAGCGCCAGTACCAGCACCTATGGCGCTTGCAGAAGCTGTGTGTGAATTCATTGATCGGTCTTGGCCATGAGGCAAGCGGAGGCATTGAAGGAGACGAGCAAGTTGAGCGCCAACAGCAACTGCGAAATGACGTTCGAGAGATTGTTGCAGGATAGGTCTATGTACACGAAGGTTGACGAGCCGACGTTGCCCTAATTCCCAAATATAATATTATATATTTTATATAATGTTTATATATAATATAATTATAATCATATTTATTTAATATATAATATTTTATATAATATATTTAATTAAACTAAGTTAAACACTAATCAAACAATATAAAATCAATTGAAATGCATGCCCTTGACAAGGATACTTATATTAAAATTGAATCAATTTTGGGGTTTAACATAGCCTCCAACTAGCCTTTGGCTAGTGCTTGACCATAAAGGTGAAAATAAAATAAAACATTAATAGATGCTCCAGCTCATGATAGGGCTCCTGTTAGTGAAACCAAAATTATTATTCTTTTCTGTGATACTCGTCAAGAGCACTAGCGCCATGTGAAAGATACTTTTCAAACCAACATTATCCTGCTTAAGGGTATAATGTCGAATCTGGTATTTAATTGAAATGCCCACTTAGGTACAAATCTTATAGCCATGAAACATTCTACCTTTCAACGATTTTGGGCAAACTATACAAAGATGCTTAATGGGCCTTAGCTGGGAAATGACTAGGGTCACTTCGGGGGTGTTCCTCCTCTAATGCGCCTACGTTACCCTATTTGTTTTTCTTTCTGCGGGAGAAATAAAGTATCCCTTCTCCAAGCGGAAATGGATTTTGTTTTGCCCAAGTATCGCAAGTAATGTAGTGCCACCAACTCCATTGCCTTCGCCCGCGATGCATGTGAGAATTGCTAGTGATCAATCAATCAAGTATGATGGAATAACAATTCCTATTGCTATGAAGCACCCACCCAGAACGAAACCACTCATGGAAGATAGACGAGCCATGTTCAACTTGCTACGCACATCATCACGGGTAAACTATCTTAAATGCTCTATAACACAAGGTTAAAGGATTAGATGAGACATTGGTCATGAAGCACGATCAACATAAAGTCTTCTTGTCTAAAAGTGCCCAACCAAAGGCTGTGATGCCAAGTGGATCAACCTTGTGACCCTTGCAATGTGAATAATCATGGAAAATCTCTCAATTGGAACAAGGAATAAGGGTTGGAAGGTATAAACTAACATCAAAATAACGTAATTGAAATGAAAGGGAATATGTATCCATATGACTTATGTCAAAAGGACTGAAAGGCAAGGAAATGTAGGCACATTAATAGTTATATCAAACTAGAGTAACTCTAGGGTTTTTTAGCTGAGGAATGACCAGGGTAATGTAGGGGTCGTTCCCCTGCTAATGCACATATGTTACCTTGGTTTGATATAAGGTTATGCATGTTCCACAGAAACACTTATTACAACCTATAGTCATCCTACGTTACCTTGGTTGTAGTACAACTATATGTAGTACATCAGAACCTAACCACATACCAGAGACTAATAAGTGCCAAGACATTCCCGTATGGGGAAATTACTTATAGTCATTATCCCCGTAGCCTTGCACACATTTATCAACTGGAAAGGGTGAAACGAGAATTGACCAATGAAAGATTCCCTGCTAACTAAGGGAAACGACAAGGGTAACTTCAGAGAAATGTGCATAGCCCCGTAATAGAAAACACAAAACCATGAAATGCACATAGCCTTATATCGAACTAGGGTAACTCCTTAGACTAGGACCCCAGAGTTACCCTGGTTGTTCCTACTCCCTACATCATCCTATGTTATCCTATTTTATCATTCCTACTATTTAGTTGAACAAAAATGCTTATTATAGCCTATAGTCACCGTCACATCAGGTTGGAAGGAAAGGCATGTTTGGTAGATATAGTCGTAATATGCATGAGTCAAGCTCCGAGCCACCTAGGATTGGTGAAGGCATTACCTAAAGGGGTGTTGTTTAGCTTCCTCCTCTCATATGCTCATATGTCTTAAGGTAGAGGGATGGGAACGTGGCACTGCTCGCAACCTTGTTACATAAATGCTAGCTGTATTTGCTAATGGGCAAGTCTATAGGTCCAACTCGTGAGCTCCTAATATAATAGATTATGTCTACCTTCCAGTTGCCCATAGCTTAGCCAACTACATACCTTAAGAAAGGCTCAATCGACTATCAAGGGCTTGGTGGCCTTTAGTAGGCTCTAGGGCTTGAGCCTATTCTCTAATTCTTTAAACATTTAGCTAGGGGTAATCTTCTTCCATTGGTTCTCCCTCTAGTTAGTTGGCTTGGGAATCTTGGTCAGTTGGTTGGGCCTTCAGAACCTCTTATAGACTAGATGGATAGTCTAGTACTTATGTATTTACCTCCTTCAGTTAGTAGGTTTTCTATCTAGGGCTAGTTCATCCTTTTAATTTTCCCACCAAACTCTGTGTTCCCTACCTGTGCTCTTCCAATTGTAGGACCTGTCAATAATTAGATCAACAACTTGTTATTTATAACATAATGCTCAGTCAGTCCATGAGAATGTAATAGAATAGAATAGGGTATTGTAGAGAAATCTAAGAGGGACATGCCCATGGTTTCCCTAGTGAAAGAGAAATAGGGAGAGACTCTAGGATGGCAATGAGTTTCTGTATTATTATCTTTTATGTTCCTTCTTTGCGCTAAGATTTAAGGTAGCGTAGTATTGTTGGTTGTCCCCCTGTAGTGACTAATGCTTCTATGTGTAGCTGTTGCGTGTTGTGTCCCTATAGCTACTACGTGCTTGTTGCTTTTTCCTCCTATGTTTCTTTTATGCTTCCTGTGCTCCTGTTTTCTGATGTGTCTTGGCTGAGGTTTTAGGCTTCCTTGTCCCTGAAGTATTGGTCAGCCTTGGACTTGAAGTACTAGGCTACCTTGAAATTATAGCATAGAGTTCCTTCCTCAGGTGTTCTCGACCCTGCTCTTGTAAGTAGGCCATGTTGTATCCATCATATGATGCAAACCCATAGGGTTGCAATGATGCATGCTTTTTCTAGTTGGGGAAGATTTGTAAAGAAAAGAGGTCTTCGCAAGCACTCCTGCATCAGCCTACTTAATGCAATGGGTCTCGGTATTTGGTTTACAATGAGTATGATGGATATATTTTATGTTTTCATGCTTAAGTGGGGGCTTAGCATTTCACAGAAATGCTTATTGTAATCTATAGTCATTCTACATTACCCCTAAGAGCTTCACTACTCAACTAGTTGCTTACATGTAAGCATTTTCTTGTGTTGGGCTACTCGTTGGTACCTATAGCCAATTTCCCAATTCCATATAAGTGTTTTCTTCACATCCAGTCAGCAGTTACAGTACATTTGTTAGTCTCTTAATGAGCATCTTTCTCTTTAACTAATGAGTCTAATAACTAGTGAGTTTGGGCAACTATCACTAGAACTTTCCTTAACAAAAGCTAGCTTGAAGCTAAACATTTGATCCTACAACTTTGATTGTAATTTCTTATCAATGATCCATGTGATTGAATTTTGCTACTGTATATTATAGGGTGATCAAGGGATGAAAGAAACTCTCTCATTAGGGGGTAACTTTGGGGTCATTCCCTAACTAAAGCACGGAACCTCCCATTGGTCAGTTCCGGTTTCACCCTTAGCACTTCAAAAAATGGATTGATTAGCCTCTTTGGCCTTCACTCAGGCCTCTAGTCATTCAGGTGACTCTAACCCTCAAATAATCAGCTTCTTATCGTACTTTTAGAGGTATTGACAGATGGTACTCCATCTGATGGAACGTGATATCGTGTCGGCCCCTGTGATATCGCATGTACGCAATATCGCAGCCCGTCACCAGTTCTATAAATAAGAGGCAAATTTTCCTTGTTTCAAAACATAGATTTAGACCCTTAGCAAAACTTTGGTAGTTTTACCATTCCAGAGATAGAATAATTTCCATGTGCCCGCAGTAGGAGTCTCAAAGTGAATGGATCTTTATTCGAGCAAATTTGTAACTAAGCACACATTTGTTTACGGAAATAAAGATGAACTTTCTGATAAACCTTGCAGTGCATGGACTAAGCTAAATAGGACTTAATTAATGTTAAATGTTTAAATGCTTTCATAGTTAATTAATCTCCCAACCCTTAACTCCTAGTTAAGTGCATTCAGTACGACCGCTTCGAGCACGTGCGGTACACTTGGTAACCTAGTAACGAATAACATTTGGTAATCCTAGTAGCGTTGCACTAGTTCAGGGTGTGAACGGCAAGTGGGAATGGATACTGATGCTAGGACAATTAGAGCTTAGTTAGTGAAAGTTAATTACTTAGTCTCTTCACCCTTCACCTCCTAGCATAGGCGATAAAATGATAAAAGGCATAAAAATCACATGCCTCAAGCTTACTTAACCATACAACCATGACAAATACAAGTAAGCTTGGGAAGACAACGATTGATTCACCTTAAGTGTTCCATAAGGCACGTAAGTACTTAGTCCTTGGAGTTCGACCAGATCACACGTGCAACGCTTATATTCGTATGGTTGAGTGTAGGGGTACCTCGTCACTCATCATTGGCACCATTGCCAGGGACTAAGTTGTTTTTGCGCTAAGTAGAACATAGGAAATCATTCACATCATTGGAAGCTTAAACGAACCCTTAAGGTTAATCAAAAGAAAATAATTTAATGGTTAATCAGCACACCGAACAAGATTAAAATGTCTTCTTCTTCGAACAAGAGCACTTCACTGCCTAGGGACAACACTAGAGACAGTCGACAGCACAACACACATAACCAAAATCTACCAGTTCCTCAACAATTCAGTGTGGTATATATTCATCACGATGAATACATACCTGACTTTACCTTTGTCTTCCATCAAGACGAACAAGTGCGTTGGAGAGACTTGGAAGGTAACATAGTGTTGCCTCCAGACAAAGTAGCCCCCAACATGCTCCTTCGTGCCCTTGCACAAATTGGCATGTCACAATTATATGTTGAGTACGTTGCATGCGATTACAATGCAAGGGACTACCATCCCACAAAAGCACAACATCAACAAGATTTGCAACAGGAGAGATATCACACATCGTTGAAGGGTAAAGGCCCCCGTAATGCTTCACCCGTCCTAAACGAAATTGAGGGTGGTGAACCTATTTTCATAGGTTCTCCACAAAACGATGTTCCCCCTCCTAACGATGATCAGGAGGTGTTGTATCAGAACCTATGCTCCACGATTCACAACCTTGGTTCTGATCCCCATGAATAGCAAGTGTTCAATGAGGGAACACAAACACAAGATAAGGGCAAGCATTTTGATCGTCATCACGATTAGGGTCAAGATCAGCGAAGGGAAGGTAGGAAACATCATCATGGCGATGGTTCTCCTTCCTCTTCCCCTTCATCATCACATTCACCCTATTCTTAAACATCAGGACGTAGTCATAAGGAACCTCACAGGGAGGATAAGGGTAAGCAAAGTGAGAAACCTCGACGAGAGAGTTGAGAGAGAGGACGAGGCACTCCAGAGAGTCAAGGCATGAAAGAAGGGAAAGTAGGGAACCGCGTAGACATCATAGATGCTACGAGAGAAATGACAACGAAGAACCCCTACTTGCAACCTAAAGCATGTTAGACATTACAGAGGCTGTGGGAGATCCTACAAGGCACCAGAAAGATAGGAGGATCAAGAGACTAGACATGAATAATATCCCACAATTTGAGGGGGGATACAATGTTGATCCTCAGAACCATTTACAAGCATTTCACAATGCTTGAGCCTTGCAAAATATAGAGAACGAGTGGCAAAAATTAAAGTTGTTTCCAAGAAAACTCATAAAAGAAGCGGAAAGCTGGTACCGGTCCTTAGAACTGGAAACCATTAGGAGGTGGAGTACAATGCTAGAACTGTTTAACAATAAGTATCAAACGTACTCCCAAGTGTCCAACCTATGAAAACAAATCCAAGGATGGAAGCAGGGAACTCATGAATCCTTGGATACTGCCATGGGCCATTATTATACATTGTTACATCGTTGCCCATGCCATGGTTACTCGCAACGGGATCAACTATGCCATCTCGTAGATGGACTTAGGCATGAAACAAGGAGAACCCTTGGAACATATGCCCAAGGGAGATCATCTGAGCTTAGGTCCCATCGAATCCATAGATTGCTGGAGCAAGTAGCTAAGAAAGAAGGAGAGCTACACAAGAGAGAAAGCACAGAAGAGTATAATCACGATCCTTCCCTCCGAAAGACGGGAGTGAGATTCTATGAGGAGGAGGATGAGTCACCACTCAAAGAGTTGGTGAGTAGAAAAACATTGCCGCTTCAGAAATTAGCAATAGAAGTGTTGGCTAAGGTAGATCAGGTGTGGGACTCCTTAGATAGTAGATTTGAAATCGTTTTAAAAATCGTAGAAGAGTCTAAGGAGCAAAGTAGTGACCATGATAAGAAAAAGAAGAGGGATTTGGACCATGCACGTAACAAAGGTACGGGAAAAATGGCTAGCACTGAAGAGGTTGTGGATTCGGATACAGAAAATGATGGTGGATGTGAGATATGCCAATATGACCATCCTAAGGGATGTTGCCCAATAATCTCACATCTACAAGAGTCTGGGGTGTATGCACTCAACCCAAGACTTAACAAATGGCAAGCACCCCGACGGTTACCTTATCCCCAAGGTAACCCAAGGCAGTTCCACCAACCCTTAATGTATTACCCAAGTGGAACTCCACCACAACCTATTGAACAACACCAGCAGTGGCAATACCCATAGTCATGGGGGATGCCACCACCTAGGCCATAATACCCTTACCGGCAATCGGATCCATATGGCTACTATGTGCAGCAGCCAATCTCTCCACCTGACTCTGTTGGGCATATGAATCCACGATGTCACTACCAAGCTCAGGAGTACTATAAGACTCCTTCTCCTGGGAGAGACACACCACATACATACCATCCTCCAAATCCATCCACCACTCTCACACAGATAGCTCCATTACCACTCGCTCCAGTAATGCAAGGGGAACTCCCCACTCAACCGCAGCAACACAATGCTACGAGAGCTATAAACCTTCAACCCACTGTTGGTTTTGACAACCGTACAAAGAGAAGGCCTTTCTTCAAAACTAAAAGCCCAAATAAGCTCTCCACAAGCGGTTGAGCCTCCGAACGTTCCTCCATCAAATAAGGCTTCGGAGCTCCCTTCAAACCAACAACAGAGCTCAACACACACGATTATGTTAACACATACCGTTACTGACTGGATCAAGATAGGCCACCTTCCTAGGAAATTCACTAATCCTGGAAGTCCCTTAATTTATCTCCAAGTCGCTGGGAATGAACCTCGTAAAGCTCTTCTAAACTCAGGTTTCGAAGTCAACTTGATATCGCAAGAAATGTATAAAGCCTGGAACCTGCCTCCACTAAAGAAGAGCAATATTCACTTAGAGCTAGCTGACCAATCCATCACTGTTCCCTTGGAACAGGTTGAGGACATCGTTACCACCGTGTGTGGGTGGTCATACCCAGCTAATTTCCTAGTGATAAAAGTAAACAATGACAAAGGGGACTTCCCAATAATAATGGGAAGGGCATGGCTGAGTACCATTAACGCATGCCTAGGAATCCGTGATCTTTCCCTAGAAATATCTAAGGAAAACACTTATGGGAAGATTGAGAAGAAGAAAGTTCCATGCATCACATACAGTGATACAGAGGGTGATGGCATACAAGAATGTTCAACATTACCTGCATGTAACAAGTGTGCCCAGAAAACTAACATACAAAAGTGCCTGTATGTAGCAACCACACAACAAGAAAACCCCCAGTGGTTGACAGCTAATCAAAAGAGCAACTCATCAATGTGCATGGAACGAACTAGGGAAACAACTTGCACCCACAACGAAAGCATAGATACATTGGAACATGAGCATTGCCAACTTCCAACCCTTAACCTGAAAACATCAATTGGAAGAAGTTGGACACTTCTAAAAAATTCAAACAAGCGCTCACTATTTTGGATCTCTCCCTTTCAATTCAATCATGGGGGAGATGGCCATCTACACTGATCAATTGAGGCCCTCAATTTCTTTTTAAGTTTTTGTTTTACACATTTTTGTTTTACAAATTTTTTGAACTTTTCTTGTTTTTTTTTTAAAACATCGTTTATACTTTTTCATTTCTTTGTGTGTTTGATTACTTTGTTTGATTCATCACTTAATAAGTGCTCCGAAGATGGTATGAGCTTTATTCCATTGATTGATAATGTTTGGTTTTTACCATTAAGTTATGATGTCGATACTAAGGTATGGTTCTTTTGATATAACAGGCAATGAGTCCATGTCATCCATGCATCCATAAATTTGTATGGTCTCTCTTGGCTTGAAACTGTACAGTCTCCTTTCTCAATAATAAGAACTATCAATGAATTGGTGACTGGGTATTTCTCAAACTAAGGAAAGACTCAAGGACTGAAAAGGGTGTGACTTCAAGGGGATTTGATGCGTGCTGGCCATTCTCTTGGGGTGCTTGGATGTTTTCTTCTTGAGTTTTCCTTGCCATTTCAACGTTGCTTCATTTTCGGGAAGCTGAGCCAATCAAAATAAAAATAACAAAGTCTTTGCATGGTGTGGTTCTCACGTATAAACACAAAAAAAAATGGTGAGAATTCAAAGCACACCCCTAAGATGAAATAATCATCTAGGCTACAAGCACCGGTTATGGAACTAAAATAAACCTGTTGCCTCTAACTAAGGCCCTTCCTCACTTCCTATCTCCTTTCTCGTTTCGTCGGAATGGTGGTGACTCTTGGGTGGAGGCATTCTTGTTACTTCAAGTGGATGGATTGGCCGAATGTATTAATGTGAAGTCACTGGATGTGGTTTTTTTGAGGCCATATTTGGAATGAGATCTACTAAGTCACATTAACCATGAAATATACAAGGGGTTGTACACCACCTTGTTCTTGGGATTCTATTCCATTCTCTTCTCTCCATCTTTCTCTCCATTGTTCACCTCATTGTCAGTTGTATCAATAGTTCATATTTTCGTTGATGCATTGTTTTCTTTTTGGTAAACTCCGGTGGTTAAGACTTTAACTCTTATCTCCAAATGACATTCCTAGAGCCTACGGACTCTTTGAATGGGGGAATGTCAGGGCATTAAGGGCATGAGCCTACTTTGGGGAGGACCCACTAGCATTCCTATTTGGTGCATCAGTTAATTTCTTTCCCTTAAACATTTTTGCAATCACCATTTATTTTGTTCATCTCCATCTTTGACATCCATTTTATCGGTGTTGCCATTGTTTCTTTTTCTCCATCTTTCTTATTCCTTATCTTTTTCCATTCTCTTGTTACCAGAGGTTCACTCTCAGTCATGGGGGTCCTAGTCCAATTTTTTCGATTTTCTCCTAACCCCTACACCTTGGGTAGCCACCAATATTGTATCTCTAGATCCGCATTAGCCATACCACAACTCAGCCAATGGACCTTACACTGAGGCAAGGTATTAACTGCATTGTGATTCATTTAACCTTACTAATATAAGATTTTGTTGTGTGTGCAGATAGCAATCATAGAACAATGGATTGGATCTGGAGGGAACACTTGAAATGGACTGGTGCTGAAGCAGTTATGCAAGGAACAAGATTGATGGCAGCTTATGGATGGACAATGAAAGGCGCAATCTTGGCGTTGGCAGAAGTAGACTTCTTCTTTTCTCTCTTTCTTCTCTTTTCTCTCTCAGCTACCGAATAAGGCCTAATGTCAAATGTATAAAGTGTTCACTCTTGTTCTCATGAACACTAGTTTTGTCATGTTTTGTAATGATGATCCGTTCACATGTCATCCAATTCACCATTAGAGTCATTCCAGTCAATAATCCCATACCTTCCCAATATTTTGTAAGGAACTCGAGGACGAGTTTTTATTCAGTCATGGGGGTATGATGGGACGCGATATTGCATCCGCGATATCACGTCGGCCCCTGCGATATGCGATATCATAGCCCATCATGAGTTCTATAAATAAGAGGTGGCTTTCCCTTGTTTCAAAATATAGATTTAGACCCTTAGCAAAACTCTAGCAGTTTTACCATTCTAGAGATAGAATAATTTCCATGTGCCCACAGTAGGAGTCTCAAAGTGAACGAATCTTTATTCGAGCAAATTTGTACATGAGCACACATTTGTGTACAAAAATAAAGATGAACTTTCTGATAAACCTTGCAGTGCATTGACTAAGCTAAATAGGACTCAATTAATGTTAAATGTTTAAATGCTTTAATAGTTAATTAATCTCTCAACCCTTAACTCCTAGTTAAGTGCATTCATTATGACCACTTTGAGCACGTGCGCTACGCTTGGTAACCTAGTAACAAATAGCGTTTGGTAATCTCAATAGCATTGCACTAGTTCAGGGTGTGAACGGCAAGTGGGAATGGATACTGATGCTAGGACAATTAGAGCTTAGTTAGCGAAAGTTAGTTACTTAGTTTCTTCACCCTTCACCTCCTAGCATAGGCGATAAAATGATAAAAGACATAAAAATCACATGCCTCAAGCTTACTTAACCATACAACCATGACAAATACAAGTAAGCTTGGGAAGACAACGATTGATTAACCTTAATTGTTCCATAAGGTGTGTAAGCACTTAGTCCTTGGAGTTCGACCGAATCGTGCGTGTAACGCTTGTATTCGTATGGTTGAGTGTAGGGGTACCTCGCCACTCCTCACCATCCTTTGTAAAAGGAAACATTAAGTTGCATCATAGTAAACTCTATAAACCTATCGGAATGGTAAGTATCATTATCCAATCATAGCAACAATCACAAGTTTTAGATCACTTAGCTTTCTAATTTTTGTTACTATAAGATTCACGAATCAACCTTCTTAGCCACTAACAAGTAGATAGATTTTTCTTAGCCAAGGTCTTTGTAGTTTATCATTATAGCTAAAACATGTGATATCATAAGCCAAGTAAGATAGAGACAACTCACACATTTGGTTAGATCTCAATATTACCACAAAGCCTAAAGTGATTTCTCATTCTCCTTCAAGTTTACCAACTATAGTACCAACATGAATGTGATCCCCGCCAAACAAGTGCAATGCTTTAGCTAGTACATGAAAATGCATATCACGATTTTTTTGTCTATCAATAACTGCCTGCATTGCATGGTGAATGTGAAGAAGTAAGCTGTTATCTCAGCAATAATGAGCCAAGGTGGTTTCCGCGGTAAAACCTTCTATCATATAGTCATGCATGACAATAGGAACTCCTAATTCTCTTGCAAATACAACCCTTTTGATCATTTCCTCACATGTACATCCAGTAGCATTGAAATAATAACCTTTAATTTTTCCTGTTTCAGTTTGAGCTTTGTAAATAGCTTCTATGTAAAAAACAAAGTAGTCTCTCCAATGCATGAATGGTTGAGAATTTACATTTTTATAATCTTTAGTAAAATCAAGCCCACCACGAAGACATTCATACATGGCTCTACCTAGTTTTTGGCCAATAGACCTAACTTAGGCTTGATAGTACACCGTAATAAAGGATGTCCATACTTGTTTAATTTATCTCTCTCAACTTGGATATCATGAGGGGGCCCTTGAAATGTTTTTGTATAAGCAAGAGGAATTCGTAAGTCTTCTCGGCATAAAGCCCGCAAAGCTTTGAATCCAAGAATGTTTCCTACAATGGAAGCAAACATGTTAGTCACTGAACCTCTTCGAAAAAGGTCTAAAGGACATGCCACATAAGTAATAAATTGATTATCTTCTCCAGGAATAGGGTCAAGGTCGTAGCATCATCCTTGGTACTGATTAAGACTAGTAAGTCCATATCAAAATTGGATTTTAGTAGAAAGAAAGGTTATAATAAGCATTTCTATGAAATGCACACCTGGTACCTTTAAAAAGGACAAAATCAAGTGGGAGAGCCGAATGAATTGAAAGGTTCAAGTGTGGTTTGGGAAGAGATTAATTATTCCAACTTAGCAATATTTTCATATTAATGTAGGTCCTTTTGTTTCTAGGGTGGGTTCCGTAGCTCAAATAAAAGCAATGAAACAAGTAGCACAAGAATGTTGAAATTAAAATTAGCTCAAATTGCAGAGTTAGAGGTGCTTTAGTGGGGAACGAGGCCTCAGTTCCCCCATTTGCACATTTGCCTTTGATCTTGATAAAGGCACTCAAGATAAATTAGCAAGAGGTCAACGGTTATGTGAGTTACTCAATAGCTAGAATCACCTCATTTAACTGCAGAGGAGCAAATAGGTACTATCTTTATTGGAACGAACACCGGATAGATTAGAATCACCTCATTTAACTGCAGAGGAGCAAATAGGTACTATCTTTATTGGAACGAACACCGGATAGATTTGATATTAGGGAAGTTCAAAAGTTTCTAGATCAATTATGAGAATATTGAAAAAAGAAAAAAGGGGTAACGTAGGCGCATTAGTGGGGAATGACCTTAGGGTTACCCTAGTCGTTCCTTGGCTAAAGCGCCTCTTCTACAAAATGGTTACGTCACTTAAAAAAAATACCTAATGTAGTCGCTATACATTTGGGTTGGGCAGTTTCAGGGATCTGGTTTCGGTTGACTCAGCCTGCCTTGGATCCGAATTCGGCCTTTCTAGTCTCTCCTCTTTGTACCCTGTTCACCAGGCGGTGATATGCATTAACTGCTTGCTAGCGGCAGGTTTAAATACCACGGCTTGGTATTAGGATCACTTTACTAAGAGAAGAGCGTATTTGTAGACTGTGCAAACAAAGTATAAAAGATGAAGAACATTTTTTTTTTCTTATCTTTGACTAATGTAATCTTCCAACAAATGTTTTATAATTTTCCTTCATGATTTTCTTCACTTAATACAAAATTTCAATTTCCAGTTATTAATACCCCTCACTGATATGCATGGACACAAATTTATTTCTCTATTCTGCCTGGACTTTCGTCTAGTATCAGCTACAATTTGCTGGGCAATCAAGATTTGCTCTGTTTCTTCAAAAAACGCAGAATGGCAGGAAAGAGCATAATGTTCTTCATGGCTTTGTTTGGAGTTGGTGTTTTTATGGCATTGCTTGTATCAGCAGCAGCAACAGCAGATTTTACTGCTCCAACACCAACTCCAACAATGGAGGCCGGATCTGCTTCAACAACCGTAGCTGCATCGTTTCTGCCTTCTTCTCTTGCAGGGCTCCTTATTCTACCAATCCTATCCTTTTTGGCAGTTCTGCATTGAAATATTCAATTTTTGGGGGGTTGGAGAGTTCTATGTGAAGCTTTTGTCCAGACCATATGATCTGTTTCAGCTTCCATAAATAAACAAGACCTTTTATTACCGGGTTTTAGTCATTTTTTCAAGAAGTCCTGTACAGATGACTAAAATCTTATATACTCGTCTTTTGTATATGCAATTTTTTAACTTCTCAAATAAAGGATCATCTTCCATGTTGTCTTGCATAACTGTTTGTTCACACGTACATTAGTTGTCACGTAATTGGTGCTCATGACTATCATTTTAGAATCTAGGAAATGCTGAAAATCAAATGTTTTTCCTGTTTATGTCGAAGCCACAAGGAAGCTTGTTAGCAGGAATTGCGCTACGTTTGCCTGCAACAAAATTCTGATTCAAAGTGCAATAAAAACACCTCCAAAACAGTGCTTTTCTTTTTAAAAAAACTTCCAACATTCCGAGAAAGTTGTCATTTCTATTACTTCTATGTTTTTATTTTCTATTTCTTTTTTAAATGAAAATCAATTCAGGCTTCGAACCCAGGACGCAGGAGATCGATATTATACTAAATTAAAATAGAAATTTAAAACAGTTATTCAATGCTCTAAGTAAAAATGGATCATAAGGGCATTGCAACACACTTTGGACAATGCCTAACTAAATAAGTAATCTTGTACATTTTGGTAGTGTTGTGAATGAATTTAGGAAGTTACAGATTCCATGGACGTTTTGAACCACGCTACCTTCATTCATTATTTGTGAAGGGGCAAAAACACATTTAAATAGTATGAGGTGAGCCTTGATCTAAAGATAAGTTTATCTGCTGCTATTTTCTATGAGTTATAATGCATAATTAGTAGAGTAGGAAGAAGATCTTATTATCTGAGTGTTGAAATAGATAGATGGCTCAAAATTCCTAATGCAGAATGAATATGCCATATGCCAAGTGTGCAATACAAATAGCATTGAACATGAATACCATATTTTCCTGCAATATTCTTGACATTAGACATAGATAAAATATTACAGTTGTAAATTTAGTTGATTTCTTCAAAATATTACTAACACATAATAATTTTCTGGATAATGTTTTCAAAACTAATCTTATGTATATTTCTACTGGGTTTAGCAACATAATAAAGTTTCAATTTCAGTAAAAGAAAACTTCACAAGCTAGTCTGTTAAAGTATAGATGTAACCATGCTTTCTCCGATGAGTAGGAGAAATATTAAAAAGTTGGACTTAATGAATGATTATGAATCTAAAAGAGGTGTATTGGTAACGGATCATAAGAATATCCAGTTAAGTCGTATTGATATACCCTGTGGAACATAAGGATGTTGTAGTTCCTGAAATACTTAAGAATAATACTTGAAGGCATATCTCTCAGAAAAGAGGGCAAACAAATACGGCCATCGCCTCACAAACAGAAGGAAATGTAGCAAAACAAGGAAATATAATCCGGATCTGTAAGTTAAAATTAAAAATTTAAAAAAAAAAAAACAAACAAAGAGGCAGTCGTGCTTTTTCATCTTCATCAGTGATCCAGAGAAGCCATGAGAGAGAGCAGAGGAAGAATGAGAAGCCCGGCGAGGGTAGGTTGAAATGCCGATATTGACATTGGTGAAGCAGATCCAGTCTTCATTGCTGGGCTTGGAGCAGATGCACTGGCAAACTGTCCCAATTCTTGTGCTAAAATTGTTCCTCCCATCATCATCATAACTACTACTGCAACAATCACATCTACCGTAAAAGCTCCGTTAGTTGCTGCCATTTTGGATTGTGAAGAAGTCTGAAACAACTAGAGAGATAGATAGATAGCTACAAGATGATTGCAGGAAGGGCTTCTCCCAGAATCGGAATAATAAGCCTGAAAGCAGAGGAAGATGAACAAAGCTCTATTCTTGTGCGACTGAATTTTCAGGTTTACGAGATATTTATATTTGAGAATGCGTATAAAATCTGGAGAACTTTAGCGTGTGAACGCATCTGCACTGTCAAGCTTGTTAGGAACCGACTCATTGCAGGATCCAGAGAGTAATTTCAGTAAACAAACTAAACTTGAAATACGCAACCCAAGAGAGAGAGAGAAAACACTATATTCTGGAATACCTCTCACGAAAGGATTTCTTTGAAAGAGAAGCATCCAAAGGAAAAACGGAAACAACTTTCACTTTCACTGTGCAAGAAATGGAATCCTGCCAGTCAAACTGTACAGTACGCTTTTACTGATGGTGTCATCGAAGAATATACAGCCCCGTTTGCGTTTTCTAAGAATTAAAAAATTACAGAAGTGCAGGTAGGAACAAGATTCAAATTCGTAACGGCAAACGACGACAAAAGCTGGTCTTCAAAGTTTTCATGAAATCATTTTAGAACTCTACTCACCACTATACTATAACGACTAGTTACAATAAATATGCACTGCAACTTTTACAAACATGCATTTTCATTATACTGTTCATTTTGTGAGATTGGAGAGTTTTGTTTGTGACTGAAGCTTTTCAGACCATATGATCTGTTTTAACTATCAGGAATAAGCAACTAAATTTTCCGATGGTCTTCCTTTGAATATGTAATTTTGATGGTTTTTAGGACTTCGGTGATTCTATTTGTGCTTCTCACATATTCTCACCTATTCGGTAGCAACAGCGAAATAAATAAGGTAGAATTAATGGTGATGCAGGTTACATATAATAATTAAACTGTAGTTTTTGTCCTTTTATATCTACGGAGACCCTTGGAAAGGTGCGGCGTTACCAAGGTAAGACTCCGACCATTAAGGTAACACCTTAGGGCTTAGTCATATGTTATGATTTTTGGATCATGGCATAACTAATATTTAAAGCAATCAATGAACTATGCTATTTGACTATTTTTTGCTATAGCATAACTAACATTGCATAGAGAAACAACAATAAATTATATGACAGTTTGTAGGTGTAAAGCTTCATAAGTAAAATGGTCATGGTTACCCATACCAACCAAAAGCTATAGCATATGACCAATCCCTTAGTTTGCCTACATGTAGTCTCCTATACTATGGTACTCATTATTTTTTATAATTTTATATTTATTATTATCACCATAGATAGTATAAATTTATTAGAGAATGGATTTGAAAACATCATTAAAAAACTATTATAATGTTTATATTCTCTAACCATAAGGGTCATTATGCTTATCCCTCCAATAAAAATTCTAGAAGGATTCTATAGATGAGCTAAAGCTCAACCTCTTTTTATGTGTTAACTTCAAGCCTCAAACTTGATATTAATTTAAAGTTACAAAAAAGATTGGTGATGCTAAAGAGAATTTATGGTAGGTTGTTGGAACCTGAAATAGTTGTAATATAGGTACACCCTGAAATAGTGGGAGTGTTGGAACCTCAAAATAATTATAATATAAGTACACCTAAGATATAAAGTCTAATTAGAACTTATAACTCAACATTACCCACCAAAATCAAACCCATGACTTAAACAAGAATCTATCACTAAGGTAACACTTCATTGTTCATTAAGAGAATTGATTATTTAATAAGGTAGTTTCATAACCAGTCACCTTGTTTGTAATTATAGTTATTCCATAAAATGATCATAAGAGTTTTGGCTTGGTAACCCAAGTCAAAAGTTTAATTCCATGGTACATCATTGAGTTATAATTTTAAAAAAATTATAAAAAGAATTCTAAAACTAGGCTCATGTTGGATTCCATTAGACAGCATAGAATTATAAATTAAAAAAAAATATGGAAAAGAAATTCTAAAATCAAGTTAATAGATAAAGGGGTCTCGCATGTTGGATTCTACATGGTAGAATAATATAAGTACACCTGAGATATAAAGTATAATTAGAACTTTATAACTTAGCATTGCCCACCAAAATCAAACCCATGACTTAGCTTCCAAATCAAGAGTTTACCACTAAGTTAACACTTCATTGTTCATTAAGAGAATTTATATTTAATAAGGTGGTTTCATAACTAGTCACCTTTTTTGTAATTATAGTTATTCCATAAAATGAAGTGTGAGTTTAATCATAAGAGTTTTGGCTTGGTAACCCAAGTCAAAAGTTTAATTCCATGGCAGATCATTGAGTTATAATTTAAACAAAAAAAATTTATAAAAACAAAAAAAAATTATAAAAAGGAATTCTAAGACTAGGCTCATGTTAGATTCCACAAGACAGCATTGAATTATAAATTAAAAAAAAATTCTGAAAAGAAAATTTTGAATTATAATTTTTTAAAAAATTCTGAAAAAGAAATTTTAAAATTAAGTTAATAGATAAGGGGTCTCACATGTTAGGATTCTACGTAGCAGAAAAATGAAACTGGTTCACTGAATCCAAAAGGTCTCAATCCACAATTTGAAATTTCAGTTTCATTTCATCAATAACAAATGGATCGCATAAAAGCAAAATGCCTGCTTTTTTTTCCTGCCTATATCAACCAGAAACTTATTTTCTACCTTCACAAAGTTATTAACTCCTATATTGAATGAACAGCAAAGTTATTAACTCCTGGAATTGGCTGAGCCGGTGACGCAATAGTATGCGACAAAAACTCTGATCTGAACTCTAATACAAGAGTTTGGTGAGATGAGAAATTACTGAGGATGCGGCATTTCTTCAAATTAAGACATTTGAACTTTTCCATGTAAAATAGATCATTAAAAGCATTCCAACGGTGCAGAATTTGGGGCATTGTTTGTTACCAAGACTAATACAAAGAATAATCTTCTGGGTTAATGTTCTCGGCCGGTGTGGGGCCAGCGGACCTGGCCTGCGCTGTACAGATGTATAGCTCCTTTTTTTTGAGAGTACAAATTCGCTCGATTTTTTCCGAAAAAAAAAAAAGACTAACACAAGGATTAATAATCTTCCAAATTTGGGGCCTTGGAAATTGAGTTTTGGAGTGATCCAGATACCTTAAACAACGGCTAGTGATTTTAAAATACATCAGCAAGTAACGGTATGGCCTCTGTGCCTAACCAATAACATTCAGCGGATAGACTTTTATTTTAATTTATTTTCTGGCCTTTCTGTGCTGGGATTTGTTTGGATGTATTTATACCTTCCTGTATTATCACCCTGCCATTTGTTGATAATGATACATTCAAGCATGATACAAGAGGGGCCCATGTTTTCGTTGTTTCTAATTTCACAATTTTTAACTTCGGCCGGTTACGTTCAGCCGATGAATCGGCTATTACATATTTTTAATTTCACGTTTCAAAATTCAAGGCAAAATAACTTCTGTCAAATTCTCTTTAATTCCAAATCGAGGCCGTCGTTTCATTCCCTCTATCCTAACCTTTTGCAAGGTGCAGGTTTTTAAGTTGTATTTTCAAATTGGAATTTCCAAAATCGTTAAGAGACTGAAACCTTGGGATTCAATTTAATGATGTCAATTTTCCATTTAAATAGGTAAGCATTTCCATGACTCATTTGATTTAAAAATAAAATAAATCAACCAGATAGATTCTTTTTATAAAAACGAGACAGTATCTTACAACTTCACCGTAGCTTTTGAAAACCTATGTATATTTCGCAAAAGCCAATATATAACCGTTGAGGGAAATTATAACTTTGTGAATTGCACTCATTCAGCGTACCTGGAATGAAGATACCGTATACATGTTTCATGTAAAACTTAGACCAGACCAACCTAAATTAAAAATTTGATGTCAAGAATGGGATTCGAACCCATGCCCTTTCGGACCAGTACCTGAAACTGGCGCCTTAGACAAACTCGGCCATCTTGACAGACTGACGTTAAGTGGTCTTGTTTCAGAATCTTTCATTACTTTCCACTACCGCATCTGCTATTAAGAATTTGTAATTTGTTGACGGAACCAAAAGTCAGTAACGTTGTACGTAAGTTTGTGTCCACTAAAAAGTCGGTATCCTTGGAACTCAAGACGGTCATAAACATACTGCAATCAAATATTTTGCATTGCACGTAACCCGATAATGATCAATAGTGAGTCACTGCAACTGTTATGTCTTTTAATTACAACTCCAAGCAAATATTGTGAAAAGGTACAACCTTTAGTTACGTTTCTAATAGAAAAGGTCCATGCTTCTAAAGGCCTTTTAGTTTAATTATTTTAATGTCATCGTTGCCCACTTGAAGAACCTTTATTAATTTGCATTTTGTTTACTCATTAATGTGTGGTTTCAAATCTAGTTTGAATAGGGTTAAGAAATGCAAACTTTTGTATTTCAGTACCTTGAAGCTACACTATGTATCTTTGTATCACCAATTCATTTAGTCTCTCTCTTGCATTGGTGGAACCTTGAAATTTTGTTTGTGCACTGGTGAATCTTGGAATTGTATTGCAAGTTCTTCTTACTAATCAAGCTAGTCCATCTAGGTAGAGCAACCAGTTCTAACTTCTAATACCCTTCTTTCTTGTGCTTTTGTTACAAGGTTGTCATGTTCATCATAAAAGTTTAGTTTAGGGTTTTCTGCAAATATTTGATGGGTTTTCTTGGCAAAAATTTGGTTATTTTAATGTTTCTTGCTTCCATGATTTAGTCTAGGTTCTATGTACTTTTATGCTTGGTTTTTCTTGGTCTTTAATGCCTCAATTTCAATTTTTGGATTTTCCTTACAACAAAAATGTAAAAATGAATTTGTAGATACATTGGGGTGATTAAATGTGCGGATAGGACAAAACATAGAAAAATGTTGTTTTCAAACTCTATCTTAATCTAGTTGTTTGGGTGAATGTAGTCAACTTGACTACATAATTGTAAAAATGGGTTTTTGTCTTAGTATAGGTCACTAGATGATGGGGTCAACTGTTGATGAATAATAAAATATTATTGCAAATGCTAGATGTGACATCACAACCTCTGATGTGAAGTCTTAGTTGCAATAAATACCTCTAAATATCATTCACCTACCATATTTATGGTACCATTCGATCATAATTGTACCTACATTCTATTAGTTTGTTTTTATGGCTTAGCAATAGTAAAAAAATACTCACAACGTGGTTTGGAATCAATTATATGATGTCTTTATTTGAGTGGGATGTCCTTGGACATATTCCAAAAAGAGTAATAAACATCAAAATTGATTCCATTCCATTATAGCACTCTAACTTAGAATAGATTTACATTTTTGCATTTACTTTTACTACAATTTAGCATAATATTTATCTTTCCAATGCACTATAATTATGTGACAGAATAAGTGTAACCAAATTTGAGCATAACATGTACTGGTTTGGTAATCCTAATAGTGATATCGCTTAGTATGCTTAGTAGAGGATTACTTAGTAATCCCAATAATGAATACACAAGTTAGGACATGTATGGTAGGCCACAAATCAAACACTTATTACTTTAGGCTAGCTTATAATTTAATTTACTATTCATTAGACTAATTAGTTCATTTTTATATTTTTACTTAGTTTTATTAAGTGTTGAGCAACATCATGGTCATATAGCTCACCTTGGACTAAACCATACATGATAGAGCTACTGCTAGTCTAAGTGGAAAGATAAGGGTCTACAATCTTATGTTTAACTACCTAGATACTCCACTAATTCCATCAATTGATTATCACATAGTCTACCTTAATGCTTGTGGATCATATGGTTGGGCATTGGGTGTATTCACTACTCATCAACCTTATGAAAAAGTCTTGAAATTACTATTGATATTTGATAATGTTTTGATCATATTGGGGATGCATCATTGATAGGAAAAAGCATAAGAACTCAACATCAACAACACTTTTAACCTTGTTTGATCCTTGGCATCAATTCGACATTATCCTGAGGATGTTTGATATCAGTTTAGGCATCAACAATGCTCTCTAAGGCCTCAAAATGGTAGTTTGAAGGGTAAGATATGAAGTGATATTGACACATGTTATGTTAATGTCAGTGTCAACATCACTGCATCACTTACAAATGCTATCAACATTACTTGCCCTACACACACACTTCAAGTTACTAAAAACAAACTCCAAGTTAATTATAATGAACTTTGAGGAAAATCCTAACCTTATAAATATTAGGCTTAAACATCAATTCAAGATAGATTTCTTGAGATTTGAGAGTACTTTTCATATTTTGGAAGATCTAGAGCACCAACATTTGCATAAACTATGTCACCTATGTGTTCCATGGCCTTTATAGTGTGCCTTGTAGTTCACACGCTTAGCCTTGATATCTACGTCACTCATAACACATGTAAGCATGTTGGCGCTAACATAAGCATCACCAAGGCCAACATCAGCATTGTTTGATATAATGTCAATGTCATCTACCCTAGCATTAGCAGTGTTGCATCACCTGTTAGCATTACCTATGAAAATTAGTCTATTTAACCTCCAGAGAAAACTCCAAAAAACAAACCCTTCATTCATCTCAATACCTGTAAGAGGTTAAATTCTAGTATTTAGACCTTTCTTTTACTTAAAAACTAAATTCAATTTATCAATTTTACTCTACAACTTTTATTCCACATTGTTGTAACACTTAGCGCTCCATAGGAGATAAACTTTGTTTGTTAAGTAAATAAAGCACCTTTTGTTTTTGTGAAGGGAAAACCCAAACCCTTTCTCACCTATTTGGCCTATTATCTACTATTTGCTTTGCATTTCTCATTTATTTTAAATATGCTTAGATTTCTTAGATCTTATTTGTATCAATTGCATTGTATTAAATTAATGACTAAATATATCATTGTGTATTCATACACTTATCAATTCTAATCTTGGTTGATAGGTTAAGTTTGTATTCGATAAGAGGTTCATGCCACTTTATTTGTAATCATTACTTTATTGATGATTATGTCGTTTCAAAGACTATTTACGGCCATAAATCATATGCTTAAACATGTGATTCATGGAGGTGTGTTTTTATTTGATTCATGGAGGTGTTCACAACAGTTGATTTATTGAGGATTATGTTTGATTATATTTTATGCTTTTATTATAGTGTAGTTCTACGAGACCTTATGTGTTATGAACTTTATGTATTAAGGTTTTCTATTGTAAACTCTATTATGAATTTGGATCATGATATGAACTATGAGATTTTTTTATTCATGTTATGCACTTTTGAAGTTTAAGTTTGGCTTTTATAATATCCAAGGTTATTTCTTTCCTTCAAGTTTAATAAGCATTATGACGTGATATGTCCTAAGTGATTAAGTTAGGCATGATTAATTTATGGAACTCATATCTTAATTTTTGGGATGTGACAAGTTGGTATCAAAGTATAGTTTTAGAGCACTGATTAGAGTTTGTTAGTTCTGTAGACACCTTCAAGAAGAAGAGCTAGTGATAAAGTGAGTTCAAAAAAATACAACAACAATATCTCCAAATCCTTATCAATTTGTTGAGCAATGGGAATAGTTAAGGTGGAGTCTCAAGTATTGAACCTAACAAATATAGGTTGATTGGGAAATTTAGAAAGTTGAATCTTCTTGTTTTCATGGAAATTGATGATCTATACATAACATGAAAATCTAGATAGAGAAGGCTTTTGGTTCCTTGATGTTCACATCAATGCAAAAAATGAGGTTGGTTGTGTACTAATTGCAGGGTCTACCTAGTTATTGGTGAAGTAATTTTCTTAAGTAAAAGGTTGGGTTGTATGAAGTGTGATTTAGGATGATTTCAAAAAGGCAATGAAGGATCATTTTGTTGTTAAGGCATATTATGAAAAGAAAAAGGATGAGTTTTATGAGCTATTGTAAGGGGGTATGCTAATGTTGATGCATAAAAATTGGTCACACAGCAACACTTATGAAAACTGGTTAAAGAGACTATTGCCTAGGGTGCCTCTTGTATGTGTATGGAAACCTAGGAATAGTCTCAGCTAGAAAGGGTAATGTGGTGCTTTAAGAGGTGAAAAAAATACTGCTGATAATTTAAAATAACTTTAACAAGAACATGAAACATATGTTTGAATTGGTAACTTAATCCAGAAAAGAAAATAGCTGTTCATTAAACATGCTCAGTAAATGAAAGTTTAAAGTGACTAAAAACCTCATAAACTTCAACTTCAAATACAAACAGAGGCTCTAAATATAAAATGTTTATCACACAACAGATATTAAGGCTCTTAGTTGTAAGAATAACAAACAGCAAGTTTAAACAAAAGACTTAGCTCAAAATTGAGCATTGGATATGATTAACAAATCAGATTGTTGCTTGTACAAGCTTGTCTGCTCATGTCTCTAGAGAGCACACCTTGTCCAACAAGTGTGCACCTTCCCTGGCGTAACCCGTTCACATCCTTTGATTGAACTGCTTTTGGAAGCACCTCCCTCTCCATCTCCACAAGGAAGCGATCTCCATCTCCAGATTGGTGAGCCACATATCCATACCACATTGCTGTTGCTTACTGATTACCTACAAATCTCACAGCTTGGCCTTCTCAAACCAAGGGTTGCTGCACATCCGTGGTGGCGGGGTTGGTCTGGGAGGAGAGCAGGAGAAGCGGTGATGGTGGTCATTGATGCTACCGCCAATTTCGTCGAGATGAAGAGCCACAATCGCAATTATCAACTCTGTCCCACTTCCACTGTAACTCCTGTGCACAATGCCAAGTGGTGTGTGAGAAATCGTAGCTGTTCCGCGAGAAGAGCGAGGGCGACAAAGCTGACGCTGAACACCCATGCGTGGCGTTGGAAGTTTTTGTTTTGATGGCATGGCCGCCTGCAGAGTTACGGCGGTTGCAGGAAAAAGTGTGTAGTTCATCCCTTAGCCAGGCCTTTCCAAACCAAAGCTGCACGTCAGCGGGCACCACGCCAATGGTGGCGGTGACTGCCACAGGGAAGAGGGAGAGGGAAGAGCAGGAATCTGCCAATGTTGGCACTGGTGAAGGCGGTCAAACTGACTGCAGGCCACGTGGAAACCATGCCAGCACGTTTATTCTTTGATTTCCGGTAATTGCTGCTTCGAGGAACAACGTGCAGGGAATTACGGCAAGAGATGCCGACGATATTTTTCGGTTTGTATTATAATCCCAACTCCCAAATTTTTGTTTTCCTTTATGAAAAAATTGGAAAATTCCAGACCCTGAATCCATCCTTTTATAAACATTGTCCTCTCAGTTCGCTTTTACTTTGCTGAATTTAAGGCAATTTAATATTCGAATCCTTGATATGGTAAGATGCAGAGCAAAAGTGAGGCCCATATTCAAAACTAACTATAATAAAGTTGTTGCAATTTCGGGATATGCAAATGGCATACATTTTTTTATATCTCATACCCTCCCTAGATCACAAGTTGCAGCCATGGGCTCTTGATGTTGTTGAACTTATTCTTCTTTATTTACAATATTATGACAAATAATCTACATGGTTAACAAAGCTATATTATTTTTAACTTTTATGGTATTAAAACTTATTCAAACATGGCCCCATTGGCATCAACAAGTAGCACATTAATAGGGCACTAAATTTTGTGAGTTAAGTGAATATGTTCTACATATTTATAAGGATGATGAGGTACATGCTAAAAAGGTTTGACACTATCCATTAAACAAAATTTATTAACCTTTGACATATACTTGTTGATGCATAAATTTTAGTTATAGCAACACTTGGGAAAACTTGTTTGAGAAGACTATCATCAAAGGTGCCTCCCCGTATGGGTATGAAATCAGGAATAATTTCACCTGGAGAGGGCTATGTGATGTTGCAAAAAGGTAAATTAAATTGAAAATTAGAGAACTTAAATTAACAACAATATTGAATTCCAAGACTAATGCAAATATAATAAATAATTATAAAAATTAAAATTTCCCCGGTGAATTCCAAGACTAATGCAAATACAATAATTAACTATAAAAACTAAATTTTACCTGGTCCTGGTTCATGGTTCATGCCATCAGGCCGTAATAAACGCTGCCGCACTCAACACTACTTGTAGCCACCAAGAGAGAGATCTGTTTAGTGTTGCACCACTACATACCTCGCCATTGCCTACTATACAACTTGATCTTGGTGGCAGAAAGCCCACGGAGGCTGCTTGTTGCAGCTTCACTGTTGTTGCTGAAGAAATAGAGAACCCTGCTGCAATCGCCGTAACAGCGCTGTGTTAATAATGGGGCCGCTGCTGAAGCACTGTTGTTGACGTGTTTGGATTGGGTCGCACTGAAGAGAGAAAGACACACCATGTCGGGAGGTTACCTATCGTCGTCACGTGTTGCTTTGCGCACGCATGCTGCACTATCTGCGTTACTGTAGATGCGTAGCAGCAGCTGTCCGTCAGGAAAGAGGCAGCTGCGCTGACTGCCTGTCGAGCACCATGCCCACGTTGTTTACAACTCGGTGACCGTCAACTGCCACACACCGCCACCATCGTGTACAGCTCTACAAAACTGTTGCTACTGTCGAACGTCTATCATCACCCGTGTCTCTGATGCGCAGTAGTGATAGACACTTGTGCCGCTGGTAACGTGAAACATTTGTGTGGCGCGTCTGCCATTGTTGACCATTGGCTGCGGTGCGTGAGTGCTGTTGCCAGCGCTACACCATGCGTTGCCTGTGCCGCCAATGCTTGGATGTTATTGACGTACGTGCGCAGCTCGTTGGGAGAGAGTTGACACGCAGCCGCCACCTGCTGCTTGCTGCAGCATGCACCTCACAGTCTACCACCATTCCGTTTACCTACCTGTCCAAGGAGAAAGAGGGGAGGGCTGCCCGCTGTAGCTCAAAAGAAAAAGAAACTGCCTCTGCTTTCTTGCTTTGCCCCTCCTAGATTCGATGGACTTTGGAGCCTTGAAGACCCATCATCCTTGTAGCCAGTCGCGGCCAGCTTTTATAGCTACTCACCGCTGTTGGAGTTACTGACACTCTCTTAACACCCACCACTATGTCTGGCATCGGTTATGACAACCATGAATGGCCACCGTCCAGTACCATGAAACACTGCCCGAAACTCCCAGCATTATCAACATAACCCCCAGCCACTGCCACTCCTCATCGGGGGTTACCGCAACGTCGGTTATGTAGCTGCCGACGCTTGGTGACAGTGGCCACCTACATTTTGTTTATCTATTAAATAAAATATAATATAATATACAACCAATGGCCATACTATACCAAACATCATGTTATTATGTTCGACAATAACTTTGGAGTTTAAAACCTTGGGTAAGGATTATTAAGTGGGAATTCGACCAGCAATGATACTTAATTATTTTTCCTATAATGTATTGTTGATATTTTTAAATGAGAAATTATTTGAAAGCAAGCCATTTAGCAATTTCCTACTTGAATTTATATAAATATATTTAAAAAATAGTTAGGGACCATCACTTGAAGTAATGGTAACCTACATGTTTCTGAAGTCATAAAACTTGGATTCTAGTTTGAATACAACCACTTAAAAGAGGTTAGGTTTTCATTCAACCATAGACTCTCCCAAGACCTTGCCTTAGCAAGATGAGCATTGAACCTCTCCTTTTGATATCATTAATCTTTTGGTCCTTTACACTGTTGAAATAATTTTAAAATTGTGAAGTTTGACAAAATGTTTTTTTGGAATCGAAACTATTAATCATGGCCTTCTGCTTAGCATGGGCGAGGTTGGTATCAACAATATCTTTGACATAACAAAGTATGAAGAAGCTCATGTGTATAAATATGATGGTGTACAAGAGAAACTCTTTTAAGAAAAATCCAAAAATGGATCCCCTAACTAGAAATGATGAGGGGAGGAACAAGGCTCTTAGAACATAACATGAAGAGCATCATAAGAATTAACCAAGATACCCTTTGAAACACCACCAAATTTGGACTACAACATCTTGACTACAAATTTGGCTAAGTGTTGAAACTACGCTTAACCTCAACTAAGAGCATAGGCATCCTCTAATAGAGAGCATAGTCAACACAAAGGCTAGTTTTGCAATTTTTTCTAAGTGTCATTGCGAAGCTAGAAGTTGCAAATTTTTCTAAGTGCTGAGACTATGCTCTCCACTACCCTAGAGCATAGTCAGCCTTCACTGAAGAGCTTAGTTAGCAAAAGGCCAACTTTTCACAAGTTTTGGCAAGTCTCAGACTATGTTCATCCCTAGTTGGAAGCTTAGTCAGCGTCCTGTGAGGAGTGTAGTTTGCCAAAAAGCCCAAATTTCACCAACATTGAGACTATGCTCTCCCCCAACGTAGAGCATAGTTAGCAGGAAGCAAGTTTTTTGCAAAATTTTTCTAAATCCTAGGACTGTGCTCTCCACTGCCCTAGAGTGTAGTTAGCCCTTAGTGGAGAGTGTAGTTAGTTAGAACAGCCTCCAACAACCTCCACAGCATAGCAACAAAACACCAATGTAGTCAACTCATCCCTAGTGAGCGTAGACGGTAGAATCTCTCTCTCTTGCATCCCCTTTTGTTTAAAATTGTAAATACACTCCACCCTACTAGCCTAGTGAAGAGAGTAGTTGGATGAGAGTGTAGTCCCAACAGTCCCCTTTGCAACATGGCAACCATGCCGCATTTCATGCTAACCCTAATCCTATAAATACCTTGCACCCTTAATGTTTTCAAGATTGGCATTTTGGCAAATCAAGGGTTGGCAAATTTTTGGGTTAGCATTTGACAAAGTTGCAGATGACCATATCCCCACCATAGTCTAGTAGAATATCGCAACCCACCATACACTGCGGTGACCAACCCGGTAGATGCAAACACCCTAGCGAGTGCCAATCTTTACAGCCAGACACCTTCGAGACTGTGACTATGCTCTCCACTATGCTTGTTGTACCTTGTGTATTTTGTAACCCTTTTTGGTTTTAACTACACTCAACCCCATTTAGGGTGGTGTTTTACTTCTCTCTTTGCATTTTTAGCTTTTCATTTGTATTTTTTGTTGTTTCATTGCATAGCCACATCTACAACTATGCTCGGGTGACGGTCCTTGCATGTTGATGCCCTTGTTTTCGCCAAAAAACTTGACTACACTCAACACCATTAACACTATTGACACCGTTTGAACACTTAGCACCGTCAGCATCATAGCTAACCATGCTACACCTTGGTTACATCCAGTAAGCCCCTATTCGATCAACAAGACTATCTAGGGCACCCAGTCTCCACCTTTAGCAAGCCCTCGCACGAATTTGGGGTTAGGCTATGTGCTTGTCAACCTCAGTGGTCTAGCCGCCCGACATTTTTAATCACCGCAACCTTAACCCAAGAGTCAAGGAGATGTAGAAGTCTATTTTTGATGCAAGGAACCTGTCATATTTAAGCAATGTGCCCTAAGCCTAATTCGAAGGGCAAAGAACCCTTTGAAAACAACCAAAAGAGTAAGGAGTACTAACATAATAGAGATTCCCCAAGGAAAGCATGCTAGAACCATGAAAGTGCTGCAACTTGTTAGAGGCCTAGCATGAGTTGAATAAAGGTGTATACTCTTCTTTTATCTTTGAGAGTAATATCCTTGAAGGGGAGATGGTATAACACCCCATGTTCCTAATTCCTTAATTCATGATTATCTATATTTTTTTGATTTGATTTGTTTTCTTCTATTAGTTGCTTCTAAAAGATAATGGAGAATTGAAAAAATGTAAAAGATAGATAGAAGATTCACTCAAAATTAATAAAGGAAAAGTTAATTTGAACTCAAAATCTTACTTTTGTAATGTAACTGCTTTACTACAAGATCACCTGTTGGCCAAAGGCTACGATGATGATGATGACAATGACCCGTAACAAATATGCACCAACACATGATTTTATTTCTCTAGTATTTTCTACACTTTGCTGTGTAATCAAGATTTTCTCTACTTCTTCAAAAGATGTAGAATGGCAGGAAGGAAAGAGCACATTGTTCTTCATGGCTTTGTTTGGAGTTGTTGGTTTTATGGCATTGCTCGTATCAATATCAGTAGCAGCAACAGAAGATTTTGCTGCTCAAATGTTGAGTCCAAAAAAGAATACCCAATCTGCTTCAACAATAGTAGCTACATCGTTTCTACCTTCTTCTCTTGCAGGGCTTCTCATTCTCTCTCTCCTATCCTTTTTGGCTTCTCTGCATCCTTCAGTCAAAAAGAAATTTTTATGGTTCATTATCCATGATTTTTCTTGAAATATTTTATTTTTTGAGGTTGCAGAGTTCCATTTGTGAAGCTTTTATCTAGACCATGTGAGCTATTTCAATTCTCATGAAATAAACAAGAACCTTTTGTTTACCAGGTCCTATTCATCTTTTCCATGTAATCCTACATAGATGATTAAAATGTAAAATGCCATATAATTTTTTTTTGTACATGCAAGTTTTTTGTAATCAAATTATGCATTGCAGAATAGAGAGAGAGAAACAAGAGAGATAAACAGGAAAGCAACTTCACAACTTTTACAACTTTAAAACTCCAAAAATACACAAAGATGTTTACAAAGACTACAAGTCAATTGCTTTCACATAGCAACCCTTACATAAGAGACCACATACTCTCAACTCACTCATCATGACCAACCCAAGAGGGATCTAAATAGCAAGATTTGGGGTTAAAAATAATGAAAACAACTAATAATTAACTTAGACATGTTTTCACTTTTTCTTTTACAATAAGTTTTATATATCTTAACTCTTCTTTTCATATTTTAGAAAATTCTAAAATTAAACAAGACAAAAGTGAAGTTCAACACAAGTTAACTATAGATTTTGTCTTCACATCCCTAACAATCTCCCACTTGAAGAAAAATCATTCATACCAATGAAAAACAAGCTAGAAAAATTTTATTAATCAATATGACATGCCTTTTACAACATGCAAAAAGATCACAAGTGCACACACAACCATTCAAGGAGCAGCATCTCTACATGAAACATACTCATGGACTAGGCCTTCTTAAGTCAAAACAACATGAGATAACATTACACCAGCATTACCAAATACTATCCAAAAAACCATAACACATGCTAACACAAAAATTGAACAAAGCAAAAGAGATGTGTAGCTCACACTCTGACATAATAAAATGTCTCTTCAATAACAAAAAATCCAAGAAGCAACATCATCATGTCTCAAAACAAAGCAATTCCTTTTTACATGTCCAATCTCATGACACAACCCTAGTTCTTTGCTTTTTTATATTGGTTTCATCCATCAATCAGAATAAAAATAAGACATTTTTATCATCTTGTATGCACAACTCTCATTAAAATAATCTGCATTGAAATAGAAGAAACAATTTGCAAATAATCCACCCTAGAATACCTTTGTTGCTCCACCAATAACAACCATTGCACAACTTAACCTCGCTCAACCGTGCTTTGATATCATTTGTTACCAAATTACATGTTGTGTAAACATTGTTATTCTTTCCTGGCACAAAAATAAGATAACAACAGGGAAATAAAACTTGAAAAATGGAGTGAGAGAGAAAAAAGGGAGATAAATAGGAAAGCAACCTTTATAAAATCTTCAAAACTCCAGAGATACACAGAGATTAATAAATTGTATTTTTCATATGCTTTGATATCGGAGTGGTTGTGATATCAGGTACACGATATCGGGTATGCAATATTGCGGCCCAAGATGCGATATTGTACATTCAATATCACAAGGTTACTCCTGGGTCTATAAATACAGCCCTCGAGCACATGATTTAGAGTAGTTTTTAGCAATCAAGTAGCGAAACTCTTGCAGTTTGTCCATTTTAGAGTTAGAATATTTTCTAAGTGCTAGCAGTAGGAGGTTTAAGTGTGAATGAATCTTTATTCAAGCATTAATGTACTTGAACACACCATTGTGTTGGTAATAAAGACAAACTCTTCGATTCATCCTTGCAGCACTTGAGACTTTCTTTCTTATGCATTTATATATTATGATTTCATGTAGTTTACATTAACATTATTCATGCAACAATTAATTTTGATTAATCAAGCAACTCATTAAAATACACAAGCACGACCCCCCTTCGAGCATATGTGTGACACTTGGTAGCTCAGAAACAGTTAGTGCTTGACAACCCAGCAGTGTTTACACAAATTTCAGGATGTGTTTGGGAAGTGGGAATGGTTACTTGTGTTAGGCTAGGTTAGATCATAGTTTTCTTAGCACTTAATCACTCTCACTTTCATTCTTATTCTAGGAGAGTAAATTGATAAAACACAAAATAATAAAAATCTTACACGTCGGTCACACTTAACCATACAATTGCATTCCACAAGTGGGACTGGGAAGATAATGAATGGACAACATGCACACACTGTTTAGCTCTAGTGTACTTGGCAATCCAAAAAGACCCATCACCAAAAAGGGCTTGTAGAGAACATCGTAGGCACCATCACCATGTCCTTGATGAACCTCTACTTACCACTTAGGGCATGTTAAACATAGTATAGTCCATGAGGATTCCAACAAGGCATGTAAAGGATAGCAGAATAAAGAGGCTGGACATGAACAACATCCCTCGGTTTCAGGGAGGAT
Source organism: Gnetum montanum (assembly GCA_015680685.1). Classification (NCBI taxonomy): domain Eukaryota; kingdom Viridiplantae; phylum Streptophyta; class Gnetopsida; order Gnetales; family Gnetaceae; genus Gnetum; species Gnetum montanum. Next base: position 64,308 of record MNCI01011713.1, read on the forward strand.
ACGATGCTGATCTGTAAAATCATCTCTAGGCCTTTCGTGATGCATGTGCCTTGCAGAATATTGAGAATGATTGGCAGAAGCTAAAATTATCTCTAAGAACACTCATAAAGGTAGTAGAAAATTGGTACCAATCCTTGGAACTAGAATGAATCAAGCGATGGAGTATGATATTGGAATTGTTCAATGACAAATATTAAATGTACTCCGAAGTGTCCAATCTGAGGAAGTAGATCCAAGGATGGAAACAAGGCAACCATGAGCCCTTGGATGCTGCTATTGGTCGATACTATTCTCTACTACATAGGTGTTTGGGCCATGGATATTCTTAGCTTGATCAACTTTCCTATATCATAGATAGGTTGCGGTCTGAAATAAGGAAAACCCTTGGCGTCTATGCCCAAGGGAGATTGATAGAGTTAAGCATCCATCAGATCCAAAAATTAATTGAACAAGTAGCCAAGGAGGAGGGAGAATTGAGAAAGTGAGAAAGTGTAGAGGAATACAATAGGGACCTTTCTATCCATAAAAGGGAGGTTTGATTTTGTGACAATGATGATGAATTAACTTGAGATGAGGTGGCTAAGCAGAAAACCTTGCCACTCCAAAAATTACAATAAAAAATCACGACTAAGGTTGACCAATTACGGGACTCTATGGACAACAAGTTTTAGGCTATCTGAAAAATTGCTGAAGAGTCCAAGGGGAAAAGTGATGAGCATGAGCGTTGGAGATGTAAGGAAGTTGAACATGCTATATCTAAGGGTAAAGGTAAAATGGCTACGATAGAGATGGTTGTGGATAGTGAATCAGATGATGATGTTGGGTGTGACATCTATCAGTATGAACATCCTAAGGGATGTTGCCCAATTATGTCACAATTGCAGGAATCTGGGGTGTATGCCTTACATCCATGACTTGCACAAAGGAAACACCTAAAAGATTGCCTTATCCATAAGGCAACGCTCAACAGTTTCACCAATCACAATACTACTATCTAAGTGGAACTCCACCGTAATCCTACGAATTGTACCAACAGTGGTAGTAACCACAATCATGGGCATTGGCACCTTCAAGATAGTAATACCCTTATTGGAAGCCAAATTCCTATGGTTACTATGTTTAGCGACCTTCATCTCCACAAGACTTTTGTGATCATGTTTCCGCTTACCAACCTCACCACTACCCTCCTAAAGTATACTAATTGCCCTATCCAAGGAGGGATGCTACCTACTATCCTCATGCTCCTCTTATTCCTACATCTACTCCTCTATTTCCTACATAGCTACCATCTACTCCAACCATGTAGGATGAATTGCCTACCCAACCACATTAAAGAAATGCTACAAGGATGGTTAATCTGCAACCAGTTAACCCACCAAGCAGGTCAGAATCATGAACAAAGAAAAGACCCTTCTTTTGACCTCGTAGTCCACCAAAGCCCTCAAAAACATCAGTGGTTGGTAACCCTGCTCCCCCACCTTCCTTTGTCTCACCTTTATCTGAGTCCCCTTCAAATTAGAATCCCTCTTGAATCCATACTGTAATGTTAACCCATGTTGTATCTGATTGGATTCGAGTTGGTAACCTGCCTAGGAAGTTAACTGATCCTGGGAGTCCCCTAGAATATTTGCAAATTGCCAGGAATAAGCATTGTAAAGCTCTTCTTGACTTTGGTTCTAGTGTTAATTTGATCTCGCATGAGATGTACATGATGTGGAGCCTTCCTCCTTTGAAGAAGAGGAACATCCAACTGGAACTAGCAAACTAGTCCATCATTGTTCCATTGGGACTGATAGAGGACATCGTAACAACCATTTGTGGGTGATCACATCCTACTAACTTCCTAGTAATCAAGATGAAGAACTACAAGGGGGACTTCCTAATTATTATGGGAAGGGTGTGACTAAGCACCGTTGATGCCAAAATGGGCATTAGAGATATTTCCTTGTAGATATCTAAAAAAAATGAATTTGGAAAAATTGAGAAGAAAAGGGTTCCATGTATCATGTATAGTGATTTAGGGTGCCATTGTGTGCAGAAGTTATGATCAGTAAAGTGAACATCTATCTCTGTATGCAAGTAGTGTGCACCAGAAGCTAAAATCCAAAGATGTCTTTACACAGCAGCCACAAAACAAGAAGGCACCTAGTGGCTGACAGCTAATTCTAGCAGTAGTACATTGTGCATGGAACCTACTGAGGGCCTAACGTACAAATATGTTGCAAGTATGGATGAACTTGAGCAAGTTCATCACCAGCTCTCCAAAGGAGTAAATGATGATGTCAATTGGGGAGAATTGGAAATTCCTAATAATTTTAAATAAGAACCTCTTGAAATCAAGACACTTCTAGCTAGAATGGAGTATGTGTTCTTGAAAAATGGAAGGCTGGCCATTATTAATGCCAAGCTTGCTGCAGAACAAAAGATGATGAAGGTTGTGGAAAAATGGTTAGCAGCCTTTGCCTAATCATATTCTAAGCTCACTGGTATAGATCCAAGAATATGCTAGCACTGAATATACATTGACCTCGCCATTAAGCTGAAACAACAGCTACAACGACGTTTGAATCCCAAAGTAAAGCAAATTGTCAAAGAGGAAATAGAACAAGTCCTCAAGGTCATATTCATCTACCCTATCGCAAATAGTGAGTGGGTCAGTCCAGTCTTGATTGTGTACATCGACTTTCTGTTGCTCAACATGGCAAATTTCAAAGATCATTTTTCCTTACCTTTTGTCGACCAAGTGCTAGACATCATATCCGGGCATAGCTATTACAACTTTCTAGATGGTTATAGTGGCTATAAACAAATCTGGATTGTACCAGATGACTAGGCAAAGATAACTTTCACAAGTCCTTGGGGGACTTTTGCTTACCATCAAATGTCATTCAGTCTATGTAATGCCCCAGCCACATTTCAATGATTAGTTCTTAGCATTTTTCAACAAAAAATCAGTAGTGGGGTAGAAGTCTTCATGGATGACTTTTTTACCTACAGAGCTACGTTCGAGCAAGTCCTAGACCATCTTGTGTAGGTGTTAAGGAGATGTTTTAAAAAAAAAACTCTGGCTCAATTGGCAAAAGAGCCATCTTATGGTCTATGAAGACACAGTCTTGGGGAATTGTATCTTAAAAGCAAGAATTGAGGTGGATCCTAAAAAAATAAGGGTCATCCAAGGAATAACCCATTAGCCTAAAATAATTAAAGAAGTGCGGTTGTTCCTTGGTCATATGGGCTACTATTGATGCTTCATCAATTTTTTTTTCAAAATCACCAAGTCGTTGGTGGAATTAAGAAAGAAGGATGCAGCGTTCATCTAAACCCTTGCATGTGAAATAGCATTTCAGCAACTGAAGTAGAAGCTTGCTGAAACCCCCATTCTACAAGCACTTGATTAGTCTAGGCTGTTTCATGTGATGAATAATGCATCAAATTATGCTTTGGGGGTAGTGCTTATGCAAATGGATGATCAAAAATGTCCATATTACATTCATTGCATGAGCCAAAGTAGATGAACTACACCACAATAGAAAAGAAGTTGATGGTAGTGGTGTTCACATTAGAAAAGTTTAGGCATTATGTGCTTGGCTATAAAGTGTTCATGCACATAGATCATAGTGCCATTCGATTTCTAATGAATAAACCAACAATGAGCCCCTGTGTCATACGATGGCTCATGATTTTGCAAGAGTTTGATCTCATGATGGTAGATCAAAAGATGTAGAGAATGTGGTCGTTGATCACTTATCATGGCTAAGATGGGATGACAAGGAGAAAGTGACCCTCTTATTTGAGCAATTCCTTGAGGAATCTCTTCTTGTAGGGGCTATTAATGCACAAATACCCAATGAACCAAAATGATATGACACCATCCTCACTTATTTTCTCAAGCAAGAACTATTGTAAGGGTTGGACACCAAAAATAAACAATAGTTTCTTCACAAAGTCAAGCATTTCATGGAAATCAATGGGAACCTTTACAAAGTCTGTCTCGATGGCTTGGTACACTAGTGTGTCACTGACATCAATCAACTACGTGTTCTCTAGGATTTTCAGAAAGGTCCTTGTGGGGGCCATTATGCTGGGAGATGCACAACCATAAAAATCCTCATGGTGGGATATTACTAGCCAACAATCTTCAGGGATGCACATAAATTAATCGATGCTTGTGATCATTGTTAGAGGGATGATGGAATGAAAACTCGAATGGAGGGGCCACAAAAATGGATTCAACCTCTTGAGTCATTCGATATTTTGGGCATTGAATTTATGGGTCCCATCACACCTTTGTCAAATGGAAAGACATATATCATAGTCGCAATTGACTATTGCACTAAGTGGGCAGAAGCAGTAGTCGTCACTGACTGTACATCTAATACTGCTGCTCAGTTTGTACAAAAAAATGTCATAAATAGGTTTGGTATGCCTCATGTGTTAATTTCTAATAATGGAACTCATTTTATAGGTGTCACTTTTTGGAAACTTATGCAGTGCTTAGGGGTTGAGCAAAAACTCACAACACCATATCACCCCCAAGCCAATGGTCAAGCTGAGGTCACTAATCGAGAGATTACAAAAATTCTAGTATGCACCATAAGAAAATATCGAAGGGACTTGAGCATCAAATTAAATGATGCCCTTTGGGCCTATCGCTTCACATGGAAGCTTTTCATAGGTTATTCTTCCTATGAGCTCATGACAGAAAACTACCAACACTACCCATACATTTCAAGCTTTGTACACTCTCTATAGCCTTTGACCTTGACTTGAATCTAAGTCTAGCATAGAAAGAATGATTAATGAACCTCAACTTGCTAGATGAAAATTGGTTAATAGCCCTATCATCCAATGAAATGCATAAGTCATTCAACAAAAACGCCATGACCTTAAAATAAGGAAAGTCAAGTTTTAACTAGGTGACAAGGTCCTCTATTAGAATCCTTCACACGTACCCCAATGAACCAAATTGCAAACGTTGTGGAAAGGACCTTACATTATTGATGAGACTTTTCCATCTAGGGCCATGATTATCTATAAACCTGATAGCCCAAACAAGAAATAGTTAGTTAACATCCAACAAGTGAAACCTTTCCATGAGCCCAAGCTAACCAACTCAATAGACACCTCGACGGATAGACAACCACGCTCAATCTTTCAGATCTCCCCCTTCCAGCTTAGTCATGGGGGAGATGGCCATCCATACTAACACCTTACTTGGCTTCTTAGTCTTTTGACATTTTTTTTTTACAACTTTTTGTTTTTATATTCTTTGTTTTACATCTTTTTATTTTTTAAGTTGTTGATATTTTCTAAGCTTTTGTTATATACCATCATTAATATATTTGATATTTATTGCATACTGTTTTACTTTTTATATATATATTTTCTTGTGTTTGATGTGTCTCTCTACTCTTTCTGCTAATAAGGTGTCAGGTACAATGGTAATGTGCTACTCAATGGTGGTATGTTTCATTTGTAATTTGATTGTTGATGTCTAGTTTTTGACTTTGAATGTCATTACTGATGATTGGGACATGGTTTCTTTTCATGTAACAGGTAGTGAGTCCACATCATACACCCATCCACATACTTTATGGTTTTCCTTGTTTTGGAAATATGTAGTCTCTTTTTCATTAATGCAACTTTAATAAATTGGTGACTTGTGTAGTTTTTTGACTTGGGAAGGAATCAAAGGTTTGGATAGGGTGTGGCTTCAAAGGAATGTAGTATTTTTCATGCTTTCCTATTTTCCTATGTGCGGGAGTATTCTCATGAGCTTTTCATTGTTCTGTGTCATTCCACAGCAGGAAGTCAAATAAGTCCTCGCATGGTTTGGTCCTCATCAAAAGAAAAAAAAAAGAGAAGATGAGGATTCAAAGCACACCCCTTGGACAAAATAAATAGGAAAATGCATGGGTCTTTTCATGGTGTGGTTCCCATTAAAAAAAAAATAGGGGTACAACCATTGGTTATGGGACTTGTCTTATCTCCTCTAACTAAGGTCCTTTCTTGCTTCCTACTGTTGGCGACCGTTTGGGACGTGACCGCCAACGAGTGTCCTCAAACAGGATTTAGGTGCCTGCTGGTCTCTGGCAACACCAAGGCCTAGATACCTCCAAATAGACTTAGTAGTTAATTTGAGTATGTGTGTGTGCTGTTGCGGTGTGCGGTTGTGACATATGAAACAATTGCGTTGTGTGTAAACTACAAATGACTTATCTTAAAGAGATTCAGCCAACTTTGCCAAGTACTGTGAGTTGTTGAGAGTTCCTATTTTGTTCATGCCTAGTCTACACGGTCCTTATAATACCTACTTGTAACAAATAGAATTTTGCAAAAAACGTTTGAGCACAACTCTGCGAATCTACTTCTAATTTTCCCCAGAGAAAGAGATAATTCCACAAGAAAACTAGAAATAGAGCAAGATTCGATGAAAATAGACAGAAAAGAAAGTAGATTTGTGTAGACCTCAAATATTTAAACAAGGTAAAATGATACGAGTAAACACTTCGCAATAAAGCTATCCCAAATTCAATATCTATGAATTGTTCAAACTTCCAAGGCTCAAATAAGCAATTTTTTCAAGACAAACCTACTATGCTACCAAAAATTGCTATGTAAACTACCATGTACGAGACTCCATTTTGGCTAGATAATGGATGTCAACAATTGCATTCAACAGAACCTTCAAAAGACTTGACAATTTCTGATTGAAATACCACAGAGATTCACTTTAAAGATAAAAAGAAGCTATTCTGGTCCCATCAAAATACCAAAGATTTTCTGAACCCTCTTGACTATTGAATCATTCAACGGCATGACTATAAGCAAAGGCTCTCTTACAACAATCCCAATAGCGGTTCTTATACGTTGCAAAATAATCAAATTTGCTACTAAAATGCTCTTAAGGCTTTTAAAAACAAGCGCTTCTATGGCAAAATTTTAACAGAAATTTTCTATCGGGCAACAAGAACAATAAGAGCACCCTAAAAATCCCAAAATTACTCACCAAGGATGATACTATCTAAACCACTAGCTAAACAATTTTAAAAAAATAAAAATAAAACATAACTCACAGGACTATGACAAAGAGGCTGAAATCCTTTCTTTAGCAAGTCATCTTACAAGCAATCTTTCACAATGTCTTTTACAAATGCTCTTCCCAAGAGCCAAAGTGTGTCTCCAAGTGTGAGCTCCAAGTCCTCCCCTACCCTCCTACCCTTGAAGCTTTTTTATAGGGTCTCCTAGGTAGTTAGGTAAGTTACAAATATCTTGGGTGGTTATAATCACCATAGAGATAAAAAAGCTATGGGTGACAAGTGTCCTATTCAGCTACCTAGTGTTTTCATTCAGTTGCCAAGTGGCCTCATTTAATTGCCAAGTGGTCACCATGGAGATAAAAAGGTTATAGTTGACAAGTGGCCTTGGTGGTGGTTATAACCACCATTTTAATTGACAAGTGTTCAATTCACATGGGACTTTGAACAATTGTTGCACAAATTCCCTTTTTAAATCATAAAATATTTTATCATAGTAGTAGAGATAATAACCATGGAGTTGATGCATACATGGATGGGTTAATATATAGATATATATGTAAGTGTGTACAACCGAATGCATAAATGGAGTGGCGCTCTCACGTTTTCAACACAAAGTGAGTGTCACGTTATGTAGATTGTGTAGTGGTCGTCGTAGTCCAGGTTCCTGCTTTTTTTTTATTTAAAACCAACGAAACATATCGGTATCCCTGTTAATATTAGCCCTACAAATCCTATCAGGATTTTTCAAAGCTAATTTAATCTTGTAAGACACTTCTGGTTCCCAACTCATCATAAGATTTGTATTTACTAGCATCCTACATTTGGTATCTCTCTGCATTGCTTTATTAAGAGATGAAATTTCCTTTGTTACTGCAGAGGCCTTCCTTCCGTAATTTCTCCATGCAAGGAATGCTTTAGTTAATGATGTAGACAACCAATGATNGTAATTGCTCCATGCAAGGAATGCTTTAGTTAATGATGTAGACAACCAATGATGTTGCTTTGAGGACAATACTCTAGTATACCTAATCCACCTCATAGCATGTTCCAAATAAGAGTTAGACAGACCTCTGGAATATCCACAAAAGAGATGAGTTGGAAGAAGGTGAACATCTTTAATAGGGATAAGTAATGATCAAAGAATTCTACAGACTTGAGCCATGTAAAATTTTCAACCTAGTGAATTTTGAGAAGCAAAATCATATGCTTATTTCTCATGCTAAGTATCAATTCGATTGATAATCTGAAGAATTAAAATTAGGGAGAATAAATGCAACCCATCTCATCCAATCTTTGTTTTTGCGAGTGATAGGAATCAATACCTTTTCAACCTACATCTTGTCATTTCAATAGTTCTATTGAAATATTTTGAAGATTTCAATCATCTCATATCTCTGTTCCATGAAATGGCCAAAATGTGCCAACACCTACTTTCTCTTCAATTTGGAATGGTGGTTGTTTTGTGAGAGCATTCTTGTGTCTCAAAGGATGAACTAGTCTTAGAATGTCGATGCAAAGTTACTAAAAGTGGTTGATTTTTGTTTGGACTGAGGATAGATCCTATCAAGTCATTTAATCACAAAATCCATAAGGGACTTCATGTGACCATAATTAGGAACTCCATTCCATTCTCTTTGTCATCCATCTATGCTTTTCATGCCTCACCTCACTACCAGGTTCATGTTTTGATTCAATGTTCTGGTTTGATGTGTCAAGTTTCTCAGTCAGTTACTTCTAGGTTTTTGTACTTAACTTTCCATAACCATTAATCATCCATGGTGCCCATGGGCTCCTTGGTTTGATGTTATGCAAGGGCATAAAAGGACTGTGCCTGCTTTGGGGAGGACCCATTTGCATATCTTTTGGTTTGGTTAAGTTAAGTTACTTACCCTTAGACATTTTTACAATCAAATTCTTTTTATTTACCCCATCCATGCCATCCAATTGTACGCATCTTCACAACTGTTTTTAGTGATTTCCTTCTTTTTATTATTGTGAATTTCTATACCCTCTTTCTAGTATTCCTTGTGTTAAGCTTTTTATGAATTTTTTGGACTACTTCTCTTACTTAATCCATTCATCAATCTTCCCACTAACACTATCAAGCAACCAATCTATCACAGTCATAACTCGGCTAGATAAAATCACTGATGAGACAAGGTATTCAGCCATTATTTGTTACACTTTATATACTAATCCTTGATTTTTTTTGTGATTGTAGTGGTGCATGGATTGGAAGCAGGACTGTCTTCACGAAGGAGGATGCAACAATATCACTTATGGGAGATTGTTCAAGACCATTAGATCTTTTCTGCCTCTCCCTCATTCTTCTGTTGCTAAGAGGGGTTAGATGTCCATTGGATTTGAGGGTGTTCTTTCTTGCTGTCATGAACATCTAATTTTGTACACAATTGTAATGTTGTATGCCTGGGAACTTTTGTATTTGTTTGTTTTCTCTGTGTCACTTTGCATGTCAGTCAAATAGTCGACACCTCCTAATATATTTTGTAAAGGACTTGTTCCTCTTCTTCTGTACTTGAGGATGAGTTTTCATTTAGTTGTGGCGGTATGATAAATCATGTTTTTCATATGCTCTGATATCAAAGTGGCTGCGATATCGGGTACATGATATTGCCACCCAAGATGCGATATCATACATTCAATATCACAGGGTTACTCCCAAGTCTATAAATACAACCTCGGGCACATGATTTAGAGTAGTTTTTGGCAGTTAAGTAGCAAAACTCTTGTAGTTTGTCCATTTAAGAGTTAGAATATTTTCCAAGTGCTTGTAGTAGGAGGTCTAAGTGTGAATGGATCTTTATTCAAGCATTGATGTACCTGAACGTACCATTGTGTTGGCAATAAAGACAAATGCTTCAATTCATCCTTGCAACACTTGAAACTTTCTTTTTTATGCATTTATATATTGTGATTTCATGCAGTTTACATTAACGTTATTCATGCAGCAATTAATTTTGATTAATCAAGCAACTCATTAAAATACACAAGCATGACCCCCTTCAAACATACGTGTGACACTTGGTAGCTCAAAAACAGTTAGCTTTTAACAACCCAACAATGTTTACACAAAGTTTAGGATGTGTCCAAGAAGTAGGAACAGTTACTTGTGTTAGGCTAGATTAGATCATAGTTTTCTTAGCACTTAATCACTTTCACTTTCATTTTTGTTCTAGGCGAGTAAATTGATAAAACACAAAATAATAAAAATATTACGGCTTAGTCACACTTAACCATACAATTGCATTCCACAAGTGGGACTGGGAAGAAAACAAATGGACAACACGCACGCACTGTTTAGCTCTAGCGTACTTGGTAATTAAAGTCTGTAGAATTTGACTGGATCACATGTGAATGCTTGTGATTCATATGGTTGGGCATAGGGGTACCTCGCCGCTCATCAGAGATGTTTACAAAGATCCCAAGTTAGTTGCTTTCACACAGTAACTGTTACACAAGAGACCACATGCTCTCAACTCACTCATCATAACCACTCAAGATGGATTTAAATAGCCAAATTCAAGGTTAAAATAATGGAAACAACTAATAATTAACTTAGACATGTCTTTAATTTGTTTTAAAAACAAGTTTTACATATCTTAGCTCTTCTTTTCATATTTTAGGAAATTCTAAAACTAAACAAAACAAAAGTGAAGTTCAACACAAGTTAACTATAGACTTTGTCTTCACATTTCTGACATTTATCACTTCAATAAAGGATGATCTTCTATGTCATCTTGCATGATTGCTTGTTCACAAGTACATTAACATTGGTCATGACAATAATATCATTTGAAAATATATGAAGTGCTAAAAATTAAATGGTTTTTCATGTTTAAATTGAAGCCAGAGGAAAGCTTTTTAGCATGAATTGTGCAACATTTGAGTGTAACAAAATTCTAATTTGAAGTCCAACAAAAAATCAACAGAACATTGCTTTTCTTCACCAGAAAGTCTCCAATATTCTTAGAAAGTTGTCATTTCTCTTTACTTTGATGTTTTAAAATTTTTCAATTGAAAAATCAATTCAATAAAAGGATATTATAAAAGGATCATTACTTAGAGGCTAGTGCTCATTTTGCTAAGAGGGGTACTGAGAGAGCAATGGATGACTTTTTCAAGTAGCTCTACCCAAAGTCAACAAGCACCTTACAATCAATCTGAATGATAATCTCCAAGAAAAAGATTCTATATTAAATCAAATTAAAAATTTAAAATAATTATTTAATAGTCTAAATTAAAAATAGATATTTTTGACCATTTTATGCTACATGTGTCTTTGGTGCTCTATTTTGATTAATAAAACTTTTTTTAGGGTTTGACCCTTAAAAATGGATAATAAGGGCATTTCAACACATTTTAGACAATCGTAATCAAAAATCTTACCTAGGACATTTTAGAAATGTTGTTGATGAATTTTAGAAGTTCCAGTTTTGACAAAACGTTTGAACCATGCTACATTCATTAAAAGGATTAAATGTAACAACCCTTTCTCCCAACACAAATATGCTAAAGTCATGAATTTAAATCAATAGAAGTAACATTAAAAGTTAAAATTAAATGTATGAATTAAATATGTTAAAGTTATGAAAGCCATGAATTTAAATCAATAGAAGTAACACTGAAAGTTAAAACTAAATGTATGAATCTAAATGAAGCGTTAACCAGTGGTAAAGAGCATCGTAACATTATACGGTGAGTTAAGCATTTTTTAAAAAGAACTTTGTAAAAAAGGATTCTCCGTTCAGTAGATCCGGGAGGGTGGGTGAGCGAGCGTAAAAGTCATTGGAAATAAAAGCTTTGAACATAAACATAAACGGCAATGCCGGATTCAACTTTATCCAAACCAAGGCAATGCATAATTAGGAATTCTCAAGTTTGAAATGTGCGTTTCTCGTTCCCATAGTCTCAGAAAAAAAGGTCTTGGGGTGTATTTTCTTGTAATTATGGTTTACATTTTACATCAAGAAATTTTTAGGAATTTTCTGTGTACAAAACAACATATGTAAATCACGTATACCGGAGATCATAACGGATTATAAGAATATCCAGTAGAGTTATACTGATATTACTGCAAATATGGAGAAACACAACTGAAATCAAATACCCCTAAAACATATTATTTCTTTAAATACTAAAGAATGATACCCCTAAAACAAAGCTCAATTCTGTTGCGACTAAATTCGCAGGTTTATGAGATATTTATAGTTGACAATGCGTACAAAATCTGGAGAACTTTAGTGTGAACGCATATGCGCTGTCAAGTTTGTTAGGAACCGACTCATTGCAGGATCCACACACTGTAAAATTCAGCAAACAAGCTAAACTTGAAACACACAAAAAACAAGTGGATTAAGGATTTCTTTGAAAGAGAGGGAGGCAGGCAGGCAGGCAGCCAGCCAGCCAAAAGAAAGAAGGAAACTGTACAGTCCACACACACTAAAAGATATGGAATCCAGCTTCTCGAACAAACAGATACTTGGCTTTTCCTCGTTCTCTCAACCAAGAATATACATACAGCGCCGTTCCTTTGCTTTTCTTAAATATATCGAAATAAGTACAAAACCCAAAACGACGACAAAAGCTGTGTGTCTGATAAAGTTTGTTTTCATGAAATAATGAGGTCAGACGTCTCTCCTTGTACGCGTACCGTGTGTTTGCATCTGATTTTTTGGACTTGTGGGCCACACACGGACATAGACATTGATTACATGGAATGTTGTCGGTCGGAATTTGCAGTGAGCCAAGATTGTTTTGAGCCTGGACACGTGGATCGTTCTAAAGAACAGAACAGCAACACATGAAAATGTTGTTAACTGTCAAGGTAGACCTGCTATCTGATTACTGTGTTTCTAAACCGATTTGCGATCATGTCACGTCATGATTCTTATTCATCCCAAGGCTGCAGGTTGTTGATGGCTTCTTCCGTCTGAAAAGAAATGTCTGATGCTGATCTGTTTTTGTAAACAAAAATATTTGGCATGATGTTGTAATGCCTGCTTCTACCAAGCGAAAGTGAAAGCGAAAGCGAAAAGCAGGCAGGTTTTCTTGCTTCCCAACTCTGTAACAGCAAAAGTAAAATACATTTCAATTTCAAATCAAAACTTTACTTTTCACATAGATATCCTCCCTCCCTGGAATCTCAACTGTTTAATAATGTATGCCACCGTTGCCGGGGATCGAACCCGGGTCGCCCGCGTGACAGGCGGGAATACTCACCACTATACTACGACTTAGATATTTACTATATGATTTCCTGCATTATGACTGGGCTGGTCCTTTCTCATATAGCGCTTCTGAACTCTCTGGATCCCAAATTCAACAGGAATTTGCCCTTTGCGCTGCTGATTATTCATTATTTTGCTTCACATGATCATTTTGTGTGGTTGGAGAGTTTTGTTTGTGAAGTAACTGAAATTTTTCAGACCTGTTTCTGTCAGAGAAAATAAACAGGGATCTTTTTCTTAGAAAGTCCTAGTCATTTCTTCAAGTAGTTTATAATACGCTGTGCAGATTACTAATCTTCCGATGATCTTCCTTTGAATTTGCAATTTTGTTGGTTTTTAGGTAGACTTCGGTAATTCTATTTATGTTTCTCACAGATGATTGTTACATAATAAGTAGAAACAGGAAACCAAATAAGGTAGAATTAATGGGTCTTCCCAATGGAGACGAAAATGCGATGACGACTTTGTGAGAAGAAGAAACGTTCAGATTTGATGAGGAATTATTTATAAAGAAGGCTGGTTAAGATGCAGGTTAGATTTCATAATCAAATCAAATTAAATTTTTATATATTTTTAATCTTTCTGAATGCTAAGACAAGGTAATATTTATGAATTAAAAATCAATTCCAAACATTTCTTGGGATACCAGTCTCGCACCATATGGTCTCCTGATCTATGTTTATTACCACCACAGACCTTAGAGGTTTAGTAAAGAAGAGATTTGAAAACATCATTAGAAATTACTATAATATTTATATTTTATACTTGTGGAGGCTTAATCTTGATCTTCTCAAGGTAGGTTGTGCTTATTCTAAGGTTAAACTTATTATTAAAAGTCTTAGTGTAAAGAGTTCTGGCTTGGTAACCTGCATCATAGTTTTAATTCTAAACAGTTAGATAAATGCAAAAGATCATAGTAAAGCAAGTAAAAAATTTAAGTTTTAATATAAAGTTACAAAAAATAATTTACTAGTCAATGTTTTGAGAATTTATGATTTAAGAAGCTAAATACTTCACCATCACCTTTTTTCATAACTATGGTTATTCCATAAAATTTTCCTTCTACTTTTTAAAATATGTTTCATTGATAACATATGAATCACATAAAAGCAAAATGCCTTTATTGTCCATGTAGAATCAACCAAACACTTATTGTCTACTTTCATTCAAAATACATGAATTATGTAAAAGCAAATGCCTTTCTTGCCTATGTTAAATGAACATGAAAGCTATTAACTCCTGGAATTGTCTAAATAGTTGACATAGTAGCATGTGAGGATACCCTGATCCGAACTCTAACACAAAAGTTTGTTGTATCCCTTTCTTGGCTGCATGCTGTGAGGTACGGTAAATTCATTAATTCAGTTTTCTAGAGCATCTTAAAGTAAATTTTTTTTCAATTTTTAATCATTTAATAAAATGAAGCTTTATTGCATCTAAAGAATTATAGAATCTATTATATAGTTATTACATTTTCATGAAAAATAAAGATAGATTCTACAAATTGGCTGAACACTAATGGGGGCATCAAAAAAAATCATATAAGTTTTTATTCTTTAACATTATAATGATGTCTCAAATAGGTAGTCATAGCACAAGAAAGAAATACATATAACTCATCTTCAATGGCTCTTGAACTGCACAACCTACAAATGCACTCTTCTCATGGGTGAATTCATCTTCTACTTTCAATTCTAAGATGATAAGAACTTAAACGAAGCTTACTAATAGCATTTTGATACTTGATTAAAATAGCCACTAAGAAATAGTGAGTTTTTACATCTAGTTTATTAGATTTAATGTGGTGTAAATAAAATTGTTTCTTATATTTCACATTAGACCACATCTATGTTAAAACCTTATGCTTGACTAGTTGGTGAATATGGTTAAGATTTTGCTACATGTCCTCCCAAGAGATATTCCATTTTCTCAACCATTGCATCCCTTGAAAATACCAACCATGGTCTCGCAAATCCTCAAGATTTGCTTTATAGAATTTGTTTTGCCTTGAGATATACAACCTATGAGTGTATGTAATGAATTGGCATAAGGCTTCTATTTCTAAAGATAATATATCACATTCACATGATAACATTGAGTAAGATGTTTGCATCTTCACCTTAACTCATTGAGAAATTTTTTTTTTGCACTCTTTCAATATCTTTCCAAAGTTTAGCACTGAGTCCAAGTCCCCAAATAACACATCCATATAATCAAATAGGATAGATGATGGCATGAATTTTTTTTTTTTGACTTTTCAAGCCTAGAGTCCTAAATCCTTGTACTTGCTTGTGAAAGTATACAAAGCCTTGATACATCTTGCTATTTTTTCTTTGATACACTTCCTCACATGTAATTGGCTATATAAATAAGATTCAAATATTTAAAAGAATCTACCACTTGCACATTGGTACCTTTAAAATGGAAGTTATAACAAGTACTACTTATACCCTAGATCATCAATTTGGTTTTAACTACAATCACTTGAAGACCAGATAAATGATAATAATCTTCTAAATTTTGCAACATGTTTTGCATACTTTTTGTAGTAGTAGAGATCAAGGTCACATCATTTGCATATAAAAGAAGATTCACTACTTGGGATCCAATTTTGATAGCATGACTATCTGGTGCTTTGCATAACTATTCTTGCATTTTATCAATAAAGATACAAAAGAATGTTGGAGAAAGTGAACAACCTTGCTTAACTCCGATTTTGCTTTGGAATTAAAATTTTTTCTCTAAATTGGTGTTTGTAATTTCAATAATCACTTCATCATACAATCTTTGAGTTGCAGCAATCAAATCTAAATGGAGGCTAATTTTATGCAAGCATAACTATAGTTTTTGATGAACATGAATGTGTCATGTCGATGGGCCCCCATTAACGTAGCCTCGTTGACGGGCCTCCATCGATCAGGCTACATCAATGTAGCATTCGCTACATTGACAGGGCCCTATTGATGCAGCCCTAGAGTAAAAACTATAAATATAAGCTCCCAATTATGTTTATGGACATTAGATTCATAGTAATAGCAGAGTCCTTGTAGTTTGTCTATTTGAAAGTTAGAATATTTTTTCCAAGTGCCCGTAGCAGGAGTCATTGAGTGTATGGATCTTTCTTTGAGCACTGTTGTACTTGAACCACACCAGTGTGTATGACAATAAAGACGAGTTTCTTAATAAACCTTGTAGCTTTCTGGATAGCTTAAATGTTTTATTTATGCATTCATTATTTATATTAAATATTCAATCAATTAAGCTAAATTTCACTGTAATCAATTAAGCTAAATAGATTAAGTACATAAGTACAACCACTTTGAGCATAAACACATCTTCGCTTGGTAATCCCAGCAACATTATTACTTGGTGCGCCTAGTAACGTAGTGCTTGGTAACCCAGTAGTGGATATGTGGGTTTAGGATGTGTATGAAAAGTGGGATCGGATGCTTATGATAGGATTAGCTAGAGATCAGATAGTTAGTTAGATTGAATTAGTCATTAAATTACTTTATCTCTGTCTTCAAGCACCAAAGAACATAAAGCATAAAATGACAAAAATCATATACCTTAATTACACTTAACCATACCTTTGTACTTCACAAGTGTAATTGGGAAGACAACAAACAACCTTAGGGCAAGATTTACTTCCTAGAATACTAGTGCACTGGGAAAACTAAAGAGTGCATGAAATTCAACTAGATCATGTGTGAACGCTTCATGATTCGTATGGTTAGGCGTAGGGGTACCTTCATTGCTCATCATTGGCACCATTATCGACGACTCTGTTTGTTGAAATGTGTGCTATCTAGGTTTAGTGGATATTATTAATATCATTGGACAAACTACAAGGTTAACATCATTCCCAAATAACATAACTACAAGAGCATACTGATATTTTATTATTTGCAAAATGTCTTCTTTTCACAAGTGAAATGATACAAAATCATTGATCCCACAAGAGTGCAAAGTGATATATACTCATCTAGATGAGTATGTGCTGAACTTCACCTTCATCCTACATCAGGATGAGCAATTGCGATGGTGTGATATGGAGGGCAACATCATAATGCCACCTAATCAGTCTATGTTTGTGATGCTACTTCAAATTCTTAAGAAGTTAGGAATTCATGATCTTCAAGAAGAATAAGTTATGCAAGAGTTATGCAAGACTATGACTACCAACATTATCATCCCATTGAAACACAATGTAGGTGAGATCGACATCAGGAGAGGCATCATGAGGATGCTAAGGGGAAATGGTTTACTAATCCCTTGTTCCTACTGAATCAAGATGAAAATGAGAACCTTGCCTCTGAGGGCTCTTAGCATGAAGATTATTTACCCTTTGTTCCTCGTGATGAGGGTGTGACCTTGAATTTGCAGTCTACAATCCACAATTTAGGTTCAAGGAAAGATGGTAGTTAAGGTAAGGGATCGAACAAGCATTAAGATGATATGAAAAATAATGAATGTGGTCATGATACCAAAGGGGGAGTTGGTAGATTTCAAAGTGGAGGTAGTCTTCCTCCTTATTCCCTCTCTTCATCTGCATTTGCTTCTTCTTCCTCTTCTAATTCTAAAAGATGCTGTAGAAGGAACAACCATGATGAACGTGAGCATCAATGCAATAATACTAATTAGCATCCCCACAATAATCAAAGGGATAATCTAGGACATCATCGGCAACAACGAAATTATGATGATGATGAGCCTTTATTAGCAGCTCAAAGCATGTTTAACATTGCAGAGGTAGTTAAGATCCCATCTAGGCATGTGAAGAATAGTTAGATCAAGTGTTTAGACATGAACAATATCCCAAGATTTGAAGGGGGATATAACTTTGATCCATAGACACATCTATAAGATTTCCACGATGTTTGTGCCTTATAGAACATTGAAAATGATTGGCAAAAACTCAGCTATTCCCCAAGACATCCATTAAAGAAGCTAAAAGCTTATATTGGTCCTTGAAGTTGGAATCTATTCACTAATGGAGTATAATGCTTGATCTATTCAATGAAAAATACTAGATGTACTCCAGAGTGTCTAATTTGAGAAGGCAAATCCAAGGCTAGAAATAGGGGACACATGAACCCCTAGATGCCACCATGGGTAGATACTATTTTCTTTTACATTGATGCTTTGGCCATGGTTATTCTCAAAGGGAACAACTCCGTGCACAACATAGATGGGCTTAGAGCAAAAGTCAAAAGAACTTTTGGGGTTTGTGCCCAAGGGAGATTATCCAAATTAAGAGCTCATCAGATACAAAGGATGATAGTATAGGTTGCAAAAGAAGAAGGGGAGTTACGAAAATGAAAAATTGCAAAAGAATATAATAGGGACCCTTCCATTAGAAAAAGAGAGGTTTGATCTTGTCATCACTTAACAATGTGGTGAACAGGAAAACCTTGCCGATTCAAAAATCTATTTATGATATTTCAGCAAAGGTTGACAAATTATGGGACTCTTTGGATAAAAAATTCTAAACTACTATGAAGATTGTTGAAGAATCGAAAGAGCAAAATAGTGATCATAACTGTAGGAGGCAAAAACAAGCTGAACATGACTATCAAAGAGGTAAGGGGAAAGCTACTATAGTAGAAGAAGTTGTGGAGACAAACTTTGACAATGATGTTGGTTGTGACATTTGTCAATATGAACATGCTAAGAGATGTTGCCCTATGGTATTAGACTTACAAGAGTTTGGGGTGTACGTGTTCAATCCTTGACTAGCATGGAGACAAGAACCTAGATGATTATCTTATCCTCAAGGGAATCCAAGGCAGTTTCATCAACAATAACAAGCTTACTATCCAAGTGGAGCTTCGCCACAACCATATGGACAATATCAATAGTGGCACCAACCATAGTTGTGGGAAATGCCACCACCAAGATAGGAGTACCTTACAGGCAACTAGATCCATATGGGTACTATGTTTAGCAACCCATTTTCCCAAGAAGTTTTGCAAGACACACCTCATTTCAGCATCACTATTATCCTCTAGAGTACCATCAAACTCATTCACCATCTACTTTATGGAAACACCCATATTGTTACCACCCTTCATATCTATCTACACACATCCCTCTACCCTCAACCTAGTTACCTCCTGTTCCATCCATGTAGGGTGAAATTCCTCCACAGTCGTAGCAATGAAATACTACGAGGGTTGTACATTTACAATTGGCTTTCTAGTCAAGTGGTTTGGATAATGGATCTAGGAAATGTCCATTTTTTTAAGCCAATAGTCCTTCCAAACCCTCACAACCTAATCTGGCTGGTCGCTCTGTATCTCCAACACCCTCATCCTCTACATCAAATACATTTGAGTACCCTTCAAACCAAGTGCCACCTCAAATCCACATTATAATGCTAACTCATGCTATTTTTGATTAGATCAAGGCTAGCAATCTTTCCACAAAAAGATCTGACCTAAGAAGTCCTCTTATTTACTTGCAGATTGTTGGACATGAGCCATGCAAGGCTCTTCTTGATTCTAGTTTCTGTGTCAATCTCATTTCCCATGACATGTACAAGGCCTAGAACCTACTGCCTCTCAAGAAGAGCAACATTCATTTAGAATTGGTAGATCAATCAATCACTATCCCTTTGGAACTAGTGGAGGACATTGTGACCATAGTTAATGGATGGTCTTATACTGCTAATTTTTTAGTGATCAAGGTTGAAAAATGCAAAGGTAACTTCCCCATCATTATGCAAAAGGCATGGTGAAGCATAGTTGATGCACAAATGGGCATCAAGGACCTGTCTTTGGAAATCTCCAAGGAAAATGAATTTGGAAGGTTGGAGAAGAAACATGTTCCATGCATCGTATACAATGATAGTAGGTGCAATTACATGCAGAAAATATGGTCCATCAAAAGTACATTGCTTAAAGCATGTAATCAGTGTGCACATGAAACAGATATTCAAAGGTACCTATATGTAGCAGATACAAAACAATAGAGTACCTAGTGGTTGATAGCTAACTTTGACAATAGCACACTATGCATGGAACCTCCTGAGCATGTAACATGCACCTATGTTGAAAGCATGGATGAACTTGTGTGAGTTCATCACCAACTCTCTGACAATGAAGATGATGATACCTATTGGGAAGAGTTGGAAATCCCTGATAATTTCAAGCACGAGCCCCTAGAGTTAAAAACTCTACTAGCCAGCATGGAGTATGCATTTCAAACAGAACTAACACAGACACTCAATTGAATGCAGATGAAGTAACACACAGATATGCCAAAGCAAACCATTTTTATTGCACACATAGTAGAATTACAAATCTGAAAGGAATGCTTGTTCTTGAGCAAGGCGCATCAAAGAACGATATCTCTTTCAGTGATGGAGAGAATGCTTAGTTTCTGAGTAGGGAGCATTAAGAAACTGATATCTTC
This sequence comes from Gnetum montanum, assembly GCA_015680685.1. Lineage (NCBI taxonomy): Eukaryota > Viridiplantae > Streptophyta > Gnetopsida > Gnetales > Gnetaceae > Gnetum > Gnetum montanum. The sequence goes on from MNCI01011713.1 coordinate 85,012, forward strand.
TCCTTACAACTACTTGCAGAAAACTCACACTTGAAGACACACTTACAAACACTACTACTTGCTTATGCTAGCTTGTATATCTTGTATGCTTGAGACTACCACACCTTCCTATTTATAGCTTACAAACCGACTTCGACTGAGTGGATGACAACTAGGACAATCTCCTTTTAGAGATTCGAATCCACTATACAAAGATTATGGCAGACAACATTATCGTGATGGAGGACTATTTGGGCCGAAGTCTACATCATCTCCATCAGAGTCGACTGCTCTGTTGTGGAACTCATCAGAACTATAATCATAGCGCCCTGGGGAATCTGAAGGCGTGCTGTCTGTACTGACATTGAATCCCTCTGAGTGGACCCCAACAAGATATATCTTGGATTATCTTCCCCCGGCAGCACGATATTCGTCGATATGGCGATCATGATAATATAATTCCAGCATCTAAGGCACTTTCAGATGGATGTGACAATGGTGCTGGATGTCATAAGAGTTTGTCGTATACACATCTTTGTAAAAGGCTTGACCCCATGTGTTTTGCCAGTTGGTCCTTTTTGCAATGCATGTGACTAAATAGTAGACAGGACCGGAAGCCATATGAACAAAATGCCATGCCATAGTAGTAGCACTTCCATAGAAAGCAAAATCACCATGATGCTCTGATAGGCATGCTTGAAGATAGCCTGGATAGTTAGGAGGGAGATGGAATGGGTGTCCTAGTGGTTCTGATAGAAGGAGAATTAAAAGCTATGAAAACTCTCTAAGTTATGGATGAACTTCCTCCTTGAGCTTCAATTCCAGAGACAAATTCTTCCCAGCTAGATTGGTATCAGCTTGTTTCAGCAAAGTACTATGGAAAACTAAGAAAACATTCATGAGTTAAACATGGACGTAACCTTCTAGAAGAATGAAGAGTCCATCCTTCGCCTCTTAAAAGCTCTACACAGATTTCAAACATTAGTAGGACTAGAGAATTGGAATTCTCTAGTTAGAAAATCTGCTAAGAAATTTTTATGACCTTCTAAATACTCACTATCAAATTCAAAATTTGCTAAAAACAAACTCCATCGGATTAACCGTGTATGAGCCACTTTAGAAAGGTTTTTTGATTGTAGGTATTTATCAAAATGTTTCAAGTCACTTCTTACGATGAATCGTTGTGGTTGGAGGAATAACCGAAACTTTTCGATTCCTTTAACAATAACAAGTAGTTATTTGTGAGAACTATGATATTTTTGCTGTGCTTCGTTAAACTTTCCTGAGGCATACCTACAAATTCTGATAGTATGATTTTGTTCTTATTTTAAGGTGGCTCCCCAGAACAGTTCAGAGGCATCATTCTCAAGGATAAACTTACCTTCGCCTGGGAGGAATAGTGGAGGCAGATTTTGGCAAGCTTGTTTGATCTTTTTGATAGCCTCAGTGTAGGCATCGGTCCATGGAGGAGAATGTTTCTGTAATAACTTATTTAACACATTGCGTTCTTTAGCAATATCCTTAAAGAAACCAGAAACATAATTAATGCAGCCTAAGAAATGCTGAATTTGAACTTTATTTTCTAATGTATCAGGAAATTTAATAATACTTTGTATTATGTGAGGTTGTAACTTAATAATTCCTGCAGAGATTTCTAAACCTAAAAACTCTATATTGGACTGTCCAATCTTCATTTTTGTTGGTGAGAGGACAAGACCGTTTTTATCTATTAATTCAGAAAAAATGTGTAAATGCTCTATATGTTCTTGAACTGATTTACTAAGAAATAAAATATCATCTATATAAGCTAATATAAATGGATAAGAATGGAAGATAGAATCCATCATCTTTTGGAAGATGGATGGTGCGGTTTTTATACCGAAAGGTAAAACATTCTATTCATATAATCCTCCAGGTATTGTGAATGCGGTTTTCCAACGATCTGATTCCTAGACTTGAATTTGTCAAAACCCTGATTTTAAATCAAATTTAGAATATATATTCGTATGTGGCAGTCTTTGAAACAAGTCATCCTTGTTTGGAATAGGATGTTGGACGGATTTGATGATATCATTCAGAGGTTTGTAATTAACAACTAATCATTTTTTACCTCTGACTAGTTCAGCTCTTTTATTTACAAAGAAAGTAGCACAGGCAAACATGCTGGTGCTTGGTCTGATCAAACCCCTTTGTAAATATTCTTAAATTTCATTTTTGCATTCTTTTCTAAGGCTAGGTGACATACCTATGTGTTGCGCTGTAGCCTTTACTTTTACTCCTTCCTGAAAATCAATTTGGCACCAATGTTCCTTTTTGTGTCGAAAAATAGTAGGATCATCATTGGCATATTGGAGTAACTGTTTTTTCAAATCTTCAAAACTTGGTTGATATTTTTCAATCTAGTTAACAATCCAAGTTTCTCTTTTTTGATTATGTTTTTGGGATTTTTGATTTTTAAACTGCTGCCTAGCATTTATCCTATCAAACTTATAGTGTTCTAACTGGATAAATTGTTTTGTAATAGTAATATCAAAATGTTGTAAATTATCTGAACCTATTAGACAATCGTAAGATGGTAAGGGAAATTGACAAACAATGAAATAAACTATTTTCCTATCAGGCATTAAAATCGGTAACTTAGCTTGCTTTGTCAATAATCTTTTTTGGGTATTGAAGGAAATATGAGATGGTTCCTTTTCTTCCCAAAAACAAAGTGGGATTTTTTCTTCTCTAGCAAGAGATACCTCGGTGCTTGTATCAAATAAACAATCTATCTGGTACCTATGATACTTAGGCCATGATATAGTAAATGAACAAGCAGGTAAGACTAGTCGTGAGCTGTTACAATTTATTTCTAGAATTACACTTACCTGTTTTGTCTCTTTCTCATACTCTGATTGTTGCCAACTCTCTTCTTGTTGTTCCAAGCGTTCAAGTTCCTCTGAGGCTTGTTGGAGATATTTCTTGAGTTGTTTGATACGAAACTATCGCCACATAGAAGTTTGTACTTCTGGCATAACTTCTTTTTCTTCATTACGTGGTGTCTGTGTTTCATTTTCAAACTCTGCTGCGTTTGGATTTTGGGAATCTTGATATATGCCTAAAGATTCCTCAAGCATTTGTTTATGCATTTCTATCTTATTTCTTTTAGATTTAACCTTTTGTTTATAGGCCCTAAATTTATGTAAATCTTCTAAAGGAACTTTCTGCCATTTCTTTTCTAATTGTCTCAGTTGGCTTTTTAACAGAGAATATGTTGGATCTCTTTCATAGAGATCATCACTATCTGATTCTTCATTCATGTAAACATGGTACATATAGCCGGAAGAATCTGTGTCATAATCTACAGTTCCTGGTTCATTGGGGTAATCAGGAATATCGTCAAATTCCATTTCACTGGAATATTGATCAGATGATTCTAAGTAAATATCCCCATTTGGAAAAGATAAGTCAGAGTCATATGTCAAGAAAAAATTATCTTCAGTGATTTTCATAGTGTCAATGAAATTGATACATTGAGGATGATTGTCTTTCTTTGGACATTGACTAGAATAATGTTTCCTTGAACAAATGAAACATCTAACTTCCTTGTTTTTATATGGCCCTTGTTTTCTCTTAAACATACCTTTAAAAGGTTTTTGTGGCCAATTCTTACGTTTTATCTTTGGTTGGAATTTCCGTTTCCAGACTTTCTTTAGTTTAGAGTATTTTTGTGACGTACGTTGTACTGGTTTACATACACATGGCTTAGACTATTGCTTTCTATTTTTAATTAATTGTCCAAAATTATCTTCAAGACACATTTCTAAACATAAATCTTTTCCTATTTGTTTAGTAAGAGAGCCTACTAACTTCTGTGTTTTTTGTTGGACACACAGATCCCTTGTGACTTTTTCAAGGAATTGGCGGATGACACTAAAACTCATTTCTTCAAGATCTTTTTCTTCATGTTGAAGTTGAGCCTGATAGTAACTAGAAAAAGGCATTGGAAGACATCCTAAAAGATGTTCTTTTACACCTAAGTTATGTATGAGTTTTCCATAATAATACCATTCTTCCATGATGTTAAGGAATGGAGACATGTCCTGGATTTTATGTAATCTTGAACTATAAAATAAAGTTCTATATGTACTATCCCTATCAGCTTTGTTTCCTAAAAATTCTTTAGTTATTGCATCTAAGAAAATAACATGCGGTTTATTTAATAATTTTTTACAGATGGGAGCTTCTATGAAATTCCACCATCGTTTTAACATACCCTCAAAATTTAACGTAGCATTGAGTATGACATGTTCATATGACTTCTTTTCTAAGACAATTTGTCTAGCGATGAAACCACTAATTTTATCAATTTCCTTTTGTCGTTCTCTTATTGATTTGTTATCCATACTGAAGTATGGTGGTGGTCTTTCTAAAGTTTTTCTAATTTGCATAGCTGTTATGTCCTTAGGATCTTGGAAGATCATACCTTGTTTTGTCAACAATTTTTTCTCTTCATCATCTAAAGATCCTTCACTATCGATATAAAGGGTTTCATTATCTTCTTCGTTAGCATTGACTTGTTCCTCCTCTTTTTTCCCTTTTTCAGATTTTGGAATAGTATGAACAGGTCGTCGTTTTGACACTCGTGTTGTTGATTTCTTTTTCCCTTTAGGAGGAGTGATCGGTGGTGAATCTATGTAGAGACCTTCTAAATCTGTGGGATCCTTTTCTTTTTCTTTCTTCTTAGATTTTTCTATTTTTTGTTTGGGAACCCATATTTTATGCAAATCTTTTACATCCCTTTGTACCTCTCTCACTTCTGCATATGTCATCAAATTTTGATCACTAACATAAGATAACTTATGGTTTGTCCAATTGTGAAGTTTGATGATGTCAGAAGGTTGTTCTTCGGATGTTTTGTATTGCATCATATGTGCTACTTCTTTTGGTTCTTTTGTATTCATGTTGATCCATAATAACTCATCACATTCAACACACCTGATGTCCTGATCTACTTTATGGAGATTTTTATGTGTACAGATTTGTGATGGTTTACTAGAGCATGATACATCATCATCTGAACTGGATGTAGAGACTTCTTCTAAGAGTTGTTTTCCCTTATGATCTTCTTCTACTTTTTCTATGACTGGTTTTTCGTCATTCACACACCTGATGTCCTGATCTACTTTATGAAGGTTTTTTGTGTTAGTTCTATTAGTTCATAATGAAAAGTTGGTCATAATCAATCCAAATCTTGCTCTTGAACAAAAAGAAAAGCTATTGCAGGTTGTCAACAAGTGGCCAACAGCCTTTGCTTGGTCATATCTAGAACTTATAGGAATTGATCCAAGGATATGCCAGCATCACATCTACACCAACCCAACCATGAAGTCAAGATGATAGCCACAAAGGCTACTAAACCCCAAATTGAAATAGATCATCAACAGGAAAATAGAACTCCTCAAGGTGAGGTTCATCTATCTCATTGTGAATAGTGAGTAGGTTAGCCCAATCATAATTGTGCCAAAGAAATGTGGCAAGTGGTAGGTTTGCATTAACTTTAGGCTGTTGAACATGGTAACATTAAAAGATCATTTTCCATTGTCATTTGTGGATCAAGGGTTGGACAATATCTCTAGGAATTGCTATTATAGCTTCTTGGATGGTTATAATGGCTATAACCAAATCCAAATTACACCAGGAGATTAGGCCAAGACAACATTCATGAGTTCATGGGGAACATCTGCATATTGTAAGATGTCGTTCGGTTTTTGTAATGCCCTTACACCATTTCAATGCCTGGTCCTTAGTATTTTTCAACAAAAAATTGGTAGCAGGGTAGAAGTCTTAATGGATGACTTCTCTATCTATGAGACTACATTTGAGCAAGCCATGGACCTTCTTGAGCAGGTACTGAAAAGATGTGTTGAAACAAACCTTAGGGTCAATTGGTAGAAAATCCATTTAATGGTCTAGCAAGGTATAGTACTGGGGCACAAAATTACTCAAGTAGGGATTGAGGTAGGCCCTAAAAAGATAAGGGTCATCCAAGGAATCACACACCAACCAGAGATAGTTAAAGATGTTCGATCATTTCTTGGACACATTGGCTACTATTGATGATTCATAAAAAATTTCTCTAGGATCGCAAAGCTGTTGGTTGAGCTTACAAAGAAAGATGCTCTATTCATCTAGACCAAGGAGTGTGAACATACATTCCAATGACTAAAGGAAAATCTTGTAGAGACTCCAATTCTATGAGCATCAAATTGGTCTACACAATTTCACATAATGATTGATGCATCTAATTATGCCTTGGGAGTTGTGGTTAAGTAGTTGGATGATAAAAAATGTTTATATTACATTCATTGTGCAATCCAAAGCATTGTGGGTGCACAATTGAATTACAAAACAATTGACAAGGAAATAATGGTGGTGGTGTATGCTCTTAAAAGGTTTAGGCACTATGTGCTTGGTTATAAAATATTTGTGCATATAGACCATAGTGCCTTTTGCTTCCTGCTGAACAAGCTAACGGTAAGCCTTTGTATCATATTGTGGCTTGTGATCTTGCAAAATTTGATCTTACAATGGTAGATCAGAAAGGAACTAAGAATATGGTCACTGATCATCTCTCTTGATTAAGATGGGATAATAAAAATGAGGAGAGTCCACTCTCTGATCAATTTTCAGATGAACTCTTCTTTACATGAGCAATAAATAACTATGTGTCCATTGAACCAAAATAGTATGATGGCATCCTCACTTACCTTCTCACTCAGGAAATGCCACAAGATCTAGACTTTATAAAGAAACATCAGTTTCTTCATCAAGCAAAGTACTTCATGGAAATCAATAAACACCTTTACAAGGTATGTGTCGATGGTTTGGTTCGTTGGTATGTCCTTGATGTGGATTAGTTGCATGTTCTCCAAGATGCTTATGAAGGCCCTTACGAAGGCCACTATGTAGGAAGATGCACAACAATAAAAATCCTGATGGCAGAATAATATTAGCCTACAATATTTAGGGATGCCCTCCAATTTGTTTGATCTTGTGGGCACTGTCAAAGAGATGGTAGGATGACTACTCGAATGGAGTCCCTCAATAATGTATTCAGCCACTAGAGCCCTTTGACATATGGGGCATAGACTTCATAGATCCCATCACCCCCATGTTCATTGGAAAAGTGTATGTCATCATAGCAATCAACTACTACACCAAATGGGTAGAAGAAATAGCTGTCACCGATTGTACNCCCCATGTTCATTGGAAAAGTGTATGTCATCATAGCAATCGACTACTACACCAAATGGGTAGAAGAAATAGCTGTCACCGATTGTACATCATCCAATGCTACTAGATTTGTACAACAAAATGTTGTAAATAGGATTGGGATGCCATGTGCACTAATTTTTGATAATGGAACTCATTTTATAGGTGCCACTATTAGAAAGTTGATGCAATTCTTGGGGGTTGAACATAAATTAAAAACATCCTATATCATACATAAGCCAATAGTCAAGCAGAGGTAACTAACTAGGAGATCACAAAGATCTTAACAAGAACCATAAGCAAATATAGGAGAGATTGGAGCACAAAACTCAATGATGCTCTTTGGGCCTACTACTCAACAAGAAAACTTCCTATTGGCTACTTTCCCTATGAGTTAGTATACAGAAAACTTCGAACACTTCTAGTTCAATCTAAGCTCCATACACTCTCAATAGCCTGTGACCTGAATCTTGACCTAAGTCTAGCTCAAAAAGAAACATTGATCAACCTCAACATGCTAGATGAAAACTGATTGGTGGCCCTATCTTTGAATGAAGTGCATAAGACATTCAATAAGCAATGACATGATCGAAGAATACAAAAAGTGAAATTTCAACTAGGAGATAAGGTTCTTTACTGGAATCCCATACATGTACCTCAGAAAATAAAATTCCAAACATTGTGGGAAGGACTTTACATAATTGATGAAACCTTTCTTTCTGGGGTCATGATCATATACAAACTTGAGTGCCCAAATAAAAAGAAGTTGATCAACATCTAACAAGTGAAGCTTTTCGATGAGCCAAAGCAAGCTAGTGCAAAAAATACCTTAATGGATGTAACCACATTCAATTTTTTAGATCTCCTCCTTCCAACTCAGTCGTGGGAGAGATGACCATTTGTGCTAATCATCCATATGGCTCAGTTTTTCTATTTTTTTTGTTTTTCATGTTTTTGATTTTGCAATTTATTTATTTTACAACCTTTTAATTTTTAAAATTTTTCTTAGTTTTACACCATTTTTTGTTTTACACCATCGTTAGTACATTTAAATATTTATTGCATATTTTACACTTCCTTATGTATTTTACTTTGTTTTGTTTAAGTGTGATTTTGAACTGTGTGCTAATAAAAGTACTTTATTACCAACAGGACACAGTGGTGCTATAGTTATTGCTAATGGTGGTTTGTGCTTTATGTTTTTGGTTTGCTAATGTCTGGTTTCTGTTTTTGAATTTTTGTACCAATGACTCAATCATGGTTTATTCTTCATAGAACAGGCAATGAGTCCATGTCATCCACCCATCCACAAACTCTATGGTTTTCCTTATTCTAGAAGTTTGAGGTTTCTTTCATTAAGGAAACTTTTAATAAATTTCTGACCTTGGTAGTTTTTGGAATTGGGAAGGATTCAAAGGTTTGAATAGAGTGTGGCTTCAAGGGGACTCAGTAGTCTTTGTACTCTTCTACTTACTTGAGTGCTTGAGTGTTTTTCAGACTTCTTATCATTCCATTTCAACCACTAATAGGAAGTTAAATAAAGTCTTTGCATGATGTGGTTTCCATCCAAAAATCCAAAAAAAGAAAAAGAAAAAAAGAAAAAAATAAACAAAACAAAAAAAAAGAAAAAAAAAACATGGTGGAAATTCAAATCACATCCCTTAGATAAATAAGCAGGCTACAAGCACTAGTTATGGGACTAGAAAGACATGCACCCATGCCTAAAGGTACCCTATAACTCAGGCCTTATCTCACTTTCTACTTCTCTTTATGGAATAGTGGTTGTTTTATGAGAGCGTGCTTGTGTTTCAAGGGGATGGATTAGTCTTATAGTGGTGATGCAAAGTCATTGAAAAATGTTAGTTTTGGTCTAGACTAAGGATGGATCTTCTTCGGTCATTTTAAACATAAACTCCACAAAGGACTTCTTATGACCTTAGTTAAAATTCCATTCCACCTTCTCTATCATCCATGTATGTTGACCATCACTACTAATGTCCATGTTCTTGATTCTATGTCCTGGTCTGACGTATTTGAATTCTTAGGTAGAATCTTCTAGGTTTTGGTTCTTAACTTCCATTGACCATTAGTCACCTATGGGGTCCGAACTCCTTAGGTTGAGGTTATGCAATGGTAAAAAAGGCATGTGCTTGCTATGGGGAGGATCCACTTGCATATCTCTTAGTAAGGTTTATGAAGCACCTTGTCCTTCAACATTTTTGCAAACCAAATTTTTCGTACATCCATCTTCTATATCACACCATGTGTTCCTTTTTAAATTTTATTCATTAAATACATTCTCCATTAAATTTTTCAATTTTTGAGCTTTCAAAGACCATCTTCAATGATTTTATCATATTCTTGGCTTTTTTGGGATTCCATAAACCCCAATTTCATTGAAAATTCATTATATTTTTTGAGATATTGATGTTTGAAAATTTTTTACCAATGGGCCTTGTATATGGAGCCCCATCAACAAAGCTGATCCATATACGAGGCCCGTATATGGGGTCCCATTAACGTAAGGCAAAAATAGTATAAATAGGTGCAACTCCACTTAGAAAAGTTTACATTTTCTCACAACACCAAAGGAGTTTTTTAATTTTTTAGAGCCTATAACCTTCCAAAGCCCATAACTTACAAACTGTTTATCCAAATCACTTCGTTCTTTGACCCTACATTTATTGGAGGTAAGCTCTTCATCGTGGGGGCTATAAATGTATGATTTTTAACAAAAAACATTTTGTGATTTTTTCTAACTCCCACAAAGGTTTAACTAGAAAATCAACTATTAAATACTAAATTACAAGAGTTAAACCTTTTCAACAAGCTCTAGTGAAAATTAAAATAAATAATTAGTAAAATGATAATAAAATAATCAATCTACCTTGGTCAAACCTTAGCCAAAGTGTAACTAACTAACAAATAGGAAAAGTACTCAAAACTTTAAAGTTACACATTACATCTACTAATCCATGAATATGTTGTCACCGTAGATGGCACCAAAAGAAAAGCACATGTAGGAAGTAAGACCATTCCAACCAAGGGAGAAACAACTTAGAATAAGAAGAGGCCAAAAATAGCTCCAAAAAGAACCACTCACAACCCATGCCACTAGTCCTCTCAAAGAAGAGGTAGAAGTGAAATGTATAAGACAGATTCCAAAACCAGCAATAGTAGCAACAAAACACTTCCATTTTGATGATGCGCTAGCACAACTGGAAAATCTTGAGGTGACCTTCATAGAGGCTTGCCTAAATTAGATTAAATCAAGGAAGGTTCAAAAGTTAGTGCTCCTAGAGTTAAAGTTTGGCCCTTTCCTAGAGCATGCACCAAGAGAAGTATAGGACTAGCTAAAGGCCTCTTTCATATGGCTAATCATCACTTCCATTGGGGAGTGGTACATGGGAGAAACATTCCTATTTTGGAATAATAGGAAACCTAGAGTAATGGTCAAAATCAAGGACATTTTAGTGTCCTACTTGATGCAGGCCATTGTTGCAATGCTTGGGTTACCTAGAATAGGCACGAATCTTACTGAAATTCTAATGTAGGTTGATACAAGCATAAAGACAGAGTGGGTATAATGGTGCTATGGTGTTGATCACAAGGAGTTTGGCACACTCACACTGGTAGAGAGGATTCATTACAAGATTTCAACCTTCCAGCTCAATTCCACGGTGAGGCCTACCTTCTCTACCTGAGCATGCGCTGCTCTAAGTGGGAGATTCCCAGTCAACCTTTTGTAGCTAATCTATCTAGATATGGAGAAGCGATTTAAGAAATGAATATGGAAGGAAGGCACTCCCCTTCCCATGCCTCATCAAGAAACTCTATTGAAGGGGAGGGATAGTTCGTTACACCAACAACATAGTTTGAACTGTTTTGGCTATTGATTGGGCAAAAATGATGAAGGATAAGACACCTACAATCACTCTACAAGAAGAGGAGTAGCAACCACCACCCTCACTTGCCACTCAAACAATAGTGCTAGACATCATTGCACTCCCAATGGTTGCAAGAATATAGAGAATGTTTCTTGAGTGAATAAGAGCAATGAGTAGGCATAAGTGGTGGGGACCCATCCATCTACAAAAAAGTCATGAATCATCTTAATGAGGTGGTCTGAATGATAGGTTTGATGGATGAGGGTGGATCCATTTTCTCAACCCAAATAACGAACTTGCCCACAAGGTTGAATTCGAGTGCCAGAGAGGTCACAATATCTATCATAAAATAACAAGCATTCCTAGAAATCTCTAGGAACGTTGTGACCTTCTTAGTGCACTTGGAGAAGTACGAGGGGGTAACTGTACTAGTGATGTAGCACCAAAGGTAGGAGACAATAGCAAAAGTGGTCATTAAGTGTATTGTCAAAACACTCAACACACTTGTGGCATATGTACTAGACATTACTACACTCAAGGATGTGCAGATGTCCATAGGGATCATAAGTGGCAAAATAAGCATAGCATAGGATGAGGAACTACTAAACCAACTGGTAGAAATTGGGCAACCACTTCTAGATGTCTTTGACCTTCTAGACAACATCACAACAACCTAGTCAGGGTTGTTGGAGGCAAGGAGCAAAAATATCATATTAGAGGAGCAACTTAAAACATCCAAGGAGCGGAATGAATGCTTGGCTATGGAAGCTATCAAACTAAGAGCCCAAATTACCAATCTTACATTTCTCAACTTGGAACTAACAAGTGAGGAGGCTATGGAATAGCTTCAAACCAAGCTTAAAGAAGTTAAGGGTGTAATGGAAACATCAGTATTTTATAGATCATTGGCAGAGGCCACACAACACAAGATTCAAAAATTCTTGATCAGACCAACTAGGAGAATGTCTAATTGAATGTAGAGAATCATTGCCTATGAAATGTTGATGCACACAAGTAATAGTTAACTGAGTTTATCCATCAACAGTAGGAGAAATTGGCCAAAGAAAACCCAGAATTAAGGAGATTGGTAGTAGAGAATAGGGATCTCTCCATGGAGGAGATGCACACCCTTTACTAGAAGATTGTAATTAAGGTAGCTACCTAGAAATTAGTGGCTTTTAAATTTGAGAGAGTCAAGGACCACTACAGAGAATAGGTTGGTCTACAAAAAGAAGTAAATGAGAAGCACATCTAGCTAGCAAAGGAAAAGGTAAATGAGACCCTCTATTAGCTCTAGCAAGGAAAAGAGTTGTGGCAACCGATTGCTGATGGTATAGACACCTACAACAAGGTAGAAATTTTCATGAAGGAGTTATAGATCAAGGAGATGATGGAGTACATGGAGCTTGCCAATCTTCATTACACAAATCTAGTCATGTTGACTATAGGATGGCCATGGTCTAAATTAGAGAAGTAGGTGGCTAGCTCGTACTTGTTGTATGAGGCTGAGTTCAAGCACCACAAGGACACCAAGAACAAGCTTGTAGTGGTCAATGTTGAACTCAAAGTTCTCAAGGCATGAGTCATGGATTAATGATCAACTGCCAAGAACTTGACCAATAAGATGAATGACTATTAAGAGCTACAAAATGTAGTAAGGACATTTGACATCGAACGCAAACAATTCATTGCCTAGTTTGTCAATGTAAAGGTGATGTTCTCGATCATGCCCTATCTATGGATGTCCCCATTCTAGTCCACATTGGTGATGCCACGTGGACTGTGAATGATCCCTGGAGTAAGGAGGAGAAGATGAAGGCATTGCTTTATACATTTTGCCTTCTACAGGAGGTTGTAGCTATAGTAGGATAACCATAGCTATATCAATTACCACACATGCCTAAAGTTGGCAAAGGTCCTTCAGAGCCTTAGGAGCCACCATTGCTTGGGACTGTTTGATCTTCACCACCATCTTCACATCATTAGAAGATGTGCTATCCAAATTTTTGTAGTCATTTCATGGTGTTCAATTTTGTGTCATGAATATCGCAATTTTGTAATGTGTTAATTTGTATACTCAAGCACTCAGTTTTGTCTAGTCAGTTTGTTTTGTTTTGTTTTGAGTCAATCAATAATTCCATACCTTCCCAATTTTGTAAAAGAACTCAAGGATGAGTTTTCATTTAGTTGTGGGGGTATGATGAGTGCCAATGTATTACATTGATGGATCCTCGTTGACGTAGCCTCATCGATGGGGCCTCATTTACATGGTGTTTCCCCATTGATGAGGCCATGTTGACATAGCATTTGCTATGTTGACAAGGCCTTGTCAACATAGCCCTAGAGCAAAAACTATAAATATGAACTCTTAGCTATGTTTATGGGCATCAAATTCATAGTAGTAGCAAAGCTCTTACAGTTTGTCTATTTGAAAGATAGAAGTAATAGGATTCATTGAGTGCACGAATCTTTAATTGATTACTGTTGTACTTAAACCATACTAGTATGTACGACAATAAAGATGAGCTTCTTGATAAACCTTGTAGCATTCTGGATAGCTTAAATGTTTTATTTATGAATTCATTATTTTTATTAAATATTCAATCAGTTATGTTAAATTAAGCTAAATTAGACTTTAATCAATTATGCTAAATAGATTAAGTACATAAGCATGACCACTTCGAGGGTAAACACATCTTCACTTGGTAATCCTAGCAGCGTTATTACTTGGTGCACCTAGTAGCATAGCACTTGGTAGCCTAGTAGTGGATACGTGGGTTCATGATGTGTATGGAAAGTGGGATCAAATGGTTATGATAGGATTAGCTAGAGACCCGTAAGTTAGTTAGATCAAATTAGTCATTAAATTACTTTATCTCTCTCTTCAAACACCAAAGAACATATGATGAGTCATCAATTTGTGAGGTCCCGATGTCAAATATCCAACATTGGAGCACCAACATCGGATATCTGATGTCAGAACTAGGAAGCGATGTCAGATATCTGATGTCGTCTCCTCTATGCTAGCCTATAAATACAACACTTGGATGCACGATTGAGAGGTAAAAAGAACTAGAGAAGATAGTTTTTAGTTTTTAGTTTTTGCTAGTCTTTCTTAGAGTTCTGTTATTTCCAATGCATGCCTGCAGTGTCATGTTTGTAATTGTATGACACCTTTGTTCAAGTGTGACATACTTTGACACATTATATGACTAGTAATAAAGATTGAGATTACTCTCATCATTGCAAAATCCACTTAGATTTTTATTGCTTTTCATTGTTAATTATTTACTATTTTCTTTAGTTAAATATTTTCATTTATTACTATTCACTATTCCTGTCATTAAGAGGAATGTGTATGCCTTAATCATAAGCATTCAAGTAAAAGTACTTGGTAATCCAGTCATGCACTATTTAGCACACCCAGTGACATATGCTTGGTAATCCTTGAAGTAGTTGCAGGAAGTCCAAGACGTATATGAATGATTAAGAGCAAATACTCATTGCACCTCGGCTAGTTTAGATCTTATTTTCTATTATTCATTAGCTTAATTAATTTATCTCTTTATCATGATTGGGAGAAAAGTAGAATTAGAAAATGTCATATGCCTCACTTTGGACTAAACTTTATATGACAAAGCTACCACTAGTCCAAGTGGGAAGACAACAAACTATGATGCAAGCATAACGATCTAGATAACACAACTAGTCCCCATCCATGAAATTCGACCAGATCATGCATGAATGCTTGTGATTCATATGGTTAAGCATATGAGTACCTTGCTGCTCATCATTGGTGCCATTGTTGGGGATGGTGCTTGTTATCTAGATTAGTTATGTTATACATGATCACTGTAAAGGTATTAATGATACATATTTCAGAAACTATTAGCTCACACACACCATAGACTAACAACAATGTCTCTCTCACACAAATGTGATAATGAACTGTATAGCAAGTGCATTTGTTGGAGAAATAATGAGATATACGATGACAAAGATTGGAGTGACCAACTTTATGCAAGGGTTTCTTATGTTCATGACCACCCTAACAACACTCAAAGACTACATTTGCCTAAGATAGATAATCTTGGTGGAGATGATGTAAGTCCTAATCTAGGGGAGGAATCAAGGCCTAAGACCTCTCCAAAACCTAGAAATGATAAATCAAGGGACCTCGAAGAACACCATAGAAGCCATGGTAATCCTTCCAGTTCCTCATATTCCTTGTTTCCTTCAACGTCTAGTTCTAACAAAGATGAATGTAGGTATAGGGATAAAGTTTGACTAAAGGGTCAGAATAAAAGTAAAAATCGAATCCACAGACATACTCAAGATCAACAACATGAACACAAGTCCAATCATCACCATTAACCCAATAGAAAATTTCATCACAACTTGTCTGATGACGATGGATCCTTTTTGGCCATTCAAATCCTAATGTAGATAACAGAGGTAGTTAAGATATCTTGTAGGCATCACAAAGAGAGTTTCCTACCTATACTTGATATGAATAATATCTCTAAATTTGTAGGAGGCTATGATTTAGATCCACAACGTCATTCACAAACCTTCTTGGATACCTGTGTTTGTTCCAACATTGAAAATGGATGGTGATGAGCAGAGAGGTATCCCTATGCTCAACCATATAAATATGAGTATGTACACACGATCTAGTAAAATTTAAACTATCCTAAGTGTGATGAGCATCCATCCTTAATCATCCGTATGCATCTTGGACCTCATGTACTACTTCTAGGGTTACCAAGCACACATTACTTGAGCACTACTAAATACACTACTAGGTTACCA
The DNA here is from genome assembly GCA_015680685.1 of Gnetum montanum. Lineage (NCBI taxonomy): Eukaryota > Viridiplantae > Streptophyta > Gnetopsida > Gnetales > Gnetaceae > Gnetum > Gnetum montanum. The sequence continues at coordinate 100,947 of MNCI01011713.1, forward strand.
AGTAGTTACACTTTAAATGTTCATGATTAAGACATACTCATTCCACATTAACAATAGGAATAGTAGATGATGATAAAGAAATATTAATTAAGAAAATAATAAATAAACATTAATAATTAAACAATTAAAAACTAAGTGAATGTTACAATGATGGAGTAATCTTGATCTTTATTGCCAACTGTGTGCATGTCCAACTACATCGTACTCGAACAAAGATTATTTACAATTACAAACATCACACTACGGGCATGCACTTGGAAAAAGAATTGAAAACTAACAAAGAATTGACAAAAAGACTCCATCCTAAAACTTACCAATTACCTCCTTTCCTATGTGCCTAAGTGCAATATTTATAGGCCAACACAGGAATCACGATATTGTGTATTCGATATCATTATCCAAGCTATGATATTGTGTACCCGATATCAAGTATTTGATATTGGGGCCTGGAAAACCATGATTCATCATACCCCCATGACTAAATAACAGCTCATCCTCAAGTTGAACAATCAAAATGAGAATGAGTTCATTTGATTACATAGTGGATAGGTATGGGATTATTGTCTAACTATGAATTACTTCATGCCGCATTGTGGAATTAAACAAAATAAAATTAGAACACCAACATAGAATACAAAAAACAAAATTGTTGGAACTCATGTGATTCCTGGAGGTGGTGGCTCCTCCATGGGCCTCTTCCCCTTATCTTGTGATTCAAGCTTTGTAAATGGATATCTCTGAAGGAGCGCCTTAAGCTTCTCTTCTTCAATTTGGGGATCATGTGCTGTCCATGCTGATGTTCCAATATTTGATGGAGTTGGCACCATCCATGGACATGGTAGTTGTGGAAACATCTGATTGACCTTGACGTACCAAATTGTAAACAACCATTGTTCCTCATCGTAGGCTTTGGCTTTGTCTCTACATTCTTAGTAATTTGTGAGTCATTGAGCCAAATCTGCCACGACATCTTTTTTCCCTTGGTAGCTAGCCTTGACTACCTCTAACTTAGAATTTACTACCTCTAATTTCTGTAGTGTATTTTTGTGTTCTGCAAATTCTACTTCATACTTGGCATAGGTGGCTGCTATCTGCTTTTCCAATTCTATCCTTGAGCATCCTACTATCAACATGGCTAAGTTGACATATTGCAGGTTTGCCAACTCCATGTACTCAGTGAGATCTTAAATCTACAGGTCTTGGCTCTTTAGTTCTGCTTGATGGATGAAGCCGTAAGTATCTAGTATGGCTTGCCAGTCAGCATTCTGAGCACTGAGAGTGTTGATATGGGTCTTGGTCATATGGATTTCTTTCTCAATGATCTTCTTGTACATCCCCACCTAATCTCTAAAATGTTCATTCAGCTTCTCAAGTCACTTAGCCTCGTTCTGCCACGTGCTTATTTCAATGGCTATCTTTTGACAGATCATGTGTACCTCCTTCATTGAGAGGGTCCTATTTTCTCTGGCTAAGCGATTCATGTCCTGGTTGATCCTTATTAATTGTTCTTGCATTTGTTGGAAATTTTTCTCAAGAACATTCTTCTATTTTTCTATTATGATCAACTAGAGATTCTTAGTGGCAAGGTGTTTATTTTCTTCTTGTAAGGCCTTGAGTGCTTTGGCATGTGCATATGTTTAGGCTTGTGCCTTTGAAGCATCCCAATCAGCCTTTTCTTTTTCCCTTACCACCCTTTTATTCTCTTTTAATAGCTTATTAAGCTACTCCATTCGAAATGACTCTACCTAGTTGGCTGGAATAAGTTGGGATGGATCCCATTGTGTAGCTTGCAAGGCGACGAACTTCTCTTTGAGTCTTTTCAAGCCATCCTCTACATGTTCGGCCCTAACCTCTACCATGACCAACTTATCTTTTGTGGAGATGAGATTTGATTATGTTGTTGTGACATCTTGAGGGATGTCAAACAAGGACCTCATCACTTGTTCTGTTTGCAGCAATTGATCCAAAGCATCCTCATGATTTGTAGGAGTCATCAAGGAACCAACTAAGGTTTGAGCATCTCGTGCTCCTGTGAAATCTGCCAGTGGCATAACAAGGACATTGAATGATTCTTTGGTGTGGTATGTGACAACTTCTAGTACTCTAGCTACATCCTGGTGTTGCATGATCACTACTATGATGCCTTCACCAATTTTTAATTACACTTGAAAAGATGTAGCATTTCCAGAGATCTATTGTGACCAATGTAATTTCCCTCCTCCTATTTGTATAGAAACCTCACCTCGTATGTGATTAATTGAGACTGTGGGCTATACACATCATCAATGATCTTGAAAAGATTAGCCTCATCATGAGTTCCCCAACTGACCATTTCTGTGATGGCCCAGAGATGGCTCATTGATAGTTGATAATCTTGTAATAGTGGTGGTAGTTGGTCTTGCTGGCCTATGGTTTATGTGCTAGTCCCTGCTTCCTATTGTTGACCAACCCTTGTGTCCAGAAGTTGGCTAAGCCTGCTATCTAAGGTGAAGTGGGCCTAATCGTCTACTCTTGCTCAAGCTCTAGTGTCTCACTAGCATCTTTCCTTGGTGTTGGTGGCTTCAGTAATTTGGCATATGAGGCATTTTAAGCCTTTCTAGGGACATCATTGGTGTACCCCAGAATTCCAGCACACTGACACAACTTCTTGATTAGGTAGGGAAAGAGGCAATGCAAACTTCCCTATCTTATGTTCTTCAAACCACCTTAATATTTCTATGAGATATAGATGGGGCAGGTTGACATTAAGTTTGCCCATCAGGAGTGCACTTCCTCTGGCCACATAGGTGTCAATTTTGAAATGGATTCTCTCTTCAAATTTGAGCTCTCCATATGTTTTATCTTCCTTGCCATATGTCCTTTTTAACCATATTTTTCTTGCATCAACATCAAAGCGAGTGGACAGGTGAGCAACCTTGGGCCCTATATTTGGAAGGTTCAGAACTTTTGAAATGGCCTTTGTAGAGAAATCAACTGAAATCCCACCAATATCAGTGGTGATGCCTTCTTCCTTATTATGCTAAAATTGGTACATCTCCCCCAATTACCATTCCACATTCCGGGGACAACGTGAGATGTTGTCCTTGTTCAAGTGCCCTACCTTCCCCACCTTCTACATGCCTAGATTGTGCAGTAACAGGGATTTCTTGATGGATGCTGAAGGATTTTGCTTCTTGCTCTGCATGTTCCATAGGGGATCCTTGGCCCCTACCTATCCTTGGCAGTTTGGATGCACCCTGAGAAGGTCCTTCCTGTTGTCCTCGTTTAGGGGCCATTTATAATCACACCAGGATCAACTATTAGTAATGTCATTTAATAAAATTTAATTTATACCTTACTAATTACCTTTAATGAATTTAATTCTTGCTTAATATGATTTAAAGATAGAAATTTTCAAGAAAATCACCCTAAAATTTTTAATGTCGGGCCCAATTTGATCAAGTGACCCCAAAAATAATTTTTATGGTTTGGGTGAAGGAATAAAATTGGTTTGGCATAAGTTCTTATCATTTTTTAAGGTCACTTACCCCTATGATATCCTTCGGGTGACAACGAATTTTGAAAAAACTATTCGCAACTTGGAGCGTACCCTTCCCCCTTGACTAAGTTAAACACTTTGGGTTTAAGTAGGTTTGATTGGAAGGAAAATTGGAGTGTTAATGAGCAAGATATTGATGTTTAAATGATAGGTGTGCAAGCTTGAAAATTCGTGGAAGAAACTTGCAACAAATCCCCTCGCGTGAACATTGGAAAATGATGTTGATGCGCACAGGGGGGGGGGGGGATCCATATATATAGGTTTTATGGACGC
>MNCI01011713.1:105354-138972 GCA_015680685.1 Gnetum montanum
TCCATATATATAGGTTTTATGGACGCAATATCGTGTATGCGCTAGTGCAGACCCAATATCGTGTCGAACTCAATACCAAGTACCAAATATCATGTCCCTTCCAAAATAGGGTACTTGGCAAAATTGAAATTTTTTTTAATTTCCATGGCCAAAAAAGGAAGGATTTAAGGTAGATTTGGAAGGTTTGAGGTAATGTTAAATGGACATCAAGGAACAAAAAATTGCAATGAAGTAGAATCATATAATAAAGTTCTTGAAGAGGGTGCTGAAAAGGACATGTAGTGGCGCAGAGGAATGTTTAGGTTAAAATGATGATAAAGGAAAGAATAAATTCAGTAGTGTAGTACTCAGAGGGTATAAGATGATGTGGCAGTGTGCAATAAGTGTAAATTACAAAAGTTACACAAGTGGGTCCTCCCCAAAGTAGGTTGCAACCTATCATGCCCTTACGTAATCACAACTTAAAATGTCTGTAAGTACTAGAAGGGTTAATATGCAATCTGCACTAGTGCAACAAAACACACACATGTTAAATACCACTATGATGAGGTATGAATTCTATGCCACACAAGATAGAAGTTAGAAATACTAGGATAGTATGGTGAAATGAATCGTAGAAGGGATTGCCGAAAGTGGGATGAGGTAACTTACCATAGGTACAATGAATCCTAATTGTGGGGCATGATTAATGTATCACTAGCCTTTCACTACAAAATCAAGACTAAGTCCATACCTGTAACTAGTGACATTGCATTGTTTCATCCAATGATAGACAACCATAAGAGCATTATGACAGCAATGCGTACGATCACTTGGCATTTTGTACAAGGGAGGAGTGATTTGGACTTTCTCTACAGCACATTCTTCTTGATCTTTTCTTTGTTGTTTTTCTTCTTTCTTTTTCTCTTTCTCTTTTTCTTCTGGATGCTTTGGCACTTTTTCATTTCTATAAAAACCAGCAACTCACCAAGAATCCAACCTCTTGGACACAACATCATACAGAAGCAGTTCTTCGACTAAAAGAACAATGTACAAAGCTACCATATCTACGATTACCAACCAATGGTATGCTAATCATAGAAATCGATGCTTCTGAAGAATTCTGGGGAGCTGTCCTTAAAGAGGATTTACAAGGAATGATTTATGTCTATCGATACGCCAGCGGGAAATTCAACACTATCGAATTAAATTATCATTCCACTCATAAGGAACTCCTTGCAATAGTAAGAGGTATTGAAAAATTCTGACTCTTTGTACAAGAAAAGGAATTTCTTATCCGTTCTGATTTAAAATATTTTGATAAATTTGCAAACCAAGCATTTAAACAAGGTATCCCATACTAGAATTATTAGATGGTCTTTATTTTTGGCTAATTTTACTTATAAAACGCAATACCTTAGTGGTAAAGAGAATAATTTAGTAGATTATTTAACGTGTGAATTTCAGTACTAATAGTTTTTTGTACTGCAGAAAGATACTTGAATGAAGGATGGGAACTTCGTTCGAGTCAGAGATTGTATCCCTATCCATTCTCTCGTATTTACTTATCTCAATCCCAAATTACTCATGTGCATAATAACTATTTTAATGATTGGGGATTTTACTCACATTCTTCTTATCGCTATTCTCTAGCTCCTCATATCTCCTATACCTACTATGCTCATCCAAATCCAGCCCTTGATGATATTTTTCCACCTATCCATGTGAAAATTAGTATCCATGCTAACCAATTCCTAGGTGAATGTCATCACCAATCCTATTTAGTCCATTGGCCGTGTTACAAACCGTCAGATTTCCATGTCTACCACCTTGATTTTAATATCCCTATCGAAACCCCCAATGATTCACATCTGTTTTGGGAATGGTGGTGTCTCTACAGGCATCAAGTAAAATATTATCCTACCAATTATGACCCTGTTGCAATTAGAAGGCTTCGAGCTTTATTCCATGGAGATTTTGAATACTTTACCTGTCTCGAAACCATGGCCTTTTATGTCTTTCTTGACTATAATCCTTCCTATTTCCTAACCTCTAGTTTAAGCAGGAGAATAGACTGGCAAAATCCCTAGATTCTGGCATGGTATCAAGATATTCTGACAGCCACAACACAAGACATTATCACTCATTGTGAGCTGGCGCACATCATTCCATCGACTCTCGAGCCATATAATTACGATCCTCATTTCCAGCTGTTGCAAAGAGAAGGAGGCACATGGCGTGTCTGTTGGCATGAACCTGACTATATCCCTCAATGGCAGTCCCCATCCATTTCAGATGAAGAATCCGAGGCACCTACTACTCCACGTGAAGATAATAATGCTTCGAACCCAGATAGTGGAGATGAATAGTAAAAGGTGTACAGTAAAAGTTAATGTACAGTAAGATTTGTAATCAAAGCATATCCTCTACAGTCCAATATGCTGAGTCATTCCCCACTTCTTCTACTCCTTCTTCCTCCTATAAAAGGATGCTCCTTCCTCCTCTTGAGGGCATCAGAGTAGCAAGCATCCTAGTGTCTGCAAGTAGTTCTGCAAAGTGTCTTTGTAAGCAAGTGTGTGTGCAAGTGTGCAATAGAAGTCTTTAGGTTTGTGTGTAAGTGTGTAATGTTTATCAGAGATATCTAAGAGTGATGCGTTGTGCTCCTCTTAAAGTATTCCTAGTATGCAAAGTTTAATGCTGGTAGAGACATCTTGAAGTGCCCCCAAAAAGATAAAATGATAAATTTAAAATGAAAAACCAGAAAACAAAAAATTGTAAAATTAAAGAAAAAGAAAAACATTTACTAATTCTACTTATTAGAATGGGGGTTATCCCCCATGACTAAAACTTTAAGTGTGGCTAGAATTAATAAATGGAAAATTTGGATCCATGCATGTTGGAAACATTGGGGTCCGGTCATATCCAAACCACTGGGTGTATTTTGATGTGGTGGTAGGAATGTATGCAAATTGGGGTTCACACACTTGGTTAAAGTAGGCATAGTGGGGTAGATAAGAAGATGTGGTCATGTGATAGGGAGCTAACCCACTATGACACCCATGACCATAAGATGGTATGCAAGGATTGATATGTCTTCCCATGTGGTTATATCCATTGGATGACATGGTTGTTGGAGTGTTAATTGATGGCCTAGATGAGGTAATAGGAGGTGTGAAGTTTGAGGGGCAAGATGCATCACAGTGCTAGGCTTGTGCTAAGTTAGAGGATGTAGTGGTTTTAGAAATGTGTTGTCTCTTTCTACGGTCATGCTAGAAAGGATGCTGCCGACATTGTGGAGGACTTTCGTTGCTGTTGACAGTAGTAGCACAAGTAATGTTCATGGGTTGGTGCTATGGTGCAAAACCTTTTGGCACAACTAGTGGCAATGTAGAAGGAGGTGAAGGATGAGAATATTGAGGGTAAGTAGAAGTGGAAGGAACTTGAGGTTGTGATCCCATGGGAGAGGATATGGGTTGATAGTACTCAAGAGAATGATAACAGTGAGGTGAAGTAGAGGATGTCGATCTAGTTGGGAAAATAGGCTGTTGAACATAATAAGCATTTGGTGTCAGGGTATACGAAGGATGTGGTTTGTTTGGTGGTGACCTCCCCCACAACTAGAGGTTTTGCCATTGTGGTTGGACACGATACTTCTGTACAAAATCTGGGTGTACCATTCCTCTCCAATGCTCATATAAATTTGACAATACTGAGCATTAACTTTTAGGGTGATCATATAGACAAACATCACATTGATACTTATGATTTGTAGTTGAGTTCCTATCCTTATTATCTTGAACCCTTCTTCCTAATTCACGAATGGTGTTCTATCCTATTTCTAGGTTTGGCATTCTCTACCTGTTTTGGTTGTCAGAGTGATCTTGCATGGTTCTACCTCTAATAATGCTTGCATATTTTTCACATTTTACATGTACTAATTCTATCATTTTACTGATCCTTTCCTCAATCTCATCTAGTGATTTTAGTATTGGCAAAGATGGAGATGATTCCACCTCCTTGAGGTGAGTTGATTTCTCCTCTTCATGGACCTTTGTTATTTTAAGATTTTGGTCTTGTTGAGATCTTTTAACATTCTCCCATTTGGCTATTTCTCCTTCTTGTTTTAATACCTGCTTAATAAGCTCTTGGAATTGGTGGGTTTGTAGTTCATATAGTTGACTTGGGGCATACATCTCTATGGTCTCCCTTGTTTCATTACAAAGCCCATCCATGATGTGATACATTAGCCTTTCTTCAGAGAACCCATGGCCTAGGCATAATATCTTTCTAAGGCCATGTCCAAGGGTTCATGTTGCCCTTTTTTCCACTCTTGGATTTGTCTCCTCAAGGATGACACTCTTGCATAGGTTTGATATCTTTCATTGAAGAGTTCTACCATTGTCAACCAATGGAAACTTGATTGTGGTTTTAAAGACCTATACCATACTTTTTCTTGGCCAAAAAGTGTCATAGGAAAGAGCTTAAGTCTTTACCATCCATTATGAATGTTGTTCCATGCACAGGTTTCATAGAAGGCTTTTAAATGATGTTGCGGATCTAAATCATAGCCCCCTCAAAACTTGAAAAAGTTATTTAAATCAATCCTGGGTAGATGGCTTTCCTTATGATGCCTGTGGGATATTCGAATAGCCTCTTGTATATGCATTAGGATTTTAGTGGCCAACAGGGGTTCATCATCACTAAGTAGGTTATGAGTTTATGAGTTGGGATGATGTTGTCTTTGTTCATATTGGTGTTCCTAACTTTGCCTGTGGGTTCGATTTTGGTTTCTATGCTAACCCCTTGAGGAATAGTCATCTATGTCATGCCCTGACATTGAAGGAGCAGAGGAAGAGAAAGAATCAAAAGACTTGTCATGACTTTTGTAAGTCTCCCAATCATCCTTTGATATACTCTTGCTAACCATTGAAAAGGTCCTAGGCCTTACAGGCCCCCTCGTTCTATGGGATGTTCCATCCTCACTACAAGTGTCTAAGTTGGATGACAAGAGTCCTTGAGTATCATTGGGGTGTCAATGAACATATGAGACTCCTGCATAAGATTAAGTACTCTAAACATATACATCGTTATATATTTCATTGGTTATCCAATTAATTGCCTCACTAGTTGTTGTGTTAACATCGTCTTATGACAGAGACATTATTGTAAATTGTGTGTGATTTATTTGCAATTAATTTCCTTTCTAAAAGATATATCATTAATACTTCGTTACAACGATCTTATATGATATGAAACACCACTAATTTTGGGCTAACACTATAAAACGAGAATAACTTAGAGCCTTTTGAGCTTTTGGGAGGCAAAAATTTGACTAAGGCATGGAACTCATGTTGGGCTTGTCAAGCCAGGCTTGCTCATGTTAGGCTTGTTAAGCCGGGCTTGCCCTCAGTGTGAGCAACTCCAACGACTTCAAGATCAAGTCAAAGATGGTCCAATCTGAGGGTGCAAGTCATCTTCATAGGGCCACTGTTGTCCACTTCAAGTTTAAGCATTCAGGAGTTCAGATTTTGGGCCAGATTGCACAAATTTTCTTAGTCACACTAAGGTCATGTTTAGCTCATGTTGGTAGTATGAGTCCAGCGTGAGTACTGATCATGCCCAACATGAACAAACTCCAAGAGCCTCAAAATCGAGTCAAAATGGTCTGACTTCGAAGGTGCAAGTCACCCTCAAGGTCCATTGATGACAACTTTAAGTCCTAGCCTCCAGAATTCTAGACTTCAGGTCCAAAATCACAAAGATTTTGTTACTCACGCTTAGGTCACGCTCAGCTCACGCTGGTAGCATGAGCTACCAAAAATGGCTCAAATCGAGGCACACCCAAGATCAGTTTTCAACATGCAGTTCACTCTTAGGGTCAACCATAGTTAGGCAATTTTGCACTCAAAGAACAAGCTTCAAAGATAAAAAATTGGTGTGAAATGTATCATTTTCATCTTACTCACACCGAGGTCACTCTTAAGTCATGCTCAGGTCACGCTGAGCTCACGTTGGCAGCATGAGTCTAGCATGAGTACTGATCATGCCCAATCAAAAGCATGCCAAACACACGATGAGGACACACCAAGAAAAAATAAACTCACACTGGAAGCTTTTGTGAACCAAAAATGCCTCTAACAGCCACAAAACCACTCACATCAGCACCCTGCAGCAGTCAATCCATGGATTGAGATGTTCCAAGAGAACTGGAGCCAATTTCTCTTGTTGTACACCATCATTTTTATTGCAAATTTTCACCATTTGTGAGCTTGTCAAGCTCTTACACTTCAAATTGTATTTGCTTCTATCAGAGTAAGCTAGCTTGCATAAGCCTATACATGCTGTAAGATACAGTGCATCTGGTCAAGAACGTAGCTTGCCTACGTATGTCCAATTCACATGCAGTTGTCCATCAAACACCTGTCACACGATTCATTTCCCTCTCATCTCTCAGCCATTGATCTCATCCATGAATTCCACACTCGAGCCTAGCCAAACCTTCTAAATATCCCGTCCATTCACATAAACGGGGTTGGCAATTTTGGAGGTTGATGGCTTTGGGAGCATTGACTAGCAACTTTGGATGCTCGGGCGCACATGACTCCTAGCATCCAAGCACCCGTAAAAACATCACTCTAGGGCTTAGCACTTGACTTGCCATCCACACATGCAACTACACTTTGACCGGTGCACATCCTTGTTAAGCAATACAACACGGTTCATTATTACCTTCCATTACATTGTTTGCTTTGTTTTTGATCTATTTTACACTACTTTGTTTACATTTCATACGTCACTAGTTACGCTAATCCCAGCGCAAGCCATAACTTACACTCGGGGAAGTCCTTGGTTGATTTGCATGTAGACCATCCAAGGCACTCTGCCTTCATTTTTTTCTAGCTTGCCCTCACACGAAGGCAAGGTCGGTTGTGTCTCTCCGGAAATCTTTTGGCATTTCTTTTTCCCTTCCAGCCTCACGCCAATGATTTCGGTCAACATAGTAAATTGGTGCTAGAAGGAGGGCCAACTTGATTACCATCCTGTCAAAACATTGATCATGCTACCTTTTAAATGCTGTGCAAACTAGGTGCTGAACTCAAGCTGAGCTTGGTCAAGCCCACCCTAGTCTGCTCACACTAACCTTAGTCTGTTCACACTAAATTAATCGAGCGTACAACCCTACAAAACTCTTACGTTACGACCAGCACTTCAAACTGTGCAATTGCATCATCAGAACCAAAACAGCATACACATGCTGCTTAAACAAGCTTGTTCATAGACAACCTGCCAAGTAACGTTCCCACCACCACCATCGATCGATCATAGCGAGCTCCTCTTAGTACTTGCAACCTGCATCTTGCCTGGTACACGCTTGGCGTGGTAAGCCAGCTTACTCACGCTTGGCTTGTCAAGCCAAGTTTACTCATGCCTGGCTTATCAAGCCAGCTCACTCATGCCCAGCTTGTCAAGTCCAGTTTACTCATGCCCGGCTTGTCAAGCCAGTTCACTCACACATGACTTGTCAAGACTAGTTTACTCATGCCACTATGGAATCTTCCCAGATCAACACAACGAAATTGCAGATCTCTGACTTTGGGGCTGGGACCTCAAACCCTGTGACTACGATAGAACCCATAACTATCATTGAAGAGATAAACCCTCAAGGTTCAACTTGCCAGTCACTTAGGCTACAGGGCAAGGACCCTACTTACGCAATCCTCACACTAGAACAATATAACTTCATTTGTGTGAAGATTCAAGAAAACTTGCCTATCGACCACATAGAAAGAGAAGGAAAGAGAAACTATGAGCTCATTTACAAGGGAGGTCGTGAGTTCACTCCCTCAGTATTTGACATGATCCTCCTTTCTGAGCCCTATCATCAACTCATATCTCAGCTTCTCATGGTAAGGAATCAAACCTTACAGCCACATCTGATAGATCCTCAAAGCAAAGATGAGGAAGATGACTTTGCGACCCAATCTGAGCATGGGGATTCATACCATACTGTCAGTCCTCATGCCCATACAAACCCATCATTCCAACCTTTCCTGGAAGAAACTATACTTCCTCCTTCATCCGCAAACACTCGAACACTGGTTTCTTGATAGGAAGTACCCACTTCCATTCCCACCTTCTCCATGCCCAACATTCAATCTGATATGTCCATCTCCATCATACCTCCAGTCACCATGTTACCCTCTCCTCTGCAAGTATAGTCCCAAAAACCCCCTCCTCAAACTAATGTAGGATTAATCTTCCGACCTCAAGTAATTGGGATGCCATTAGTTATACTAGCTTCCACGTCCACCCACTACATACCACAAGTACAAACCCATGGAGCACCTCTAATTACTTCAGCCCAACATGTTCAGGGTGTCACCTCATAACCTATGGCTGGGCAGTGGGTTTCACCAACTATTCAGCAACACCAACCTACTCACTACAATGTACCACACCCTGCAATCCCATCTATGAATGTTGCTCCACCACAACAATCGACAATCCAATAGTCTCCCTTTCCACAGACAATGCAACAATCAAACTACTACCAATTGCAATCTACTCAACCAACCGGTCTGCCTATCACCCAAGAGTGGGCAGACACAAAGAAAATGATGCACTCATTAACTAAGGAGATAAAGTTCCTTAAAGGTGAAAAAACTGAGGAAGTCAAGGTGCTAGACTTCTATCAAGATGACCCAATCAACCCTTCAGTTCCACCATTAACCTTACCATCAGGAATCTCATTACCTCAACTAATCAAATATAATGGAGAGGGAGATCCAAACACCCATCTAGTAACATTTTGACTAGAATGTCTATTGCTTTAGGCCTGGCCTCATGTAATTCTACGTGTATTTGCTATGCCCTTGACAGGAAAAGCCTTAGACCAGTACTGAGCTTTACCCCGTAACTCCATATCCTCTCTAGAGGATTCGTTACATTAGTTCGTTACCTATTTCAAATATAATTTAAAGCCTAAAGCCACACTAGATAGTTTGATTTAGATTAGACAGGCACTGTTAGAGCTAGTACAAAAATTTATCCAAAGGTGGAGTGCAGCCTTGAATGAACTTCACGAGCCCATCCCTGAAACATACTTGCTTACCATCCTTAAGGTTGTTGTGAATGACTTCATTAAATCAAAACTTTATTATTTGAGTGCTCATACTTTGAGTCAAGCATTCACACAAATTAAGAGCATAGAAGAGGCAGCACAAGTAAGTAACGACCCAGCTTACTTAGCCTTTAGTAGCCAACATATGACGAAGGATAAGGATAAATCCAAAATGACGGTAGCAATAGTGGTGGAGACAGTCCAACCTAACAATTCAGGATAGAAAGGAAAACAACACACTACTCCAACTAGCCATGAAAAAACCACATCTATGCCTACACCCGAATCTTCCTAAACTAAAACCACAAACATGGGTCACACTCGTACATTTGAACAAAAAGATCCTACCCAATACACATCCTTGCCTATAAAGCCTTCACAATTATTAGATCAACTTCTAAGGGCCAGGTTAATCAAACATAAACAAATGTCCCCCGTAGCATCCCAAAAACACGATCGATTCTGTGAGTTGACTAAAAATCCAACTTTAGCAATAGTCGATGAGCCCCTCATTCCAAGAGGCTTTAGGTTGGACAGGTTTTGCGAATATCACCAATGGTGTGGGCACGAAACTGACTACTGCTTCACCTTAAAATAAGATATATAGTGCATGATTGACAGGGGTGAAATAGTATTTGACGAGGCAAACCCAGTAAATCCCCAAAACCAACCCATGGGGGTCTACAAGGATCCTCTCAATACTAAGGACACATCATATGTGATTAACATTATCCATGTGGACAATGGACAAGACATCCCTCAAAAACCTTTTTGTAATTTACAAGCCTTCTGAAACTACATCTACCTTAACACCTCCCCAAATCCCTTTTGTCATACGCACATTCCCTACACCACAAAAACCATTCGTCATTCGCATACCTCCTTCTGTCGCAACAGCAACCACACCATCAGAAACCCAACCTAGTCCCTTTGTGATCCGAGTGCCAAAACACCCTGACATGCAACCCCCTATAGTTTCCCCATGACCCTTGCAAGAGCACCTTGCTGACAGGCTGACAAGAGAGCACCTAGAAAAAGAACATCATGATCATGAATTGGGACCACCGAAATCCATAGCACTAAATGCTATTCCTATGGTTCCGTCCACCAATGAGCCTAGCACAAGTCATCGAGACAATGATACTGGCACTCTCAATGTCCCAAATTCAACATCCCCAGTTACTAACACAAGAATCCCTCCACAAGAGATACAAATGCTAGGTCAAATGGACCAACTCTCCATAGACAAGAGCATCCCAAGTGGTAAGGATCTAGTGAGTGCATTGACCCAAGTTACAAAGGCTTTGAAATAAAAGAACATCTTCTTAAGCCTGTACGATTTAGTAATGACCTCACTGGTACATCGGGAAGCTCTCGTGCATATGTTGACTTCGATTCCTGTTAGTGAGGACCTTCTCATAGATGAGCCATCCATTTATGTAGTACTGTCCCCACAACCTCAAGAATCGAGGCCCATATCCCTAGAATTTCATGCCAATGATATTAAGCAAGATGAGAAAATTGGAGAGGTCACTGCAGCCCCTATGTTCATAACAATACAAGTCAACCACTTCAAGATATGTAGGGTGCATGTCGATGACGGTGTAGCAACAAACGTAATACCCTTTCCTGTCATTGAAAAACTAGGTCTTACAGAGAAAATACGACCCACAACAACTTCCTTTTTAAAATCCTTCAGTGGTTCCTATGTCGTGGTAAAAGGCATGGTTACCTTGGATTTTATAGCAGGGGACCAGTTCCCCACATCGGCTAAATTTGTAGTGGTTGATGAAATGCCAGGGTTTAATCTAATTCAAGGATGACCTTCGTTAGCTTAACTTAGAGCCATATCCTCACCAATCCATCAAGAAATCCACCTACCTTATGAGGGCGGTGAAATCATCATACACGGGGACACGACAACATCACTCACTTCCTTGCACTCAGGAATGGATCAAGGGTCAGAGGTTGACTTCTCTAAGCCTAAACAAGAAACCATGAGCACACTTCAAGACATGAACCAACTGTTAACCCATGATCCTACTAGAATTGAGGAAGCATTAGACATCACAGACATAGGAGCCATTCCTGTTAACATCTCTTGGTCGTAGCTACCTTTTGACATCTATAGTGAAGGGGAAGGGGAGTATAAGATCGTACCTACATGCCCCACCCCTCACATCAAACTACAAAGAATAAAAAAACAACTCAATAACTAGGGCAAATTATCAAGCGTCTAGAATGACGTTAAACTTCCAACTGTCCGGTATGACGTTAAATTGCCAGCGAACGTCCGCAATGATGTTAAACTAGCCATGGTTAGAAATGGCCGGTTCCTTTTAAGTTTCCTAAAACTATTATCGCTTTCGACCCACTATGGCCTAAAACTAGTAATCCCTCTTTCTTTTTTCAACACAAATGCAATGATCCACCATGACTCTAAACTGATGTGCATGGCCTAAAATGGCCTTAAACTAGAGCTCAGTATGTTGCAAGTTTACAAACTCTCGTTACATTATGTCAAATTTCCATTTACATGTCACAAGTTGCAATTTCAATTCATGCATTCTCGTTACTTTTCTTTTTACAAATATTTGTCTTANCCATATGGTCTAGGTATGACACTAAACTACCACTATGTTCCACAATTTTGTTAGTACATAGATTAATTACCCGATGCTCGTTTACATTTAACAACTCCTTCGTCAAGTAAATGTCACTAACTTTGCTCTTAGTTTAAATTGGTAGGAGCAAGCACATGGCCACCAAGAATATCGTTTCAACATTGTCTCTCAGTGGATCATATGGAGAAGTAAAAAGGACAATCAATCTAGAATCCTTGGATCTAGACCCATCCGCTTATACTAATTTAATAGCCTCCACTCAGGAAACGTCAGACTGGTCTAAAAATGTGGCTAAGACTTTAGATCTAGAGGCCGATAATATCACTAAAGATCCTCTTGTTGAAGTCCCCATTACTACATCCAATGATGAAACTAGAACATTGAAAGTAAGTGTCCTACTGGACTCACAAATTGTCAGTGACATCACTCAAGTATTGAAAGACAATATAAAAACATTTGCATGGTCATATACCAACATGCCAGGGTTGGACCCTTGAATCATCTAACATAACCTTATTCTTGATGCAAAAGTCAAACCGGTGAAGCAAAAGGTACAAAAGGTTAGACCTGAAGTGGCGTTAGCAGTCCATGATGAACTCGCAAAGCTCTACCAAGCCGATTTCATCTGAGCCATTGACTATTCCGACTGGGTATCAAACATTGTTGTAGTTCCTAAGAAGAACGGTAGTATACGCATATGCATTGACTTCCGTGATCTTAACACAGCCACTATAAAAGATGACTTCCCTCTACCTAGTATCGATCAACTTGTTGACACAACTGCTAGGCATGTAGTGTTATCCTTTATGGATGGACTTTCAGGATACAATCAAATAAGAATCAACCCAGAACATCAACTCAGGACAACCTTTATGACACCTTGGGGCACATTCTGCTATACGATGATGCCATTTGGTCTTAAAAATGCAGGCGCCACATATCAATGAGCAATGACATATATATTTAGTGATTACATGCTTAATTTGCTCAATGATTACGTTGATGACATTGCGGTTAAATCTAAAACAACTGAACAACATGCAAAAGATCTAGACTTAGTGCTTAAACGTTGTCTCAAACATGACCTCAGACTCAATCCAAAGAGGTGTGTCTTTGGTGTCAAAATGGGAAAAATTCTTGGCTTTGTAGTCTCTGAAATAGGGATATGAGTAGACCCTGATAAGGTTAAGGCAATAATTAACATGCAACCACCAAAAAACCTTTTCGAACTACGTGGTCTACAAGGTAGGCTGTAATTCATTAGACACTTTATCGCAAAGCTGACGAATAAGTTGAGACCCATGCAACACCTACTACGAAAGAATGTGCATTTCCAATGGACTCAATAGTGCCAAGAGGCATTCGAGAACATAAAGCAAGGGCTGGCTCAACTGCTGATAGTTTATCCCCCACAGAGTGATAAACCCCTCTACATCTACCTTGCAACCTCCAATTCTTCCATTGCATCGATGCTTTGCCAAAAACGTAAAGATGGAATCAAGATCCCCATCTATTACTTAAGCCACACTCTAATTTTCCATGAACAATGATAAAATGACGTGGAGAGATCATGCCTTGCCCTCATCTTCTCCTTGAAGAAATGATAGCATTATCTCTTTCGTAATCAAGTCTACATCATTTGCAAGAATAATGTGCTTCGCGCCATCACTAACAACATCTACGAGTCAAGTAAGATAGCTAGATGGAAAGCAATGATCATGGAGTTTGACCTACACTATATTGCTCAATCCTCCATAAAAGGTCAAGCAATAACCACAAAATTGACCATCTTGCCAACACATGATCAAGAAACGATTAACCCTAAATTTCCCAATGAGAATGTTAATAGTATAGACATCGTACCTGATAACTATGAGGAAATCCTTTATTTCGATAGAGCTTCAACTTCCTGAGGAGGAAGTGTTGTAGCCATTTTAACATACCCCTCTAGAGAAATCTGACCCTTCACCTACCGATTAACCTTTCCTTGTACCAATAACGTGGCAGAATACGAAGGCCTTCTTAGAGGTCTTCTGGCAGCATTGACTTCGGGAATCACACGTCTTGTAGTTCGAGGCGATTCATAGTTAGTCATTAATCAGGTCACGGAGGTTTATGCATGCAAGGCTCTCCATTTGCAATCATATTGTGATTTGACCAAACATCTGTTGAAACAATTAGTAGACGTGGATGTACGGCATGTCCCTAGAAGCGAAAACACCATTGCCGATGCACTTGCTACACTAGCCCTAAACATGACACCTGAAATGTTCTATGCATTGCCTAGTTCTATAACAAATTATGCCAAACCTATAACCGATGCTCTTGATGAAATGCCCATAGCATTCATTAGCACAACACACACAATAGAATGGTACGATAACATAAAAGAATACCTTCTACAAGGTGAACCTCCACAACATTTGACAAATGCTCAAAAGGACACAGTGCGAAAATGCTCTCAATAATATGCATTAATAGGATACACATTGTATCAAAAATCCTATGAAGGGATTCTGTTGATGTGCGTTAGTAGCATCGATGGTCAAACAATTGTAGAACAAGTCCACAAAGGACTTTGTGGAGGGCACATAGCAACCAAAGCAATTGCAACAAAGATTAGATGCTTGGGCTACTACTGGACACACATGGAGTACGATTGCTTCTCAAAGGTCAGGACATGTAACATTTGCCAAAGGCATGGTAACCTAATACATGTGTTGCCTAACAAATTGCACGTAACACAAATCACATGGCCATTCCAAAGATGGGGATTAGACATCATTGGATCAATAACGCCACGATCTTCCGTAGGGCATAGCTTCATTATCACTACAACTGAATACTTCACAAAATGGATGGAAGCTATTCCCCTTAGGAAGACCACTTCTAAGCATATTTGCACTTTGATACTAGAAAACATTGTGAACTATTTTGGTATTCCAATGACCATCGTTCCCGAAAATGGGCCATAGTTTAGCAGTGCAGATACTAAAAGCTTCTGTGAAAGCCTAGGTATTAAACATGCATTCTTGTCACCTTACTTATCATAGAGCAATGGTCAAGCAGATGCTATAAACAAAACTATCATCATGGTGCTCAAAAAGATGCTAAATCAAAGCAAGAGGCAATGTCACGAACAATTAGTTTATGCATTGTGGGCATACAGAATGACACATCGAACACCTACAGGTAAAACTCCATATAGTCTTGTATACGGATCTGAAGCTATTTTACCTTTGGACTTACAGGTTCCCTTGTTGCGAATAGCTCTCTCAAGCCTCCTCGATGAAAGCCAAAGTAATGAATTATGCATTATTGACCTTGAATCGATGGAAGAGGTTGTGCGAACGCTTAATCAAATCGAGTGGTACCAGAAACAACAAC
Organism: Gnetum montanum; assembly: GCA_015680685.1. Lineage (NCBI taxonomy): Eukaryota > Viridiplantae > Streptophyta > Gnetopsida > Gnetales > Gnetaceae > Gnetum > Gnetum montanum. The sequence goes on from MNCI01011713.1 coordinate 120,466, forward strand.
GACGATGACACCAACACAATCTACATAAGCACCCGATTAAGGAAGGAGACCTAGTCCTTAAGGCCTTCCGTGAACACCCAAATAAATTCTCAGCTAATTGGGAAGGGCCTTANATGAACACCCAAATAAATTCTCAGCTAATTGGGAAGGGCCTTACTTAGTCACCAAGGTGTACAATAACGAAGCATTCAAACTTGCTAAGATGGATGGGAATGAGTTCGCTAATCCCACAAATCACCTGTACCTAAAACGATACTATGTCTGATTAACTTAAGGTACATAACGGTCTTGGCATCATGACCTAAAACTGATACCATAGAACAGTCCTGGCGCTATGACTTGAAACTGGAATCATAGAGTGTCTTGGCGTCATGATAGTAAACTGACACCATAGAGCTCCGTCTGGTATGACACTAAACTACCACATTTGTCTGCCATGACGTAAAATTAGCATGCAGAGTCCACTAAGACTATAAACTGGTTTGCTTCTTCACAGTCTGCTATGACTATAAACTAGCACTGCTCCGTCCACTATGACACTAAACTGGTGCCGTCCAAAGGGTTATGACATGAAACTAACCCGCAACAGTCCGCTAAGACTATAAACTGGCGACATCATTGACGACCAGGCAATACTTGAAAAGATATGTTGCTGCAATTGGCTGTACATGCTCCACAAAGACTTGCTGCATAATTTGTCTCATGGATCCTAATGAAGCTAATGTTGTTTATGATTCTATCTACTTTGAAATTGCACACAGTGGCTCCATCTCCTTGGTTGTATTCAAGTTTAAAATACTTAGTTAACCAAATCATTTGTGGTTTTCTTGTCTTCTTGGAGTTGTGTTTGCAGGATGACACGCCTAAGGCATTCGTGCACAGATGCATTTCATCATGATGACAAGGTATCACATTCTTTCTGATGCACACAACTGGGTTAATCAATCCGTTCATAAATACATTCCTGACTCCTAATACATTCCCTATTCCCCATCATGTTCCCCTTATTCTATTTAATTACACCCCCTTGATACATTCTACTCATCCCAAAGCTCTTGATACACTGTTGCACACTGTGATTCTCTAAGCAGTTGCAACGCAAAACACAATACATGGTACATGATACAAATGCAAGCGTATGAGCACGAGTACAACACTGAAAGCAAGCTCTTTCAAATAGAACAAAAAAATAAAAATGAAAAAGAAAGAAAACAAAAAAAATAAAAAAAATGCACGGAAAAGGTCTTCATGACCTTGTTGACATCATAGACCAAAGACCATTGGCTCTTCTCATATAAGCCCTAGGTGGGAATGCAATTTTCTTGGAAAAACAGTTACACTCATGTCTCAAATGATCATGTTGCACATCATCGTGTGGCTTTGGCTGTTTACAATGGGCTCCCATAAACACTATACAAGAGTCCCATTTCTCCAAAGAACGCACCTCCTATGTCTTGGTTCTGAGTCTACTAAACACTACCTACTGACAAGGACTAAAAATATGGCTTGTTCACGTGAGAGCATTCCTCTCCCACAATTCCAACAATAATTATAATCCTTGATCAACTCCTGATTCTCCCTGGTTACAACCAATCCCCTTGCATCTTGAACTGCATCCCCAATCCCATGTACTTTTTGAACACTATGCGATGATGTCTAGCCAAGGGCTGACGGACAATGCTTGGTACTTGATTGGTCATGGTGTTTTGTACTTCTTTGTCGATGCCTCTCAGGTGGATTCCTCTAGACGTCAACAAAGAGGGACAAATGAAACACAACTAATTTTAGCCTAACATTATGAAACAAGAACAACTTAGAGCCTTTTGTGGTTTTGGGAGGCAAGAATTTGACTACAACATGGAACTCACGCTGGGCTTGTCAAGCCAAGCTTGCCCTCAGTGTGAGCAACTCCAATGACTTCAAGATCAAGTCAAATATGGTCTAATTTGAGGGTGCAAGTCATCTTCATAGGGACACTATTGTCCACTTCAAGTTTCAGCATTCGGGAGTTCGGATTTTAGGCCAGATTGCACAAATTTTCCTAGTCATGCTAAGGTCACACTTAGGTTACATTCAGCTCATGCTGGCAGAGTGAGTCCAGCATGAGTACTGATCACGCATAGCGTGAACAAACTCCAAGAGCCTCAAAACCAAGTCAAAATGGTCTGACTTCGAAGGTGCAAGTCATCCTTAAGGTTCATTGATGACTACTTCAAGTCCTAGCCTCTAGAATTCTAGACTTCAGGTTCAAAATCACAAATATTTTGTTACTCACGCTCAGTTCACGCTAGGGTCACGCTCAACTCACACTGGCAGCGTGAGCCCAGCGTGAGCTACCAAATTAGCTTAAATAGAGGCACACCCAAGCTCAGTTTTCAACATGCAGTTCACTCTCAGGGTCAACCATAGTCAGGCAATTTTTGCACTCAAGGAATAGGCTTCAAAGATAAAAAATTGGTGTGAAATGTATCATTTTCATCTTACTCATTCCCAGGTCATGCTCAGGTCACGCTGAGCTCACGTTGGCAGTGTGAGTCTAGTGTGAGTACTGATCACGCCCAGTCAAAAGCACATGAAACACACGCTGAGGACACACCAAGACAAAATAAACTCATGCTGGAAGCTTTTGTGAAACAAAAATACCTCAAACAACCACAAAACCACTCACATTAGCACCCTGCAGTAGTCAATCCATGGATCGAGAAGTTCCAAGCGAACCAGAGCCAATTTCTCTTGTTGTACACCATCATTTTTATTGTAAATTTTCACCATTTGTGAGGTTTTCAAGCTCTTATGCTTCAAATTGTATTTTCTTCTATGGGCGTAAGCTAGCTTTCATAAGCCTATACACGCTGTAAGATACAGTGCATCTGGTCAAGAATGTAGCTTGCCTACACACGTCCAATTCACATGCAGTTGTCCATCAAACACATGTTACACGATCCATTTCCCTCTCATCTCTCAGTCGTTGATCTCATCCATGAATTCCGCACCCGAGCCTAGCCAAACCTTATAAATACCCCATCCATTCACATAAATGAGGCTGGCAATTTTGGAGGTTGATGGCTTTGGGAGCATCGACTAGCAACTTTGGATGCTTGGGTGCACGTGACTCCTAGCTTCCAAGCACCTATAAACACATCAATCTGGGGCTTAGCGCTTGACTTGCCATCCACACACACAACTATGCTTTGACTGGTGCACATCCTTGTTAAGCAATACAATACAGTTCATTATTGTCTTTCATTACATTGTTTGCTTTGTTTTTGATCTATTTTACATTGCTTTGTTTACATTTCGTATGTCACCAGTTACGATAACCCCGGCACAAGCCATAGCTTACACTAGAGGAAGTCCTTGGTTGATTTGTATGTAGACCATCCAAGGCACGCTACCTTCATTTTTTTTCTAGCTTGCCCTCACACAAAGGCAAGGTCGACTGTGTCTCTCTGACAATCTTTTGACGTTTGTTTTTCCCTTCCAGCCTCACATCGACGATTTCAGTCAGCACATGATATAACTAATCTAAATAACTAGCACTGTCCCCGATAATGGTGCCACTGATGAGCTGCGAGGTACCCCTATGCTCAACCATATGAATACAAGCATGTATGCACGAATCGGTCGAACTCTGTAGATGGGCTAGTTGTCGCACCTAGATAGTTACACATTGATCGTAGTTCGCTGTCTTCCCACTTGGACTAGTAATTGCTTTGTCATTTGATGAGTCATGATATTGGGGCTGCGATATTGCATTCATGATATTTGGTATGCGATATCGGAGCCTTCCAAGCGATATCGAACATCTGATATCGGGGCCTATCTTGTTGCCTATAAAAAGGAGGCATGCTCACTTGGTTTGGCAATAGTTAGTTAATTAGTCTTAGTCCCTTACTCGAACTCTTGTCTTTTTTCGTTCTCAGAGTTAGAATTATTTCTAAGTGCCCATAATAGGAGTCATAAAGAGAAAGGATCCTTATTTGAGCATTGTGTACCCGCACACACCTTACGGCCAGAAATAAAGACGAACTTTGTGATAAACCTTGCAACATTCAGAATAGCTTATTTAATGTTATTTACAATTATTTAATGCTTTCCTTAGTTAATTAATGTTCTATCTCTTTCTCACCTTGTTAACTCTCCCAAGTAAGCACACTCAATACGACCACTTCAAGCATGCGTGGAACACTTGGTAACCCAGTAACAATTAGCGTTTGGTAATCCTAGTAGCATTGCACTGGTTCAAGATGTCTACGGCAAGTGGGAATGGATGCTGGTGTTAGGACTAGTTAGAGTATAGTAGATTGGTTAAATTGAATTAGTTACTTAATTAGTTTTCTTCTCCCATTGTAGCACTAGGACATAAAACATCAGAAAATATATAAAAATCATATACCTCAAGTTTACTTAACCATACAATCACGCTATACAAGTAAGTTTGGGAAGACAACGATTGAATAACCCACCCAGGTTCTGTAAAGGCGCATAAGCACCTAGTCCTTGGAATTCAACCGGATTATGCATATACACTCGTATTTGTATGGTTGAGCATAGGGATACCTTGTTGCTCATCATTGGCACCATTGCCGGGGACTTTGTTGTTTGTGCGCTAGCTAGAACTTAGAAAATCTTCACATTGTTGGAATGAACCCTTAGGGTTGGTTATCTTACAATTAGCGAAACAAAAAGTATTGCACACTGAAGAGACAATTATGTCTCGTTCTTCTTACGAGAGTGTTTCACCACCTAGGTCCGATACAGAGAATAATCGGAGGTGTAGTACACATGATAATCTGCGAGTCCCTCAATAGTTTCATGTGGTATATGTTCATCCTGATGAGTATATACCAAACTTTACCTTTATCCTTCACCAGGATGAACAACTGCATTGGCGTGATTTAGAAGGTAACATAGTATTACCTCCCGATCACTTAGTCCTAGGCATGCTTCTTCGTGCTCTCACATGAATTAGTATGTAGCATTTACAGGCAGAGTATGTTGTGCATGATCATGACTCGAGAGAGTATCGACCCACAGAGGCACAACATCAAAGAGATCTACAATAGGATAGACATCATGAGTCCATGAAGGGGAAGTTGTCTCAAAATGTCCCATATGTTATAGGTGAAAATGAGAGTGGTGAACCTGCCTCAAGAGGTCTCCCACATAATGATGTTCCTTTCATTAACTTTAGTCAAGGGGTTGTGTATTAGAATCTTCACTCAACTATCCATAACCCAGATTTTGGTACTGACGAACACAAAGGATCTAAAAAAGGAACATGAACACATGACAAACATGGACATTCTAATCATGATTGAAATTGAGGTTGTGACCATCGAAGAGAAGGAAGCAGGCACCATCATGATGACGGTCCTCCTTCTTCTTCACCTTCATCATCTCCTTCACCCTCTCCTTTAGGATCTGGACCTAGTCACAAGGAAAAAGACCCTGAGGATAATGGTAAGAGAAACGGGAATCATAGAAAAAGTAGTTGAGAAAAGGGACGAGGGCATTCTAGAGAAACTCATCATGAAAGGATGGAGAGTAGGGAAAAAAATAGGCATCATAGATGCCGTAGATAGTACGATCACGATGAACCCCTACTCGTTACCTAAAGTATGCTAGATATAACTAAGGCTGTTAGAGTCCCAACAAGGCACCAAAAAGATAGTAGCATCAAAAGATTGGACATGAAAAATATCCCACGATTTGGAGGATGCAATGCTGATCCCCAAAATCATTTGCAAGCATTTCACAATGCATGTGCTTTGCAAAACATAGGAAACGAGTCGCAAAAACTCAAGTTGTTTCCATGGACATTGATCAAGGAAGCGAAAAGCTGGTATTGGTCCTTGGAACTGGAATCCATTCACCGATGGAGTACCATGTTAGAACTGTTCAACAATAAGTATCAGACGTACTCACAAGTGTCCAACCTATGAAAGTAAATCCAAGGATGGAAACAAGGAGGACATGAACCCTTGGATGCTGTCATGGGTCAATATTATGCACTATTACATCGTTGCCTAGGCCATGGTTACTTGCAAAGGAAATAACTACGTCATCTTGTAGATGGGCTTAGGCATGAAATGCGAAGAACCCTTGGGACTTATGTCCAAGGAAGGCTATCTAGGCTTAGGGCCCATTAAGTATAAATATTGTTGGAGCAAGTTGCTAAAGAGGAAGGTGAGTTAAGAAAAAGAGAGAGTGCAGAAGAATATAACAGAGATCCTTCCCTTCGAAAGAAGGGAGTTAGATTTTGTGAGGATGAAGAAGAGTCACCACTTGAAGAGATGGTGAATAGGAAAACCTTGCCCATTCAAAAACTTGCATCAGAAGTATTAACAAAGGTGGACCAAATATGGGACTTCCTAGATAATAGATTTCAAATAGTTCTCCAAATAGTAGAGAAGTCTAGAGAGGAAGGTAGTGATCAAGAAAGGAGAAAAAAGAGAGAAGCTGAATATGCACGTAACAAAGGTAAGGGCAAAGTTGCCATCGTCGAAGAAGTTGTAGATTTGGATACAAATAATGATGGTGGATGTGAGATATGCCATTATGACCATCTTAAGGAATGTTGCCCTGTAATCTCACATCTACAGGAGTTTGGGGTGTATGCACTCAACCCATGATTAAATAGAAGGAAAAAACCCCAAAGGTTACCTTATCCCCAAGATAACCCAAGGAAATTTCACCAACCCTTGATGTATTATCCAAGTGGAACTCCACCAAAACCAAATGAGTAGTACCAACAGTGGTAGCACCCACAATCATGGGGAATGCCACCACCACGTCAATAGTACCCTTACCATAAACCTAATCTGTATGGATACTATGTGCAGTAGATAATCTTTTCACATGGCTCTACTAGTCATGTTGCTCTCCAGTCTCACTACCAAACCCACAAGTACTATAGAACTCATTCTCCTAGAGAAGAGGTTTCACAAACGTACTATCCTTCTCATCCAGCTACATCTCTTCTACCCTTAACTCCATTACCGCCTGCTCCAGCCATGTAGGGTGAGCTCCCTGCCCAGCTGTAGCAACATAACACTACAAGGGCTATTAATCCTCATCCTACTATTGGTTCAGACAACCACATAAAGAAGAGACCTTTCTTTAGGATTGACAATCCAACCAAGTCCTTGGAGTCACAAGAAACTAACTCTCTAAAGGCCTCACCATCATCCAAAACTTTGAAACTCTCTTCAAACCAAAGGCCACATTCAATGCATACGGTCATGTTAACGCATGCCATTACTGATTGGATTAAGGCTGGCCATCTTTCTAGGAAATTCTTTGATCCTAGGAGTCCTCTTATATATTTACAAGTCATTGGGAATGAACCTTGCAAGGCTCTTTTGAATTTAGGTTTTGGTGTCAACTTAATCTCTCAAGAAATGTACAAAGCCTAGAACTTGCCTCCACTAAAAAAGAGTAACATTCTTTTAAAGCTGGCCAACTGGTCCATCACTATTCCATTAGGACTAGTGGAGGACATTGTTACCACTATTTGTGGATGGTCGTATCTAGCTAACTTCCTAGTGATTCAAGTCAACAATTGTAAGGGGGACTTCCCTATGATAATGAAAAGAGCATGGCTAAGCACAATTGATGCACACCTAGGAATACATGATCTTTCCCTAGATATATCAAAGGAAAATATATTTGGAAAGATCGAGAAGAAGAAAGTTTCATGCATCACATATAGTAACACAGGGTGTAATTGTGTGTAGAAGTCCTAGTTTGTACAACGTTTAACATTGCTTGCATGCAACTAGTGTGCACAAGTAACTAACATACAAAGGTGCCTGTATGTGGCAGCCACAAGATAGAAAGGCACCCTGTAGCTAAGAGCTAACCAAGAGAGCAACTCAACTATATGCATGGAACCAACTGAGGGTTTGACTTGCACTTTCATCGATAGCATAGACACATTTTGCAGGTCCATCGCCAACTTCCAAGTCTTGACATTGAAAACATCAACTAGGGGAAGTTGGAAATCCTTGAAAACGTTAAGCAAGAGCCCCTGGAGTTAAAATCATTGCCCACCAGTATGGAGTACACATTTCTCAAAAATGGAAAATCGGTAATTATTAATGCTAGGCTCACTCAACAAAAAGAGAGACTACTGAAAATGGTGAAAAAATGGTCGAAAGACTTTACTTGGTCATATCTCAAATTAACTAGAATAGACCCTAGGATATGCCAACATAGAATTTACACTGACCCCTCCATGAAGCCTTGATGACAACTGCAGAGACGATTGAACCCAAAGTTGAAGCAAGTGGTTAAGGAGGAAATTGAATAGCTTTTAAAAGCTAGGTTCATCTACCCCATTGCTGATAGCGAATGGATTAGTCCATTAGTTATTATTCCCAAAAAGGGAGGTAAATGGAGGGTGTGTATAGAATTTAGGCTACTAAATATGGCAATATTCAAAGGCCACTTTCCATTGCCATTCATTAACTAGGTCTTAAATACCATTGCAGGGCATCGCTACTATAGTTTTCTGGATGGATACAATGGATACAACCAAATCCAAATAGCACCAGAAGACTAAGCCAAGACCATGTTCACAAGTCCTTGAGGGATATTTGCATACAAACAGATGTCGTTTGGCTTATGCAATGCTCCTACAATGTTTTAATGTTTGGTTCTAAGTATCTTTCAGCAGTAAATAGGAAATGGTGTAGAAGTCTTCATGGATGATTCCTCCACCTACGGAGCGAAATTTGATTAAGCATTGGACCAATTAGAGCAGTACTAAAATAATGTGTTGAAACTAATTTAAGGCTCAATTGGCAAAAAATCCATTTAATGGTCCAAGAAGGCATAGTATTAGGGAATCATATGCCAACCTGAAATTGTAAAAGACATTCAATCATTCCTTGGACACACTGGCTATTATAGAAGATTCATAGAGAACTTTTTAAGGGTTGCAAAACCATTGATTGAACTAACAAAAAAGGATGTACATTTCGAGTAGACCAGAGAATGTGAGTTAGCTTTTCAAACTTTAAAATAGAAGCTTGTAGAAACACCTATTCTATAAGCTCCTGACTGGTCCAGACCATTCCATATAATGACGAACACATCCAACTTTGCTTTAGGAGGCATACTTACATAGTTAGATGACCAAAAATGACCCTATTACATTCATTGTGTAAGTCAAAGTATTATCGGTGCATAATTCAACTACACAACAATGGAAAAGGAATTAATTGTTGTGGTGTTTGCACTAGATAAGTTTAGGCACTATGTATTGCGCTATAAGATATTTGTACACATAGACTATAGTGCAATTCAGTTTTTGCTAAATAAACCAATGGTGAGCCCTTGCATCATACGATGGCTCGTAATCTTACAAGAGTTCGATCTTACAATGATAGATCGCAAAGGCACCGAGAACATTGTTGCTGATCATTTATCTTGGTTAAGATGGGACAACAAAGAGGATGCATATCTATTTTTTGATCACTTTCCTGATGAATTCCTCTTTGCAGGTGTAGTAAATAATTAATTAACCATGGAAATAAATTTGCATAGCATCATTATTACCTATCTCCTTACACAAGAAACAACACAAGAGTTAGATGCTAAAAAGAAACAACAATTTCTTCACCGAGCCAAATATTTCATGGAAATCAATGGACACCTTTATAAGGTATGTCCTAATGGCTTAGTCTGATGGTGCGTTCCCGATGTAGATCAATTACGAGTTCTCCAAGATGCTCATGAGGGTCCTTGTGGGGGTCATTATGCTAGGAGATGAACAACCATTAAAATCTTTCTTGTAGGATATTATTGTCCTATATTATTCTGGGATGCTCATCATTTCGTCCAATCTTGTGAGCACTACCAACATGATGGGGGAATGACTACTAGGATGGAGGGTCCACAACAATGGATTCAACCTTTAGAACCCTTTGATATATGGGGAATTGATTTTATGGGGCCTATTACACCAATGTTTAATGGAAACGCTTACATTGGCATTGCCATTGACTACTTTACAAAATGGGCAGAAGCAGTAGCTGTTATGGACTGTATATCATTTACTGCTACATGATTTATTTAATAAAAAATTGTTAATAGGTTTGGTATGCCTTGTGCAATTATTTTGGATAATGGTACACATTTTACGGATGCAACTTTTCAAAAGTTGATGTAACGCTTAGGAGTTGAACACAACCTAACTACACCATACCACCCTCAAGCAAATGGTCAAGCCGAAGTAACCAATAGGGAGATTACAAAAATATTGACAAGAACCATTAGCAAGTATAGGTGAGAGTGGAACACCAAACTGAATGATGCTCTTTGGGCATACCGCTCCACATGGAAACTCCCTATAGGCTCCTCTCCCTATGAGTTAGTGTACACAAAACTCCCAACACTTCCTATGCAAGAAGAACTCCGTACACTATCTACGATGTGTGATCTCAATCTTGACCTTAATCTAGCAAAAAAAGAATAGTTAATGAACCTTAACCTACTAGATGAGAACCAATTAGTCACCCTATCATCTAATGAATTGCACAAGGCCTTTAATAAACGACATCATGACTTGAAAATTAGGAAAGTTAAATACCAACCAAGAGATAAGGTCCTTTATTGGAACCCCACACATGTGCCACAATGCACTAAATTTCAAATGCTATGGAAAGGAGCTTATATTATTCATGCAACTTTTCCTTTAGGGGCCATGATGATTTACAAACCTAAGAGCCCAGATTAGAAATTTTTGGTCAACATCCAACAAAGAAAACCTTTCCATGAGCATAGAATAGCCAATACCAATACTACCTCTATTGGTGGACAACCTTGCTCATTATTTCGGATCTCCTCCTTCTAACTCAGTTGTGGGGGAGATGCCCACCAATGCTAACCATTCTAAGCCCTCAGCTCTTTTTGTATTTTAGTTTTACACATCTTTTCAATTTTACTTATTTTTGTTTTACACCATCGTTCACATTTTTACTATTTCTTTGTTTGATTTACTTTCATTTGTCATACAAGAAGTGCTCATGATGGTGGATTGTATTACAATAATTTTGATTGCTAATGTTTGGTTTTTACCTTTGATTTTCAATGTTGATACTAAGATATGGTTTTTTTGATAAAACAAGCAATGAGTTCACAACATCCATTCCTCCATTCAACTCTATGGTCTCCCTTGTCTTGAAAATGTATTGTCCCTTTTTCTAAATAAACTTATTAATGAATTGGTAACTTGGTATTCTTCAAACCAAGGAAGGACTCAATGATTGAAAAGGGTGTGACTTCAAGGGGATTCGATGCTCTTGTGTTGGCTATTCTCTTGGGTACTTGGATGTTTTTCATGGGTTTTCTACCATTCCGCTATTGACCAACTATTAGGAAGTTGAATGAACCTAAATAAGTCTTTGCATGGTGTGGTTCTCACGCAAAAGAAAAAAAACAAATAAACAAACAAAACAAAACAACAAACAACTAGTGGGAATTCAAAGCACACCCCTTAGACATAATAAAGAAACATGGGCTACAAACATTGGTTATGGCACTGGAAAGACATGTTACCCATGCCTGAAGGTTCCCTCTAACTAAGGCCCTTTCTCGCTTCATAATTCCCTATCTTTCTCTTCTTGGAATGGTGGTGACAAGATGGATGCATTCTTGTTGCTTCACGAGGATGGGTTGGTTAAATGTCTTGATGTGAGGTCACTAGATGTGGTTGGTGAGTCCAGACTTAGGATGAATTTTATTTAGTCACCGTAACCATCTAATACACAAGGGACTTTACACCACCTTATTCTTGGGATTTCATTCCATTTCCTCCTCTCCCTCCATATTTCCTTCCATATTCCATATCATTGCTGATTTTATGATTAGTCTATGTCTTGGTTGACACATTGTTAGTCTTTGGTAAACTCTTGTGAGTAAGTTCTTAACCATTGTTCCATACATCATTCCTAGAGCCTATGGACTCTTTAGTTTGTGGGTCTGTCACGGCATAAAAGGCATGGGCCTACTTTGGGAAGGACCCACTGGCATTCTTTTTTGGTGTAATTGTTAAGTTCTTTCCCTTAAACATTCCTTGTAATCAATAATTTCTCATTTCATCCCCATCCATGACATCCATGTTATTGGCTTCACCGTTGTTATTTCTCTTGTCATCCTTGTTCCTATAGTTTTTCCACCCTATTGCTACCAGAGGTTCGCTCTTAGTCATGGGGGCCCTGTCACAAATTTTTCCATTTAATTACCTATCTCACCCCTACACCTTTGGTAGTTATCAATTAAAAACCTCTAACCCAGTATTTGCCATATCCACAAACCAGCCAATGCACTTATATCGAGGCAAGGTATCAACTGCATTATGGCTTATCTATCCTTGCTAATTCGTGACTGTGTTGTATGTGCAAATGGCGATTACACGAACAATGAACTAGGATAGGAGGAAGCACTTGGGTTGGAATGGAGCTAGAGCATTTACACAAGGAACAAGTTTGGTCATGTGGCTATGGATGAACAATGGAATGCACATTTCTAACATTGGCAGCAACGTGCCTCATTTTCTTTTCTCTCTCTCTTTTTCTTTTTAAGCTATCGGATGAGGGTCTGGATGTCATCTATGTAGTTGATAAGCCATAATGGGCATGAACACCAATAGCATTATGCCTTTTTCCCTTCTCAGAGTTAGAATTATTTCTGAGTGCCCACAATAGGAGTCCTAAAGTGAACATATCCTTATTCGAGCATTGTGTACCTGAGCACACCTTGTGGCTGAAAATAAAGATGAACTTTGTGATAAACCTTGCAACATTTAGAATAGCTTATTTAATGTTATCTACAATTATTTAATGCTTTCCTTAGTTAATTAATGTTTGCTCTCTCTCACGTTGTTAACTGTCCCAAGTAAGCACACTCAGTACAACCACTTTGAGCATGCATGGAACACTTGGTAACCCAGTAACGATTAGCATTTGGTAATCCTAGTAGCATTACACTAGTTCAAGATGTGTACAGCAAGTGGGAATGGATGCTGGTGTTAGGACTAGTTAGAGTATAGTAGATTAGTTAAAATGAATTAGTCATTTAATTAGTTCACTTCTCCCTTTGTAGCACCAAAACATAAAACATCAGAAAATATATAAAAATGATATACCTCAAGTTTACTTAACCATACAATCGTGCTATATAAGTAAGCTTGGGAAGACAATGATTGACTAAGGCGCATAAGCACCTAGTCCTTGGAATTCAACTGGATCGTGCATGTACACTCATATTTGTATGGTTGAGTGTAGGGATATCTTGCCACTCATCCTCATGTATGGTTTAGTCCAGTGTGAGGTGTATGATGTGATTTCTAACACTAGGCTACTCCTAGGGATAATGAGAAATAATCTTGATTAAGCTAATAAGCGATATGAAGTAAAATTTAAAGTATCCTAAGTGTGATGAGCATCCATCCTTAATCATCCATATGCATCTTCAACCTTGTGTACTACTTCTGGGGTTACCAAGCACATATTACTTGAGCACTACTAAATACACTACTAGGTTACCAAGTAGTTACACTTTAGATGTTCATGATTAAGATGTACTCATTCCACATTAACAACAAGAATAGTAAATGATGATAAAGAAATATTAACTAAGAAAATAATAAATAATAATTAATAATTTAACAATTTAAAACTAAGTGAATGCTGCAATGATGGAGTAATCTCGATCTTTATTTCTGACTCTGTGTGTGTCCAAGTATGTCACACTATGGCATGAACTTTGGAAAAGAACTAAAAACTAACTAAGAACTGACAAAAAGACTCCACCCTAAAACTTATGAACTTCCTCCTTTCCTGTGCACCTAAGTGCTATATTTATAGGCCAACATAAGAATCATGATATCATGTATTCGATATCGTTATCCAAGCTGTGATATCAGGTACTTCAATATTGGGGCTTGGAAAACCACGATTCATCATATGGCAATAGCTTAAGTTCTTTTCTATGACACTAATTGATAGAGTTGAAGTGTGGTATTAATTGTTGAGACCAAATTCAATCTAATGATGGCCAATAATGTTGGAACTTTTCAATGAGAAATACCAAACCTATGCAAGAGTGTCCAATTTGAGGAGATAGATCCAAGAGTGGAAGCAAGAATAATATGAATCCTTAGACATGGCCTTAGATAGATATTATGCCTTACTAAATAGATGCCCAAGCCATGGTTTTTTCAAGGAAAGGTAACTTTTCCACATCATAGTGAGCTTCATAATGAAACAAGGGAGATCCTTGGGATGTATACCCAAGGACAATTATATGAGCTCCAAGCCCATTAGATCTGAGAGCTAATCGAGCATGTGGCAAAAGAAGAAGGAGAGATATGCAAATGGGACAATGTCAAGAAATATCAATGGGACCCAACTCTTCAATAGAAGGAGGTCCAGATCTATGGTAAGAAGAATGAAACCACTTTCAATAGGGTGATTTTGCAATAAACCTTGCTAATACAAAATTCTATTAATGTACTTAAAGCAAAGTTTAATAGGATGTCCACATGGGTATATGAAAATGTTACAACTCTTATTTTAGACTATGGAGGAGAGAATCATGCAAAATAAGCTAGGAAATCACAATAAACAAAGGATACAAAACCAAGAAATAGCTAGGAACACTTTTCAACAAACAGGAAAAATGGCTAAAGAAAGTGAGGTTACAAACTCAACCACCAACAAAGATATTGGATGTGACATCTATATAAATGATCATCCAAAGGGCCATTTCCAAATCTTGTTTCATCTATAGAAGTATTGGGCAAGTGGCCTTAAATTCAAATTTTGTGCAAAAGCACATGCCCGAGATATTTCCTCTCCCACAAAGTAATTATAGATAGTCCCACAACTGATTGTATTATCCTAGAGGAACTTATTACCAACCTCAACACAGTCATCAACAACAGTGGCAACAACCATAATCATGGGGGAGGCCACTACCAACTTAGACCTATCCTTCCTATTCACTAAAACTGTATGGATATTATGTTCAACACTTTGTTTTTCCAACTAGTTCTATTTCCTCTACTTCAAATTCCTAATACTACTCTCTCGAGTATCATCAACCAATGACATCCCTTGAGGAATCACCACCTCGTACCTCTTACCATTTATCCTACCCTTGATATTCTCATACTCCACCTCATTATGGGCCACTACCAATGACACAAGAAGGTTCAACACCACAATACCAACAAACAAATGCCACTTGTGCTACAAATGGGCAAAGACATGCTGATACCAGTGGGTCTCAATTGTAATGTAGAAAATGTCCCTTTTGGAGAAAAGATTGTAAATTGAAGCAAACCATGCATGGACCCACCACATCATCTGAGCCAGCACAATTCCAATCTAGTGCACCACCTTCCTTGTCACAACCAACATCTTTTGATAATACACAAGGGCCACCATCCATCATTACTTCAATCCCAAATCCAAATAATGGATCTAATAGTGTGGGAAGAGAAATACATCCATGCATATCATATCATGATCAAGGGTGTAATCATGGGCCAGACATCCATAATGTTAAGACACTTCATACCCTAATCCACCATACATTTAACAATCAAGTGTGTGATCAACAATTTTTCTACCTAGCTACCACACCACCAACAGACACCCACTAGCTAGGACATGAACAATTACCAATGTTACATACATGCATGGATCCTATTTATCCACTTATTAATCCTTGTCATGACCAAATGTTTAGTCTTGGGGGTTATCCCCTATTCTAATCTTTAGGATCCTTAAGTGCTTTTCATATTTTTGTTTTACAATTTTTTGTCATTTTTCTATTTCTTGATCCAATTTTTCCTATTTCTTCTAATTTTTTCTAGTTATTTTCATTTTCTTTGTTATGTAATCTCACTTGTGAATAAAATGATCATGTGCCCATTGAGGTAAGGTTTTCTCTATGTTATCGAGTCATAAGGGACTAATTATTTGGACATTGAGGCCATGACATCCATCCACCCATTCCATTAATAAGAAGTTCTTTCCCTAGTCATAATGATAATCCTCTTCATCATCCAGCCTAATAATAAATCTATAATCATTGTGTTTGAATAGAAGAGTGTAGAACCAAGGTGGAATGTGAAGGGTGTGACATCAAGGGGATTTGTGGATTCTTTTTGGCCATTTTTGTATGTTCTATCATGTTGCTGAGGTTGTAACCATATCCTTGTAGATCTAATGAAATATAGAAGTAAGAGTAACCTAAAATGACATTAAATAAACTTTTACGGGTCCCACTGGAAAAACATGTATCCATGTCTGAAGGTTGGCGGCTTATCAAAATTTAAAAAAAAAGAGTAAAAAAGAAAAAAAATGTATGTGCCATAAATAAAGGTCCTCTCTTGGACAAAATGCTAAGTGATGTTACTCCTTGCAACTATGATAGTCTTATGGTTGTTTGCCGATGGGATGAAACGATGTGATGTCACTGCAATGTGGTGTGAACTTGGCTTGAATCTTGGGAAGAAAGACTCATGATTATTTAACCATTAATAACACACAAGGTTTCATTATGCCCATGGTAAGACACCTTATGTCTCAATTTCTACAATCCCTTCTACAGTCCATCTCATCGCATGGTCTGGGTGATCATAACTTGTGGTTTTGTGTAATATAGAGTTATTATCTAAAATTGATGGTTTTAATGTGTGTGTTTTATTTCATAGGTAAGCATTGCATTCAATCCTTTTAGTGCTTATGGGCATTTTTAGGTGTGGTTACATAAGGGTATTATAGGCTAGAGCCTACTTTGGGGAGGACCCACTTGTGTAGCTTTTGTGATGTGTACTTGTTTGACACTATTGTGGCCAACCTCACCCAAGCTATCACATGGGGTCATGATCAACAAAACTATCCTATAAAATCATATATCATTTCACCAAGCAATGTTAACATGCGAGAAGGTGGATCGATGTGCAGAAAGGTGAATTGACGTGTGGGGAGGTGGACTAATGTGCAGGGAGGTGAACTGACATGCAGGAAGGTGGACTGACATGCAAGGAGATGAAACATCACTAGTAGGTAGCTGTAAAGTAGAGAATGAAGGTGATGTCAAGGGAGGGGGGGGGAGTGAGGGCCTCCTTTACAAATTAAGCTCTCTTCTTAAACAATTACACCTCTCTCCATTAAGGCACATGGAGATGGGTAGGGGGGGTCTCCAGGGGCTGAAAAACTAGCAAATGGTGGTTCTCTCTCTCTCTTCTCTTGTTTTCCTTAGGGAAACAATGGTGTAGCTGACACACATGGACAATGGATGCAATAAGTAGGTTTTTCAATCTTGTTTCTTTATTCTTAGCAACAGATTGATGGCAATCAATAATAGTAGAGCTACATGGACGATGGTCAACAATCTCAATAAGAAACCAAGAGATGGTAGTTTTCTTTTCCCATTTTGTAGCAGACTCCTAATGGCAATAGATGTAGGACTGAAGATAGCAACATGTCTACTAGCACATGACAGTGGGATCTAGTGGCTTGTTCTCTCTCTGTCTCTCTCCTGTGGTGTTGCAATAGCTGATAGTATTAGTTGCAGGCATGAGTTCTACAATTCTGTTTCATTTTTGGTAGGTAGTGCATCCATGGTAGGATTCTTCAAATAGGGATAAATTTTCCTCTCTTGTTCTAGCAACAGGGTATGTTCTATCTATGTGTTAGAGATGCATCAGTGGGCCCCTTCATCCAGCCTCTTCTCTTTTCCTCCCTCCTTTGATGGCTATGGGCAATGTTGGCTGCAGCAACGTCTGCAATGGACTGGCGATGAACAATAGCAATAGTCGGGAAGCAGGGAAAATTTATTTTGATTACTTTTTGTATCTTTAAATTTTAAACACTCATTTCAATTAAAATTCTCATTTTTTTACTATTTTTCAAGGCCACATAGTCCTCTCCAACTGAGTTTTTTCCCAGGTGTTGGTGTGATCAAAATTTATGCATCAGCAGACACAACCACATCATTCTTCACCCTCTAAGTGATAAACTATTATACTTTATTGTTTTCCATTCTATATCATGTGATCTGTCCACAACTTCAATTTCAATGTCTTTTTTCTTGCTCATTCTAGTGCTTTTTCACATTGATGACTCCATCTTATCATAGTTCGGGTGCCTCAAACTGATTTTTCCACCTACCCAGAACCATAGACCTAACCTCAAATCTTCCAACAAATCATAAAGCTTTAGTTCACATGCTTAACTACCTCATTCAGCAAAAATTCATGGACCCTGATGTCAAATACCCAATGTTGGATAATATAAACACTATATATATTACCCTTGTGGTACACAAACTTCATTTTCATCATTTGCAATCAAGCGAGTTGTTCAAATTTTCTCATGACTTAAGAGCTATACGCAACCACTTTCCACTTGTGATCTTTGACTCTCTACTACTCTAATTTCTGTGTCGTTTGAACCTACCTAAACCTAGAGTGTTCAAGTTAGT
>MNCI01011713.1:141244-250684 GCA_015680685.1 Gnetum montanum
TTAAAAATTTTAGGCATCATCATAAATAATCAATTGTATTAATGCCAGAAACCTTAATTTTTCCACCCAAGGAACCATAACCATCATTTTAAGCCACACATAGGGAAAAAGGAACCAATTGCAAAGGGTTGTAAAAGACAAGATTTTTCTTAAAAAATTTTCTAACTTTGTAGTCATATGAACTAAGAACTTAATGAACTAAGGTAACAAGTAAGGTATGAATTGATTAATGATAAAGAATACAACCTTGGTAGCACTTGATCCTTGCTTAATTGCAGATGGCCCCAAAAAGAGGTGCATAAGGTGAACCCTCACAAAGAGTAGCTAACCATCCACAAGGTGGTAGGGGACAACATGGTGTGTTGGTAGAACATGTAGAGTAGGAAGCCCAATCTTTTAGCATCCATCAAGAGGCTCCTACCACTAGGCAAACGATCTAAGGAGAGGTCGTAGAACCACCAGCTCGTGAGCAAGGACAACGTCTCATGTTGCCCCTTGATTGCCTTATAGCCATTCAAGAAAGGTCCACATTGACCTTGGTTATCATGGAGATGAACTTTAGACCATTTATGGAGTTTTTCTAGAAGCAGTTTGGACACAACTTAAGGCATCACCCCTGTAACCCATTCTTATTGATAGTGATGAGTGGTACCTTGGTGAGACTTATCAATTCTGGTACAATAAAGATGAGGATACCATAGTGAACATTTGTGAAGGTAATGTTGACTTCTTAGTTAAAGCAATTGCTGTGACTCTTAATTTGCCAAATGAAGGGCTAAGGTAGCCCATCTATCCACTAGATCTAACCCTAAGACCAAAAAACTGTGGCTGAAATGGATGTACAACAAAGAGGATAAAACATATAATGAAATGAATTTGGAAGAGAGGAAATATTTCAAGATCAGGATATACCACCTATTTTGCACCAAAGGGCTTAATTGAATATCAACATATGCAGCCAATGGAAGTGCTATCTTAATGGATAAATTTGGGGCTAGTCTTTTCCAATTTTACTTCATAGAGATTCAACAGTGGCTTAAAGAGAAAAAGATATGAAAACCAACACTGCCATTTCGTTGTCTAATTAGGAAGCTATGAAAATGCACTAGAATCTTGGGATATACAAATGATATCCTTAGGAAGGCTCAGAATGCCTCCTTCGCTGAACTCCTCAAACCTGTAGCATCAGGAAAAGATCTTAGTGAAGAGCAAGAAGCAAAGAAGGAAGCCAAACTAGAAGCAAAAACACAACATGAGCTTGAACAACACCCACAAATACAAGCTCTGCAACCATTACTACCATAAGATTACAGGACCTTAATAAGCCATTTATAGAAGATTACTGAAGCTATTAGTTGGGGAAGAAAGGATGAGACCAATATCTTCTGAGTGATTGATGATGCCATACAAGCCACTATTTTAGCTAATCCAACAAGCGAGGAGATCTTGTTACAGTCAGAAGGAGGATCCCAATGATCCAATCAAATCTCTGGGAATGCTGCATCCTTCCAAGTAACGCTCGACATTGGAAAAGATGTCATAGTTCTGGTACTACAACATGAGGATGTGGTAGGCATAGTGGAAATAATCATGGATCATATTAAAGAATCATTCAATGTGCATGTTGTGCCCCCGGTAGATCTTACTAGGACCAAAGATGTGCAGATGCTGGCTAGGACTTCAATGACTTCTACGATGCATGAAGATGTTTTGGATCCACTACTATAGATAGGACAAGTGATGATTACTTTGTTTGACATCCCTAGTGATGTCACTGTAGCATAGTCAGACCTCATCGTCACAAAAGGAAAGTTGGTCATGGTTGAAGTTAGGGTATAACATGCAGAAGCAAAAGTACAAAGACTACAACAAGACCTAGCTACCCTAAGAGCTAAACATTGGGACCTTGACAATTTTGTTGCACCTAACCAACTAGAACAATTTAGGATGGAGCAATTGACCAAGCTAACTAAGGAGAGAGCAACTACAGAACAAGAAAAAGGGAAGGCAGTTTGAAATGCCTTTGCGACCAATGTGAAATCCCACACATACAAAAAGGCATTGACCACTGCATAAGAAGAAAATAAGCAACTCGTTGTGGAGAATTCAAGGTTGACCACAGTTGAGAAGCAAAAGAATATCTTCAAAGAAAGTATCCACCAATTGAGAGAACAAATGGTGAGGATCGACCAAGATATTAATTGATTAGCTAGAGAGAACAAAACCCTCTCAATGGAGGAGGTCCATGCTATTCGTCAGAAATCAGGAATTGAAATTACCACATGGTAAAACAATGCCAAGAAGCACAAGAAATTGAAGGAGCACTACCATGACCAAGTAGGCATGTACAAGAAAATAAATGAAAAATAGATCTAGATGGCAAAGTCCACATTACCTTCCTATCAGCACAAAATCTTGAGTGGTAGCCAATCTTAGATAGCTATGCCTTAGTACATCAAGTTGAAGTAAAGAATAAAGACTTGTAGATTGAAGATCTGAAAGGATACATGGCATTGGCTAACCTCAAATATGTCAACCTTGCCATGTTAATAGTAGGTAAACCTCGCAATGAGCTGGAGAACTAAGTAGCAACTAGTTATGCATTGGATGAAAAAGAGTTTGGAGATCAGAAAGATGCTTTGCAGAATCTACATGTGGCAAACTCAGAATTGGAAGTGGTTAAAGCCAGCTACCAAGGATAAAAGAATGTCACCTCAAACCTAGCTAGAAGATTAATGGATTATCATGAACTCAGAGAAAAAGCTAGGGCCTTTGAGGAGGAACGACGATGATTTGTAACTTGGTATGTGAAGGCTAATTAGATGTTCTTGCAACTGCCATGTCCTTGGGATGTACCAGTACCAGCACACATTGGCTTAATAGCTTGGATGGTACACGACCCAAGGATGGAAGAGGAAAAATTGTAGGCATTACTAAATTGTTACAAATTTCAAAAGTGTGATGACAAAGGGAAGCAACCAATGGAGGAGCCATCGCCTTTGGACACCACATGAGCTTTCTAGTTTGTGTCTTGTAATTTTGTGTTCCATTTTTGTACTATATCATTGTGGTGTGCAAGAGTCAATTGTTTTGTTTGTTGTTTAAGTTAGTGAATAATCCCATACCTTCCCAATATTTTGTAAAGGACTTGTTCCTAATTTTGTTTAACTCAAGGACAAGTTTTCATTTAGTCGTGGGTTTATGATGAGTCATTAATTTGTCAGGCCCCAATGATGGAGCCAAGAAGCAATGCCAGATATCCAATGTTGTCTCCTCTATGCTAGCCTATAAATACAACATTTGGGTGCACGATTGAGAGGTAATAAGTAGTAGAGAAGATATTTTTTAGTTTTTAGTTTTTTCTAGTCTTTCTTAGAGTTTTTTTATTCCCAATGCATGCCCCCAATGTGATTGTAATTGTATGACACCTTTGTTTGAGTGTGATGTACTTTGACATGTTACATGACTGGAAATAAAGATTGAAGATTGCTCCCATCATTGCAACATTCACTTAAATTATTATTGCTTTTAATTGTTAATTAGTTACTATTTTCTTTAGTTAAATGTTTCCATTTATTGTTATTTACTATTCCTATCATTAAGTGGAATGCATACACCTTAATCACATGCATTCAAGTGAAAGTATTTGGTAATCTAGTCATGCATTGTTTGGCACACCCAATGGCATATGCTTGGTAATCCTAGAAGTAGTCACATGAAGTCCAAGATGTATATAGGCGATTAGGAGTAGATACTCATCACACCTAGGCTAGTTTAGATCTTGTTTTCTATTGTTCATTAGCTTAATTAATTTATCTCTTTATTATCATTAGGAGCAAAGTAGAATTAGACAACATCATATGCCTCACTTTGGACTAAACCATATGTGAAAAAGCTACCACTAGTCTAAGTGGGAAGACAAAAAATTGTCATGAGAACATAATGACCTAGATACCAAAACTAGTCCCATCCATGGAATTTGAATGGATCATGTGTGAACACTTGTGATTCGTATGGTTGAGTGTAGGGGTACTTCATTGCTCATCAACATAAAACATAAAATGACAAAAATCATATGCCTCAATTACACTTAACCATACCTTTGCACTTCACAAGTGTAATTGGGAAGGCAACAAATGACCTTAGGACAAGATTCACTTTCAAGAAGACTAGTGCATTAGAAACTAGAGAGTCTATAGAATTCGATTGGATTGTGCATGAATGCTTTGTGATTTGTATGGTTGGGCATAGGGGTACCTTCACCACTCATCAGTTATGTACTGATCACTGAATCATATGATTTTGCAAAATTAATAAAATAAATAAAAGCTTTTTTATTAGGAATTTTTATAGACTCCTTATAGTGTCTAAGAGTAACTAAGTGATCCATAGTAGAATGATTTTGTGTAAAACCTACTTAACACCTTACCTTGACCTAGTTACTTTTAGCCCAACAACTAATTCCCTTTTCTAGCAGAATGCCCAAAAAATTAGTAAGAATATTACTTACATTGATCATTAGATGATTGTTCAAATTATTTTTATCCCATCTGATGAGCAGTGAGGTACCCCTACGCCCAACCATACAAATCACAAGTGTTCACATGCAATCTGGTTGAATTTTGCAGACCTTAAGTTCCTAAGTACACTTGTTCCAAAATGTGAAATCTAATTATGATATTCATTGTCTTCTCAACTACACTTGTGGAGCTTAATTGTATGGTTAAGTGTAATTGAGGCACATGATTTTTATTTTTTTATATTTTATTTCTCTACGATTAACAACAAGTTGAAACTTAATTTATGAATCACTTTAATTAATCTAATTGCTAATTAATAACTCACTATCCTAACATAACTCACTATCCTAACATAAGTATCTGGTCCCACTTTCCGTGCTCATCCTAAACACATATAATGCTATTAGGTTACCAAATATTAAGCATTGCTAGGGTTACCAAGAGTCATACACATGCTCAAAGTGGTTGCAATTATGTGCTTAATTAACTTCTATTTAATCGAACTAGGTTACTTTAGCTTAATTACTTGGGAACATTAAAGGAAATTGCATAGAACATTAAATGCATAAATAAAATATTTAAGCTAGCCAAGGGGCTACAAGGTTTGATTAGAAAGCTCATCTTTATTATTGCATACATTGTTGTGCTTATGTATAACAATGCTCGAATAAAGATCCATACACTCAATCACTCCTGCGATAGGCACTTCTGGAAAATATTTTAACTCTAGAGAAAAGAAATTGTAAAAGCTTTGCTATGCCGTGACAAAAACTATATGGAAACCATGTGTCCAAGCGTAATATTTATAGGCCAGCACATACCCCATGATATTAGATATTTAACATTGCATCTTGGGGCTTGGTATCGGATACCTGACATTATAGCTCTGATATTGGATATTTGATATTATAGTTCTACAAAATACAATTCATCATACCTCCATGACTGAATGAAAACTTGTCCTCGAGTGAACAAGAGGAGAAATAAGTTCTTTACAAAATATTAGAAAGGTATGGGATTATTGACTGACATGAAAACTGACTTAGATGGAACAAATAAACTCTTTAATCTTTTACAAAATTGGATGTTCATGACAATAAAATTGAACACCTTGGACAAAACTAACATCCAACTCCTCTGGTAGCTGAAGAGTGAGGAAGAAGATCCAACAATCAAGAATGGTCCTCATTGCATGGTGTTGCTACATCTTCCTTGGTGAAGATAGTCCCACCTCTAGTCCAGGCTTCCCTCTATAATCACAACAAAATCGTGGATTAGTGTGCAATGTGTAACATATAGCTTTTAAATGCCTTGTCTCGTCAGTGATTATACTTTGCTAGGTTGTGACTATGGTGGATTGATTCCTTTAATAGTGTTAGTAGGAAAACTGAAGAATAGGGTAAAATGGATAAGTAGTCCATTAAATTCTAAAAATTCAAATGCGATGAAATGCTTGAAGAGGATTTAAGAATTCACAATAATAATAAAAAGAAGATTTCACTAATAAATGTTGTGAAGGTATGCATAATTGGATGTCATTTATGGGGTACGTAAAAGGATTTGATTTTGAGAATGTATAATAAAGGACTTAACTAATCGAACCAAAGCGTATGTAAATGGATCCTCCCCAAAGTAAGCACATGCTCTTTATTTCCCTTGCTAAAATTCAAAATGAGGAGTCCATGGGCCCCATAGTTGATTAATGGTTATGAAAAGTTAAGTACAAAAACCTGAAAGAAACTACCTAAGAATTTTGACATATCAAACCAAGACATCGAACAAGAACATAAAACTGACAGTGCGGTGAGACATGGAAAGTATAGATGGCTAAGAGAGAGAGAGAGTGGAATGAAATTCCTGATTAAGGTCACATGAAGTCCCTTGTGAGTTTTGTGGTCAAATGACCTGATAAAATCCATCTTTAGTCCAAACCAAACCCTACCACAAGAGTGCTCAGACATAATAACCATCATTCCTTATTAAAGAAGAATAGAGAAGTAGGAAGTGAGAAAGGGCCTTAGTTAGAAGGGACCTTCAAACATGGGTAACATGTCTTTCTAGTCCTATAACTAGTGCCTATAGCCTATTTATTTTGTCCAAGGGGTGTGCTTTGAATTTCCATAATTTTTTGGTTTATATATGGTCAAAACAGAATGGTAAGAAATCCATGAAATCACACATGCACCCATGTAAGTAGAAAGGCACAAAGAGTACTAAGTCCCCTTGAAGTCACACCATGTTCAAACCTTTGAGTCCTTTCCAAATATAGAAGCTACCAAGGTCATATTTTCTTTAAAGTTTTATTATTGAAAAAGGGACCTCATACTTCCAAGATAAGGAAAACCATAGAGTTTGTGGATGGGTGGATGTTGTGGACTTACTGCCTACTTCATGAAAAAGAAACCATGTCTTAGTTATCCATAACAAAATTCAAACTAAAATCTAGACACCAATAATCAAATAATCAAATAGCACATGCCCACATCAATCAAACCACACTATACCCAATTGGCAATAAGGCACGTTATTATTAAAATGCAATAAGAAAATTAGATCCAAATAAAGAAAAATATACAAGAAATTGTAAAATATTTAAGTAAAAAAAATGTACTAATATGTTGTAAAACAAAAATTTTGAAAAATTACTAATGTAAAAAAAATAAAAAGGTGTAAGATAAAGAATGTGTAAAATAAAAAGTTGTAAAAGTAATAAGGTGTAAAACAAAAAGATGAAAAAGTAAGGAACTGCTAATATAATTAGCATGGATGGCCATCTCCCCCATGACTAATTTGAAAGGAAGAGATCCAAAAGATTGAGCATGAACATTCATCTAATGAGGCATTTGTTGCACTAGCTTGCTTAAGCTCGTGGAAAGGTTTGACTTGTTGTATGTTGACAAGCTACTTCTTGTTTGGGCTCTCATGTTTGAAGATCAACATGGCCCTAGAAGGGAAATTTTCATAGATGATATAGGGTCTTTTCCACAACATCTGGAACTTAGCTCATTGAGGTATGTGTGTGGGGTTCTAGCAGAGGACCTTATCTCTTTGTTGGAATTTGACTTTCCTAATTCTAAGGTCATGGTGCTTTTTTTTGAATGCCTTGCGCAACTCATTAGATGATGGCCACTAATCAATTTTTGTGTAGCAAGTTGATATTAATTAGTCTTTCTTTTTGTGCTAGACTTAATTTAAGGTCAAGGTCATAGACTGTTGAAAGTGTGTGGAGCTCGGATTAAATAGGAAGTATTGGTAATTTTCCTTATACCAACTCATAGGGAGAATAGCCTATAAAAAGTTTTCATTGTTAAATGGTATATTTGTTGGTAGGTCTCATTAAGATCTTTATGATTTTCCTATTTGTAACCTCAACTTGACCATTGGCTTGGTACTGGTAGGATGTTGTTAATTTATGTTCAACCCCTAAGCATTGCATGAGTTTTCAAAAGTTAGTGCATATAAAATGGGTTTCATTGTCAAATATTCATGCACATGGCACACCAAACCTGTTTACAATATTTTATTGTAAAAACTGAGTAGCAGTAGAAGATTTATAGTTAGTGATGATTGTTGCTTTTGCCCATTTCATACAATAGTCAATAGTGACTATGATGTACAACTTTTCATTTGACATGGGCTTGATTGGACCTATGAAATCATTGGCCTAGATGTTGAAGGATTCCAGTGTTTGGATCCACTATTGAGGTTCCTCCATCTAAGCAGTCATTCCACCATCTCGTTGGTAGCATTCACAAGAGTGAACATATTGGTGGACATCATTGAAGATTGTTGGCCAATAATACATTGCCATGAGGATTTTAATAACTGTGCATCTCCTAGCATAGTGGTGCATAGTGGTTCCCATAATGACTCTCATGAGTGTCTTGGAGAATATGTAATTGATCAGCATCAAGGACACAACAACAAACCAAGCCATCATTGCACACCCTGAAGCATTTTACTTGGTGAAGAATCTATTGTTTCTTCCAGTGGCCCAACCCTTGTAGCATCTCTTGAGTAAGAAGATAGGTGAGAATGCCATTGTACCATTTAGGCTTAGTTGGCAATTGTTCAATTATAGCCCCATCAAAGAGGAGTTCATCAGGAAATAGATTACATAGTAGGTTTTCCTCCTCTCTGTTATTCCATCACAATCGAGATAAGTGATCGACAATCATATTCTTAGTTCCCTTTCAATCTACCATTATAAGGTTAAATTCCTACAAGATCACTAGCCACTGTATAACACGGGGGCTCATCGTTGGCTTATTCATGAGGAAGCAAATGACACTATGGCCCATGTGCACAAAAACTATGTATCCAAGCATATAATGCTTGAACTTCTCTAGAGCAAACACCACTACCATCAATTTTTTTGTGATGGTGTAGTTCAGTTATGCACCCACAATGCTTTGGTTTGTGTAGTGGATGTAATATGAACATTTCTTGTCATCCAACTATGTAAGCACAAATCCCAAGGCATAATTTGATGCATTTATCATAACATGAAATGGTCTAGACCAATTAGATGTTGGTAGAATTGGATTTTCTACAAGTTTCTCCTTCAGCTATTGGAATGCTTTTTCACATTCATTAGTCTAGAAAAATGGAGCATCTTTCTTTGTTAGCTCAACCAATGGTTTTGCAATCTTAGAAAAATTCTCTATGAATCACCAGTAGTAGCCAATGTGTCCAAGAAATGATCAAACATCTTTGATGATTTTTGGTTGGTGGGTAATTCCATGGATGATCCTTATTTTTTTAGGGTCAACCTCGATTCTTACTTGTGAGATTCTATGATCCAATACAATGCCCTCTTGGGCCATCAGATGACTCTTTTGACAATTGAGCTGTAGATTTGTTTCCGCACATCTTTTAAGTACTTACTCAAGGTAGTCCATGGCTTACTCGAATTTAGCTCCATAAGTGGAGAAGTATCCATGAAGACTTCCACATTGCTACCGATTTGCTACTAAAAGATACTTAAGACTAGGCATTGGAATATAGTAGGAGCATTGCATAAACCAAAAGGCATCTTGTGATATGTAAAGGTCCCCCATGGATTTATGAATGTTGTTTTGGCCTGGTCCTTTGGCATGATCTAGATTTGGTTATAGCCACTATAACTATCTAGAAAACTATAGTAGCAATGCCCATATATTGTGTCTAACACCTAATTAATGAATGATAATGGAAAATGGTCCTTGAATGTTGCCATATTCAATAGCTAAAAATCAATGCAGACTTGCCACTTGTCACCTTTCTTTGGCATAGTCACGAGTGGACTAACCCACTCACTATTTGCAATGGGATAAATGAACCTTGCCTTGAGAAGTTGTTCGATTTTCTCCTTGACAACCTACTTTAATCTGGGGTTCAATCGCCTCTATGGCTACCTCTTTGGCTTCATGGCCAAGTTTGTGTAGATACAATATTAGCATATCCTAAGATCAATCTTTGTGAGTTTAGGATATGATTCATGCATTTATTTCTTGAAATCTGGATTTGATTAAATATGGAGATCAAGTGGGATATTGTAACACACATTTACGTGTTGAAGTAACCTCCATATCTGTTGATGCTTATATGCATTGGCATAATGAGTTTTTGCATTGGTGTTGGGGTGGCATCCACATTTGGATGGGGTTTTGGGTCTCTTATTTTTTAAATTTTCTTTCATGGTGACCAATTTCGTGGCCTATAAATTTATTCTTGATGGGAGAACAAAGGAACCATGAATCATAACAGGATTGCAATTTAGGCCCCTTTCACAGATGCTTGGAGGTTGCATACACCATTGTTGCAGAGCACCAGTGTGAAAGAAGAATCTAAACAAGATTAATCAAAGGCATCAATGGTTGGAGGTCAGTTCCATTTTCTTTCACATTTTTTACTTTGATTACTTATGCAATTCAATTTTTCTACACAATTATTTTTCTTACAAAAAGGAAAGTGTAATGCATAGTGTGGGTATTTTTGAATGGGCAGCAAAGCATGGAGTTGGGTAGATTTTGCTGCAACAATGGCAACAAC
This sequence comes from Gnetum montanum, assembly GCA_015680685.1. NCBI lineage: Eukaryota > Viridiplantae > Streptophyta > Gnetopsida > Gnetales > Gnetaceae > Gnetum > Gnetum montanum. The sequence continues at coordinate 151,798 of MNCI01011713.1, forward strand.
CCTAGCAAGCTCTCCATTGTGAGCATGGTGAATGTGTAGGCATAGTATAGGCTATGTTTGAACACCAAGTAGTGGGAAAGGCTATCCATGATGTTGTGCAGTAAATGTGGATGCAAGTAGTGGCGACCATGTGGTGGTGGATGTTATTGCTACTGAATGTTCCTTGTGGAAGTAGCAATAGGTGAATGTTTGGGGTGTTGAGGGGCTGGCAAGGGCAAGGGAGTAGAAGAGGGCATGGTGATGGCACCACGGTGGCCATGTAGGTGGCATCATGTTTGGGCTAGCGGTGCCAGTAGTAGTGCCAAAACTATGATTAAACCTACAAACACGTGGTGATTTGGTGCATTTTCCAATGATGGATGCACTATGTTGTGAATCATGGCAGGCACGTAGAGATTCATTTTATGGGAATGTCCATCCTCATGGCTTGGCTTGGAGTCTACAATTTGTTTGGGCTTCCCTTAATGATGCAAGCTATGTGTACCATGTGCATAAATTTTAATGTTGAGTTTCAAAAACAATAATAATAATAATAATAATATGTTGTTATTCTCTATTTTCTTTTACTTTTGTTGTTTGGCTCAGTGGGAGTCGTTGAGCTAAGGTGGTCTTGGCTGGGCAAAGGGGGAAAATCCCAAGAATCCCTTCTAAAATTTAGCTTCACAACCAGTCTTGGTGGGGCTTCTAGCAGGCATTTAGAGATGAGTTGGAGCTGCAAATGGATTTATGAATTAGAGGTGTAGACTTGTTGGAGGAGGTGTGCATCCTTGAAGCACAAGCAAACAAGCTAGCACTGAAGACTATCCTTTAGCTTTAGCTGATCGAACAAGTGCTTTATATTGAGCCAAGTCTTTTGCTCACACACCCTCTGTTTGGTGTCCCTATATATGAGAGCATTAGTTTTAGACTATATGTTTGTTCCTAAATAAGTTTTTTAATAAAAAATTCTACACATATTTGGAGTTTTGAAGCTCCCATTTATTTTAAGATTTTCATTTTTAGCCTTTTCTTTAAATGAATAGTTATTTTACTTTTTCTTGTCAAGTTGAAAATCAAGATAGTTAATTTGTTTAAATTTCTTTGTCAATATTTCCAACATTATTTTATGAGTTAAAACACCACCTTGTTCTGACTAACTAAGACTATTCTTAAATTTTTGTATTGATATGAGAGCCACCCTAGGCAATAATATCTTAAAATGATTTTTGTGGATGCTGTTGTGACCAAAATTATTGCATTAACAAACTTAACAATTCCTAATTTATACCAATTCACAAATACGGTCTTTTAGGCAAATGAGAATCATTGCGGCATGCAAAAGCAGGTGTTGGATTATCTCTAGTACTCTAATCAAAACAATTCTAAAATATTCCAAATGGAAGTCAAATAAAGGATGAAATTCATATTTTTGAAATCACTAACAGGAAACACTACAGTCAAACGTATGACAGCCTTCGGAATGAGTAGTGGAACTGAACTTCAAGCTTCAATTATTTTGGAAACCTAGGAAATAAATACTAGAAATTCAATCTTCAATCATTATAAAATGATTTCATCAGTACAACTGAAGTTCTTTATTCCATAAACATTGACAATTTGAAGTTTCAATCATTTGTTTTCCATTCGTTATCATTGTGATATATGTTATAGGGAAAGGATTTAAGCATGATTTACCACCTTGCCATTAAAGGATAATTTTCTTTGCATTATATGGAAAAACAAAAATTTTAAATTTTTATTATATGCAACAAATCAAAAAGGATTTGTTGACAATTACAAAGCCTCAACATATTTTTGAAGAAAGTTGAAAACATCATTGATGTAATGCCCCAAGTAGATAGGGTCAATTTCAAAGAAAATAATCAATATATTATAATTAATAGTATAATTCATTTGATTGTGAGCCAAATATATGCAAAATAAAAAAATATGTTCATCATCTTCTATGCTTTGTTTGAACGCTCTCTAAATATGCTCTTCTCTCGGTAAATTGATCCAACAACCTGTGTCAATAAAGGGATGAGAAGAGCTCATTCTTACTCTAGCAATTTGATTCCTTAAATGAATAGGAATAGTTGAGAATAGATATTTTTAAGTACTAGATAACAAGCCTTCTTTGTTAGAAGGTGATGAGATGCGATATCGCATGCACCACGATATCACGTATGCGATATCACGGCCGTCGCAATATCACATCCCATGCGATATCGTGTACGTGATATTGTGGCTGTCGCAATATCGCATCCCATGCGATATCGTGTACGCGATATCGCGTCGTCCCCTGTGATATTGCATATGCGATATCGCGGTCCATCGCCAAATCTATAAATAAGGGGCGGCACTCCCCTCATTTCTCATCCTAGGCTTAAAGTAGGAAAACTCTGGTAGTTTGATCACTCCAGAGATAGAATCTTTTCCATGTGCCCGTAGTAGGAATCCCCAAGTGAATGGATCTTTATTCTAGCATTTTGTACCTGAACGCAAGTTGTGTATGGCAATAAAGACGAGCTTTGTGGATAAACCTTGCAGTGCATGGAATAGGTTTATTACATGTTATTTCCTACCTATTATTTATTACCTGCATTAGCGCAGCATGAGTACGACTTGATTACGAGCATTGACGAATGTGTACGGCTAATCAAGGAATCGGCTGCTCATCACGATTAGTCTCTCTCACCCTAAACTCCTAGAACGCGGGATGAATACGACTTGATTACAAGCATCTACGGATGTGTATGACTAGTCAAGGAATTGGCTACTCATCACGTTTAGGCTAGTTAAGTACCTCAGTACGACCACTTCGAGCATGTGTGTTACGTGTGGTGATCCCAGTAACGATTAGCGTTTGGTAGCCACAATTGCATAGTTCAGGGTGTGTACGGTAAGTGGGAATGGATGCTGATGCTAGTTAATTTAGACTTAGTCCTTAGTTAGAGTTAGTTAGCTCTCTCAACCCTTCACCTCGATAGCATAGGAGAAAAACATAAAAGACCATAAAACTTCATATACCTCAGACTTGCTTAACCATACACCGTGACACATACAAGTAACTCTAGGAAGACAACAAATGATTAACCCCAAGTGTCCCATGGGGCGTGTAGGCATTTAGTTTGTAGAGTTCGACCGGATTGCGCGTGTTATGCTTGTTTTGTATGGTTGAGTGTAGGGGTACCTCGCCACTCATCATTGGCGCCGTTGCCGGGGACTAAGTGTTTGTACGTCAAATAGAACATAAGGGATATCACTCACATCATTGTGAGCCTTAACGAACCTTTAGGTTAATCAAGAGAAAAAATTTATCTAACGGTGAATTAGCACACTGATAAAAATGGCTTCTTCTCATAAGAGCAACTCACCACCTAAGGACCATACACGAGACAGTCGGCAACATAAAACACATAACCAAAATCAGCCAAGTCCTAAACAATATAAGATGACATATACTCATCCCGATGAGTATATTCCAGACTTCACTTTTATTCTCCATCAAGACAAATAGCTGCAATGGAGAGATTTTCAAGGTAACATTGTGTTACCCCTAGATCGATCAGTCTCTCGCATGCTTTTCCGTGCCTTGGCACAGATTGGCATGCAAGAATTATATGTTGAATATGTTGCGGAAGATTTTGACATGAGGGATTATTATCCCACAGATGCCCAACATATGAGGGACTTAAGGCAGGAGGGTCAACATGCACTATTAAAGGGCAAGGTTCTGCACGTCCTTAGCGAAATAAGAGATGAGGAACCCCTTATAACGCGTTCTTTAGCAAACGATGTTTCCCCTCCTAACGATGATGAGGAGGTTGGGTATTAGAACCTACGATCAACGATACATAATCATGGTTCTGATGCCCATGAACATCAACTATTCACAGAGGGAACAACCACTCATGCTGAGGATGGGCACTTAGATCGTCACCATGATCGGGGCCGTAGCAGTTGAGGAGAAGGCAAGAAACATCGTCATGATGATGGTTCCCCTTCTTCTTCTCCTTCATCACATCACTCACCCTCTCCTTCCACATCTGGGCGTAGCCACCATGAACATAAAGGTGAGGATAAAAGTAAGGAAAACGAAAGACCTCGACAAGAGAGTCAAGAGAGAGGACAAGGGCAAGGACGTAGGGAGAGTAGGGAACAACGTAGACATCACAGGTGTCATGAACGAGATGATCATGATGAGATCCTACTCACAACTCGAAGTATGCTTGACATAACAGAGGCAGTTAGGATTCCCACAAGGCATTTAAAAGATAGTCGGATCAAACGATTAGACATGAACAATATCTCACGATTTGAAGGAGGATACAATGCGAATCCGTAAAATCATTTACAAGAATTCCATGATGCCTATGACTTGCAAAATATAGAAAATGAGTGGCAAAAACTTAAGTTGTTCCCAAGGACACTCACCAAAGAAGTAGAGAGTTGGTACCGGTCCTTAGAACTGGAAACCATCAGGAGGTGGAGTACAATGCTAGAACTATTCAACGAGAAGTATCAGACGTACTCCAGAGTGTTTAATTTGCGTAAGCATATCCAAGGCTAGAAACAAGATACATATGAACCCTTAGATGCTGTCATGGCCTACTACTATGCATTGTTACATTGTTGCCCGGGCCATGGGTACGCTCAGCGGGATCAACTTCACCACATCGTGGATGGGCTAAGGAATGAAACTAGAATAACCCTTGGGACTTATGCCCAAGGGAGACTCTCACAACTTAGAGCCCATGAAGTGCATAGCTTGTTGGAACAAGTAGTAAACGAAGAAGGTGAGCTACAAAAAAGGGAAAGTGCAGAAGAGTACAACCGTGATCCCTCCCTTCGAAAGAAGGGAGTGAAATTTTATGATGAAGAGGATGAGTCACCAATCGAAGAGTTGGTGAACATGAAAACCTTGCTGATCAAAAAATTAACAACTAAGGTATCGGCCAAGGTAGATCAAATGTGGGATTCCTTAGACTCAAGAATTGAAACATTCTTGAAAATTTTAGAAGAGTCTAAGGTAGAACAAAGTAGTGACAAAGGTAAGACAAAGCAGAGAAATTCAAGCCTTACACATAACAAGGGTAAGGGGAAAATTCTTATCTCCGATGAGGCTGTGGACTTTGACACAGAAAATGACGGTGGATGTGAGATCTGCCACTATGACCATCCTAAGGGATGTTGCCTAATTATCTCACATCTACAGGAGTCTGTGGTGTATGCGCTAAATCCAAGACTCAACCAACGGCAAACACCCTGTAGGTTACCTTATCCACAAGGTAACCCAAGGTAGTTCCACCAACCACTAACGTATTATCCAAGTGAAACTCCACCAAAGCCCATCGGATAGCATCAGCAATGGCACTCCCCACAGTCATGGGGGATGCCACCGCCAACACAACAGTACCCTTACCGGTAGCCTGACCCTTATGGATATTATGTGCAGCAGCCGATTTCTCCAAGTGACTCCATGAGTCACACAACCCCCAACCGTCACTACCAAGTTCGGGAGTACTTCAGAAGGACTCCTTCTCCTTCGGGAGACATCTCACACTCATCCCATCCTCCTAATCCATCCGTACCTCTTCCACCAGTAGTAGTTCCCATGACACCTGCTGCTCCAACAATGCAAGGGGAACTTCCTCCTCAACCGCAGCAACGTCACGCTGCGAGAGCTGTAAATATCCAACCTGCTGCTAGTTCTGACAACTGTAAAAAGAGAAGACCTTTCTTTAGAACCAAAATCCCATACAAACTCTCGCAACAACAAGCAGTTGGGCCCATGTACACTCCTCCACCATCTAACACTTCAAAGCACCCTTTCATCCAAAATCAGAGCTTAATGCATACGGTTATGTTAACGCATACCGTAACCGACTGGATCAAGGTGGGCCACCTTCCTAGGAAACTAACTGATCCTTCGAGTCCCTTAATCTATTTGCAGATCACCAGAAATGAACCACATAGGGCTCTTCTTAACTCAGGTTCCAGAGTCAACTTGATTTCACGAGAGATGTATCACGCATGGAACCTACCCCAACTTAAGAAGAGCAACATCCAACTAGAGCTGGCGGACCAGTCCATCACCATTCCCTTGAGATTGGTAGAGGACATCATCACCACTGTGTGTGGTTGGTCTTACCCAGCTGATTTCCTAGTGATTGAAGTTAACAACAATGAAGGGGACTTCCTAGTTAAAATGGGAAGGGCATGGCTAAGTATAGTAGACGCATGTCTTAGGATCAGTGATCTTTTCTTAGAAATCTCTAAGATAAACATTTGTGGAAAGATCGAGAAGAGGAAAGTTCCATGCATCACATACAGTGATTCATTGGGTGATGACATAGAGGAAATGCCTCCATGTAACAGGTGTGCCCACGAAACTTTGAACCAAAGATGCCTATATGTAGCAACCACACAAGAAGTAGTAGACACCCTGTGGTTGACAGCTACTCGAAGGAGCAACCAAATATGCATAGAACGAACTGAGGAAACCCATGTCCATAACGAGAGCATATATACATTGGAACATGAGCGTCGCCAACTTCCACCACTTAATCTAAGATCATCAATTGGGAGAAGTTGGGCACTTCTTAGAAATTCAAACAGGCGCTCATTATTTTGGATCTCTCTCTTACAACTCAGTCATGGGGGAGATGGCCACCTATGCTGATCATATGGGGCCCTCAGTTCTTTTTCAATTTTTGCTTTCCAACGTTTTTGTTTTACACGTTTTTGTTTTACAAATCTCTTTAACTTTTTTTTTTTTTTTGTTTTACAACATCGTTATCCTTTTTCCATTTTTTATGTGTGTGTGTGTGTGATCCACCCTGTAAGTTTGTCCCATAATAAGTGTTCGGAATGATGGTATGAACTGTTTTCATATTGATTGCTAATGTTTGATTTTTATCTTTAAGTCACAATGTTGATACTAAGGTATGTTTCTTTTGATATGGCAGGCAATGAAACCACTTCATCCATCCATCCACTAGTTTCTATGGTTTCTCTTTACTTGGAAATGTACAGTCCCCTTCTAATAAGAACTTTAACGAATCGGTGAATGGGTATTTCTCAAACTAAGGAAGGACTCAAGGATTGCAAAGGGTGTGACTTCAAGGAAACTTGATGCTTTTGTGTTAGTCATTCTCTTGGGTGCTTGGATGTTTTTCTTCTTGACTTTTCTTGCCGTTCCGATGTTACCCCAATTATCAGAAGCTGAGTCAATAAAAATAAGAAGTCTTTGCATGGTGTGGTTCTCACACATAAAAACATAAAACAAAACAAAAAATAGAAGAAGAAAAGAAAAGTGAAAAGTGAGAATTCAAAGCACACCCCTTAGACAAATAAACTTGGGCTACAAGCATTGGTTATGGAACCAAAAAGTGTTTTCTCTAACTAAGGCCCTTCTCGCTTCCCGTTCCCTCCTTTGTTTCGTCAGAATGGTGGTGGATCTTGGAGAAAACATTCTTGTTATCCAAGTAGATGGTTAGCTGAATGCATTGATGCGAAATCACTGGCAGTGGTTTGTTTGAGGCCGGAGTTGGAATGAGATTTTCCAAGTCACATTAATCATGAACTACACAAGGGGCTGTACACCACCTTGTCCTTGGGATTCCATTCCATTTTCTTCTCTCCATCCTTCTCTCCATTACTCATCTCATTGCTAGTTGTATCATTAGTGTATATATTTTGGTAGATGCATTGTTTTCTTTTTGGTAAACTCTTGTGGTTAAGAATTTAACTCTTGTTCTAAAGGACATTGCCAGAGCCTACGGACTCTTTGAATGTGGGTTTGTCAGGGCATTAAGGGCATGAGCCTGCTTTGGGGAGGACCCACTGACATTCCTATTTGGAGCATCCGTTAACTTCTTTTCCCTAACATTTTTCAATTAATTTTATTTTGTTCATTTCCATCTTGACATCCATTTCATCGATGCCATAGTTGTCCCTTTTTATCTATCTTTATTACTCCTTTTCCTTCTCCATTTTAACGCTACTGGAGGTTCGTGATTAGTCATGGGGGTACAAGGCCTAATTTTTTCAATTTTCTCCTAGCCCCAAAATTTTTTGATTTTCTTCCTAACCCCTACACCTTCGGTAGTCATCATTAATATATTCCCAAATCCATATCAGCCATACCACAACCTAGCCAATGGACTTTCACCGCAGTAAGGTATCAATTCCATGATGATTCATTTACCCTTGCTAATATAAGATTGTGTTGTGTGTGTAGATGGCGACCATGCAAATAATGGATTGGATTGGGAGGAACCACTTGGAATGGAGCAGCGCTAGAAGCAACGATGCAAGGAGCAAGATCGATGAAGCGCTTATGGATGGACAATGAAGGCACAATCTTAGCATTGGTAGCAGCAACACTTCTTTCTCTCTCTCTTTCTCAGCTGCCAACAAAGGCCTGATGTCATTGTAATAAGGTGTTCATCCTTATTGTCATGAACACTAGTTTTGTCAAGTCTTGTAATGATGATCCGTTCACATATCATCCCATTAGTTCCATTCCCCTCAATAATTCCATACCTTCCTGATATTATTGTAAGGAACTCGAGGATGAGTTTTCATTCAGTCATGGGGGTATGATAAGATGCAATATCGCATGAGCTGCGATATCGCGTCGTCCCTTGTGATATCGCGTACGCGATATCACGGTCCGCCGTCAAATCTATAAATAAGAGGCGACACTCCCCTCATTTCTCATCATAGGCTTAAAGTAGAGAAACTCTAGCAATTTGATCACTCTAGAGATAGAATATTTTCCATGTGACCACAGTAGGAGTCCCCAAGTGAACGGATCTTTATTCGAGCAGTTTGTACCTGAACGCAAGTTGTGTACAGCAATAAAGACAAGCTTTGTGGATAAACCTTGCAGTGCATGGAATAGGTTTATTACATGTTATTTCCTACCTGTTATTTATTACCTGCATTAGCGTGGCATGAGTACAACTTGATTACGAGCATTGACGAATGTGTACGGCTAATCAAGGAATCAGCTGCTCATCGTGATTAGTCTCTCTTACCCTAAACTCCTAGAATGCAGGATGAGTACAACTTGATTACAAGCATCTATGGATGTGTATGGCTAGTCAAGGAATCGACTACTCATCACGTTTAGGCTAGTTAAGTGCCTCAGTATGACCACTTTGAGCACGTGTGGTGATCCCAATAACGATTAGCGTTTGGTAGCCACAGTTGCATAGTTCAGGGTGTGTATGGTAAGTGGGAACGGATGCTGACGCTAGTTAATTTAGAATTAGTCCTTAGTTAGAGTTAGTTAGCTCTCTCAACCCTTCACCTTGATAGCATAGGAGAAAAACATAAAAGACCATAAAAATTCATATACCTCAGACTTACTTAACCATACACTGTGACACATACAAGTCACTTTGGGAAGACAATGAATGATTAACTCGAAGTGTTCCATGGGGCGTGTAGGCATTTAGTTTATGGAGTTTGACCGGATTGCGCATGCTACACTCGTTTCATATGGTTGAGTGTAGGGGTACCTCACCACTCATCAAAAGGTAAATAAAAATGTTTTTTCCTTGATGTATTTAACCAAACTTCAGCCACGACTTGTTCTTTTATAGCTTTTCGAAAAGACCTTTTGTTTAAAAGGAATATTCTCTATTATAATATTCCATAATTAAAACCATAATTTTCCTTGATGCAACCATCCATTTATTTGTGTAGTAGCATTCATTTATATCCTTAGCATAATTAACTTCCTTCATGTGACTTAACTTATGAGTATAAGTGGTAAATTAACAAAGGGCTTTGATGAATCATTTGACTAGCTATGTCGATGAGCATGTGTTGATGTAGCATCATCAATGTATGGTTTAATGCATCAACATAGTGTCATGGCATGCCTATATAAATGCATATATCCATCGCATTTATGGCAAATTAAGTTAATAACATAGTCTAGGTCTTGCAATTTTCCTAGCCCAAAGTTAGAATATTTTCTAAGTGCCCAACATAGAACTTCAAAGATTGTATGGGTCCTTTTTTGAGCATTAATGTATCGAGATACTTTGATGTGATGGAAATAAAGATTAGCTTCTTGAAACTCTTTGTAGCACTTCGAATAGATTAATGTTTATTTTCATGCACTTTGTTATTCATGCAATTTACACTTATGTCTCTAGTTAATTAATTAATGCACTTAATAACAAACACATAAGTATGACCATTTCGAACATATCATTTAATACTTGGTAATCCTAGCAATGGCTATTACGTACACCCAGTGATAGAAACTTGTTAACTCAGTAGTGTTAAAGCGAGTTCAAGATGTGTATGAAAAGTGGGTTCAAATGCTTATGTTAGGCTAGTTAGGTTAAGGCTCATTAGAATTTCCAATTGATTATCTTCATATCATACTTAGATTAAATAAATAAAATATAAAATATAAATAAATATCATGTGCCTTGGCTTATACTTAACCATATAGATGAGCTTACACAAGTTAAGCTAAGAAGACAAGCATAACTCTCACAACACTATCTTTGTCTATTAGTTCACTTAAGGGTTAAGTCTATAAAACTCAATTGGATTGCTGGTGAATACTTGTGATTCAAATGGTTAAGCAAAGGCACTACTTACTACTCATCATTGGTGCCATTGTTGGGGACTTAGTCTAGTTGAGTGCATAATTAAGAAAATCTTGCAAAGATGTTGTAAAGAATATCTAATAATAAATCATTAAGAATATAATAAAAAATTCACACTATTTTTGAACAAAGACTAATATGACTTCTTCTTGCAGGGAAGAATCTCCATTACTACTCACACGATAGTTCAATCAAAGATAGGAAGACCAAAAAACATCAGTTCCCCAATAATTCTGAGTTGTTTACACACATTCAAATCCATACACTCTGGATTTCACCTTCATCTTACATTAAGATGAGTAGCTACAATGGAGGGACATGGAAAGAAACATCGTGTTACCCTCTAACTAATTTTTTCATGTAGTGTTACTGAACAATCTAATCAGGTTGGACGTCACTAGACTTAACATAGAGTACGAGGTCTAAGATCACCTCTACCAGGTTTCTCACTTCACAAAGGCCCAACGGAAGAAAGATCAGTAGATGGAAGCTCAATATGAGGCTTTAAAAAAAAAGGTTTCATACCCACTTATTCTTGTAAATACACAAAGAAGGTGAGGACTTCTTTTTAGGCTAGTCCCAATACACAGATTTTCCTTCTTTCTTTGATGGGAAGACTATTATCCAAAGGTTGCAGTCAACTATGGACAACTTGGATGGAGGAAAGAATGGTTCTAAAGATTAGGGAGCATCTAAAGATAAAAACCATAGCCATTCATCCATAGGCAAGGATAATGACAAGCACTAAGAGAAAGATAAACAAGGTGATCAAGGTAGTGACCAAAAAATAGGACGTAGTAGACATCATTTTGGTGCTGATTCTTCTTCCTCTTTGCCTTTATCATCATCCTCATCGTCTTCTACCTCCAACTCCAATAGGAGAAGTAGAGGCCAAGACCTTAGAAAGAGCAGTTAAGATTGTGATGAAGATGAACAGAAGGATAGGGATGATTGTAGGTCCCGTCAGGATAACAAAAAGTAGGGGCATGAACAATAGTAAGGGGAAGAGCATCACAAAGAAAGAACACATAGTAGGACTCATCATAGGCACCATGGCCATGACAAGGGTCACCAAGACCATTATGACTATGATGAGCCTATGCTAGTTATAGGAAACATGCTAAATATTTCAGAGGCTATTAGAATTCCCACCAAGAACTTGAAGGATAGTCACATAAAATGGCTACATATTAATAATATTCCCAAATTTCAGGGGAAATATAACTTAGATTCACAAAATCATTTGCAAGTCTTCCATGATGCTTGTTGAAAATGAATGACAAAAGTTAAAATTATTCCCAAGGACACTCATAAAAGAAGTAGAAAGTTAGTACTAGTCCTTGAAACCAGAATCTATTCAACGATGGTGGACGATGCTAGAGTTGTTCAATGATAAATATCAAACATACCCTAGAATGTTCAATCTACAGAGGAAAATTCAAGGCTGAAATGGTGTAGAGGAAAACCTTGTTGCTATAAAAATTTGTTATTGGAATAGAAGTTAAGGTAGATAAGATGTGGAGCTACTCGGATGAGAAGTTCTAGACTACTCTAAAGATTGCAAAGGAACACAAAGATCAATGAGGTAGTGGTTGTGAACAAAGGAAGAAAAAGAATGTTAAACAGGGATATCACAAGGATAAGGGTAAAGCTGTAGTAGTAGAGGAGGTTGTAGATTCAGAAACTAATGATGATGGTTGTAACATTTGTTAATACAAACATCCTAAGAGATGTTGTCACATCCATAAGAATCTAGGGTATACACTTTAAATCCTAGATTAGTAAAATAGTAAGCACCCAAAGGCTACCTTATCCACAAGGCAACTATTAGTAGTAATTCCACCAATAAGCATACTATCCAAGTGGAGCACTGCCTCAAGCTCAAGAGTAGTATCAATAGTGGTAACACCCATAGTTGCAAGGGATGCCACCTCTAAGGCTACAATACCCTTATCATCAACCAAATCCCTATGGTTACTATGTTTAGCAGCCGGTATCACCATGTGACTCTTCTAGTCATGCTTCCTTTCCACATCACTACTATCCTCTAGAGTATTACAAAGAACCTTCTCTACAAGGGGAGTCTCTATTTTCCTATTATCTTCCTCAACATCCATCCACTCTTACACCATTACCAATAATACCTCTACCACCTACTCTATCCAAGAAAGGTGAAATACTTGCCCAACCATAACAAAGAAAACCCACAAGGGTAGTAAACTTACAATTGGCACCTCAACCGAGTGGTCCTAAATCCAAGCCTTGTAAGAGGCTATTCTTCAAAACCAATAGCCCCACAAAGTCCTCTCAAAGACTTGTGAGTATGGAACTTGCCATTTCAAACTTTGAAACACACATCAAGAAGCCTTCAAATCATAGTGTTTTCCAACTACATACTATCATGTTAATCCAAGTGGTCACAGATTGATCAAGGTCAGCCACCTTCCTAGGAAGGGATCTAATTTTGGGAGTCCTCTTATTTACTCGCAGATCACTGAAAATGAATTTTGTAAGGGTCTTTTGGATTCAGGTTCAAGAATTATCTTAATTTCACAAGAGATGTACAAAGCCAAGAACTTGCCTCCCTTGATAAAGAGCAACATCAAACTGGAGCTGACAGACCAATCCATCATTGCTTCTTTTGCATTGGTAGAGGATATTGTGACTATCATTTATGAATGATCCTATCCTACTAATTTTCTAGTGATCCATGTGGAGAACTATAAAGGGAATCTCTTTATCATCATGGGAAGAGCATGGTTGAGCACCATTGATCCTAGATTGGGGATTTGAGACATTTTCTTGGATATTTCCAAAGAAAATAAGTTTGGAAAATTAAAGAAGAAGAGATTTCCATGCATCACATATAATGACACAAGGAGCAATTGTATGCAGAGACTGTGGACCATTAAAGGCACATCACTTTAGGCATGCAATCAATTTGTAGAGACTACAAAAATCCAAAGGTACTTGTATGCAAAAGCCATAAAACAAGAAGGTATCTACTAGGTGATAACAAAAAATGAGGTTAGATCAACAATGCACATGGAACCAAGAGCCTTACTGGCTCCTATGTTAAAAGCATGAATAAATTAGAGTAGCTCCATTTCCAACTCTTTGATGCACAAAGTGAAATATATTGGGGATAGTTGGAGATCCTTGAGAATTTCAAGTAAGATCCCCTTAAGTTAAAGGCTCTACTGGCAAGAATGGAATATACATTTCTAAACAATGACAAGCTAGTAATTATCAATATCATACTTTCTCTAGAATAGAAAATGAAATTGTTGGAACTTATGAAAAAATGGCCAACATCCTTTGTCTAGTCATATCATGAGTTAATAGGGATTTATCCTCATATATGCCAACATAGAATCTGCAGAGACTCCTCTATGAAACCAAAAATGTAGTGACAAAGATGATTGAACTCGAAACTCAAGCAAATTATCAAAGAGGAGATTGAACAACTTCTCAAAGCAAGGTTCATCTACTTAATCACAGATAGTGAGTGGACTAGCCCCCTCATTATTGTACCAAAGAAGGGAGAAAAGTGGAGGCTATTGAATATGACAACTTACAAAGACCATTTCCCATTACCATTTATGGACAAGGTGTTGGACACTATTCTATAACATTGTTACTACAACTTTCTAGATGGTTATAGTGGCTATAACCAAATGTAGATAGCATCAGAGGACTAGGCCAAGACTGCATTCACAAGTCCTTGGGGGACTTTTGCATATAGGAAGATGCCTTTTGACCTATGCAATGCTCTTGCCATGTTCCAACGGTTCACCCTAAGCATCTTTCAACAACAAATTGGTAGTGGGGTAGAAGTCTTCATGGATGACTTTTCTACCTATGGGGCTATATTTGAGCAAGCCTTGGACTACCTTGAGCAAGTTCTTCAATGGTATGTGGATACAAATCTATAGCTAAATTGGCAGAAGAGCCACCTGATGGTCCAAGAGAATATTATCTTAATGCATTGGATTTTGAATAAATGGATCAATGTAGACCCAGAGAAAGTATGGATCATCTAAGAAATAACCAAGTAACCAAAAATAGTAAAAGATGTGAGGTCATTTCTTGCTCACACTAGTTAGTATAGGCTCTTTATTAAAAAATTCTCAAAGATTGTTAAATCGTTGGTGAAGCTTACAAAGAAAGATGTATTGTTTGTTTGGACTAGAAAATGTGAGAATGCATTCTAGAAATTAAAGTAGAAACTTGTAGAAACTGTAATCCTACGAGTACCAGATTGATCTAAATCATTACACATCATGACTGATGCATCAAATTATGCTTTGGGGGCTATGCTTACATAGATGGATGATCAGAAACATCTATACTACATCCACTATGCAAGCAGGAGCATTGTGGATATGTAACTAAACTACATCACCAGTGAAAAAAAGCTTATGGTAGTGGTGTATGCCTTGGAGAAATTTAGGCATTATATGTTTGGATACCATTTTTTTGTGCACACCAACCACAATGTTATCTAGTTCCTAATGAATAAGCCAATGGTGAGCCCCCATGTCACATGGTGATTGGAGATCCTTCAAGAGTTTGATTTAACGATGACTGACTGAAAAGGAACTAAGAATGTGGTTGTTGACCACTTGTCTCAATTGAGATGGGATAGCAAAGAGGATGAGGGAGTGCTATCTAATCAATTTCCTAATGAACTCCTCTTTGCTGGTGTTGTCAATGCTCAAGATCCCAAAGAAACAAATTGGTATGATCACATCCTCTCCTATCTACTTACACAAGAGATGCTAGAGGAGTGGGACAACAAGAAGTAACAATAGTTTCTTTGTCAAGCTAAGCCTTCAATGAGATTAGAGGCAACCTTTATAAAAGTTACATAGTTGACTTGATATGATGGTGTGTCCTCAATGCAAATCAACTTTGAATCCTTCAGGATGCACATGAAGGCCCTTGTGGGGGCCACTATGCTAGGAGGAGGACAATCATTAAGATCCTCATTGTAGGGTATTATTGGCCCACGATCTTTAGGAATGTGCATCGCTTTTTCCATTCCTATGATAGATGCCAACATGATGGAGGAATAACCACACGAATGGAAGGGATTCAACAGTGGATTCAACCACTAGAGCCTTTTGATCTTTATGGGATTGACTTCATGAGGCCCATCAATCCCATGTCTAATGGAAAGGCATACATCATCATGGTAGTTGACTATTGCACCAAGTGGGTTGAAGCCATTGTTGTCACCGACTATTCATCTTCTATGTCGACATAGTTTGTATAATAGAATGTTGTAAACAATTTTGGTGTGCCAAGGACACTAATTTCAGATAATCGAACATACTTTACTAGTGCCACTTTTTGAAAATTCACGCAACACCTGGGGGTTGAACATAAAATAACAACTCCATACCACCCCCAAGCCAATGGTCAAGCTAAGGTCACACATAGGACTATCACCAAAATACTAACATATAGTTAGTAAATATGGGAAGGACTGAAGTAGTAAACTCAATGATGCTCTTTGGGCTTATTATTTAACATGGAAACTTCATATTGGATATTCTCCCTATGAGTTAGTGTATGAGAAACTCCCCACTCTTCCTATCTAAACTTAGCTCCGTATACTTTCAATGGTCTATGACCTTGACTTGGATCTAAGTCTAGCCCAAGGAGAAAGATTGATGAACCTCAACACATTAGATGAAAATAGATTAGTGGCTTTGCCATTGAATGAAGTGCATGAGACACACAACAAGCAATGTCATGATTTTAGAATAAGAAAAGTAAAATTTCAACCAAGAGATAAGGTGCTCTACTAGAACATCATACATGTACCTCAACATACAAAATTTCAAATGCTATGGAAGGATCCTTACATCATACATGAAGCTTTTCCATCTGGGGCCATGATGATCTACCATCCTACGAGCCTAAATAAGAGCTTACTAGTTAACATACAACAAATTAAACCTTTCCTAGAGACACGGACAACTGATGGTATGAGTACCTCAACTATTGGCCAAGCATGCTCAATCTTTCAGATCTCTCCCTTCTAACTTAGTCATAGAGGAGATGGCCACCCATGCTAACATCCTGTAGTGATTCCTTAGTTTTTCAACTTTTTCATTTTATATTATTCTTTATACATTTTCCATATTCTTGGATGTTTTTTAATTTCTTTTATATTTTTCCTTTTGAATTTTCTCATGCATATTTTTCTTCTTTATTACCATTAGGAATTGGTACCAAATACAACTATTGATTGATGGCGGTTCATTGAATTGTATTAATTAAATTGATTACTTAATGACTAGATTTCATTGTTGAATTCTGATATTGATTAACAAAAAATTAGTTTTCTCATGATATCAGGTAGTAAGCTCATGGCATCCACCCATTCCACTCAACTCCATGGTGTTCTTTCATTTTGGAAGCATGAGGTTCTTTCTTGGTAATAACTTATAAAGAACCCATAACCTCAGTACTTTCAAAACTTGGAACAAACTGAGTGGAATTGACAAGGATGTCGCTTCAAGGGGACTTTCCACCTTTTACACTTGCCTACTATCTAGAGCGTTGTGTGTATTCTCATCAATTCCTCATCATTCTTAACATTGACCGATAACAGGAAGCAATGTCTTTTCATGGTGTGGTTCCCATGAAGAAAAAACAAACATGTGAATTCAAAGCACATCCCTTAGATGAAATAATGGACTACAAGCATTGGTTATGGGGCTGGAAAGACATGTTACCCATGCTTGAAGATATCCCTTTTACTAAGGCCCTCTTCACTTCTTACTTTTTTTTTCTTTTTTATTTAGAATGATGGATGATCTTTGGAAGTGTTCATGGACTCTAGGGATCAAACGATCTAAGTGTGTTGATGTGAAGTCACTCAAAGTGGATGTCATTGATTCCAACTAAGGATTTCAAGTCATCTTAATCACACTCTTCAAAAGGGACTTCATGTGATCAGGATGAGAAACTCCATTCCATACTCTCTCATCATCATCAATTCTGTCCATGTACCACCTCATTATTTGCTATCATGACTAATCAATGTCCCCATTTTGGTATTTATTAATTCTTTGATAATCTCTTATGTGATTTGATTTTTAACAACCCATGGCCATTACTCATCCTTGATGCCTATAGACTCCTAGGTATGAGGGCATGTAAGGACATTAAGGACATAAGCCTACTATGGAAAGGACCCACTTGCATACTCCTTCGTCTAGATGGTTAAACCTCTTAATCCATACTCATTTTCCCTTCAAATCCATTATTTTCCACCTCGGAACATCTAGTTTTAGCACTCCTTGGTAATCAAATTCTATTTAAATCTTCTTTTTCAAACTAAATTTCAAACCCTCTTTAATAATTTATCCTTATTCTAGGCTTTTATGGCTTCCTCTAGACTCCAATTTCATTGCCAAACTCTTTTTGAATACTTAGTTTTTTAAATGTCCAAAATTACTTCAATTTTACGTCAACGCATTTTCATTGACGCAACACAAAATGTCTATAAATACATGTCTATATTTAGCCATTTTTACACATTTTCATCACAATACTATGGGAGTTTTTGCATTTATCTAAGCCCAAAGCACCTTCCAAGCACTATAACTTGTAAACTGCTTATTTGATTCAACTCGTTCTTCAACCCTCGAGCTACTGAAGGTGTGCTTTATGTCATGGGGGTCATAAATCCATAGTTTATGATGGAAAAATTTTCAAAATTTTTCTAGCTCCTAAAGTTTTAACTAGTAAAATAATATTAAAAATCATTAATCCACACTAAGTTAGACCTCATCAATAAACTCGAGTAGCTAAATGAATAAAATAATCAATCTTCCATGGTCAAAACTAACCTAAGTGTAACTTATCAAAAAAAAAAAAGGTATCAATAGCATCAAAAGTTACACATTAAACACTAATTCTTTATTATATTTGTGATTACAAATGACACTAAAGAGGGGACCACAAGGAGAAGGATCATCCTAACCTAGGGATAAGTGGTAGAGAGGAGGAAGGGACTAGTGACCATAATAGCCCCAAGAATAAGAAGTTGAAACCCATGTAACAGGACCTCTTTAGGAGGAGCTCGAAGTGGAATTTGTTTACCAGATTTCTCTAGCAAAGATTGGCCAGTCAGATCAAGATGAGGTGTCAAGGTCTATGCCTAATTTGTAGGTCACACTAACCGAGGCTTGCCTAGAATGAATTCGTTCCAATGAAGTCCAAATTTCAGTTCTTCATGAGCTTAACTTTGGTTCCTTCTTGAAATTGGCATCGAATGAAGTTTGCACACAACTACAAGGGTCTCCCATGTGGCCCATTCTCTTTTTTAGTGGAGAGTGGTACATGGGTGAGACCTATCTTTTTTAGAACAATTGACAAGGAGATGACACCATGAAAATCAAAGATAGAACCATCTTCTACTCAATTGAGGACATCGTGGAGGCCCTCAACCTAGCTGACATAGGGACAACATTAGCTAAATTTCAATTCACATGGACCCAAATGCAAAAAAAGAATGGATCTAACGGTGCTATGGGATGGACTATAAGGAGTATGCTATGCTCACCAAGGTAAAAAGAGCCTACTTCAAAGTTGTGGCCTATTACCTAAACTCAATGGTGAGGCCCAGTAAGGTCATTACCTTCTTTGCCCATGCATGTGCCACTAAGCAACAAGTTCCCTATTAACCTCTCTCAACTTGTCTTCTTCAAGATTAGAAAAGCACTTCAAAAAGAATAAGTGAGGAAGGAAGAAACTTCCCTTCCCATGCCTAATCCACAAACTTTGCAAGAGGGAAGGCATAGCCGGGTATGCGAAAAACACACTTCGTCATACTCCTATTGCATCTTGGCAGGAGATGCTAGTAGGAGATGATGAAGGATAAGGCATTTGACATGTTGCTAGAGGAGTAGCAGCCACCACCACCACCTGCTAGTGAGACAACACTAGAGCCTTACACAGCTATTGAGTGCATGAGAAAACTTCATGAATCATTGTTACAGCAATAAGAAGGAGAGGTAAGTGGTGGGGAGCCATTAGTCTATTGCCTAATGTTGAGCCATCTTAATGAAGTTACCAAAACAATAAGTTGGTTGAAGAAGATCGTCCTATTATTTTCAACCCAACACATGCAAGCACTTGTGAGAATAAATCCAAGTGCCTAAGAAGTTATGATGTCCATCCCTAGATAGTAAAAATCCCTAGAAATTTTTGGGAATACTGTGACTTTCTTGGTGTACTTGAAGAAAGGTGAGGGGAGTAGTGTCTTGGTGATGTAGCATCATTAGTAGGAAATAATAGTAGAAATGGTGGTAGATCAAATGATCAAAGCACTGAATACTCCTATGATAGCCATGCCTGACATAGTTGTACTTAGAGATGTGCAAGCAAAATTTTAAGTTTGAGACACCCAATGTAGAGCTTAAAGTTATTAGGAGTCATTTCATAGATTAACTAGTTGCTGAGAACCTAGCCAAATGAATGAATAACTACCACGAGCTACATAACCTAGTAAAGACATTTGACATTGAACAAAAACAATTTGCAATATGATTTATCAATGTTAAGGAGTTGTTTTCGATAATGCATTATCTGTGGGACTTCCCCATACTAGCCCACATTGGTGAAGCCACGTGGACTCTATACAACTCACCAAGTAAGGAGGAGAAGATGAAAGCATTGCTTAATGCTTTCTATCTTCCACCAGAAGTAGCAGCCATAGCAAGATAGCCTTAGCCATAGCCACTGCCATCACCATAAGCGCTAGAGCCTGGGGAAGATCCTTCAGCACCCCAAGAGCCTCCCCCTCCTAGCATTATCTAATCTTCATCTCATCTTCAGCAACGAGACGTTTCCTACCATCCTTTTTTGTAAGGGTGTCTAATTTTGTTGTCCAAGACACCCATTCTTGTAATTTTTGTAATTCCATACAATTCAACATTCAAAGTTAGTTAGTCAATAATGTCATACCTTCCCAATTTTGTAAGAAGCTCGATCCTACTTTTGTTCACTTGAGGATGAGTTTTCACTTAGTCACGGAGGTATGATGAATCAATGGGCATGCATCAACATGCCTCATCAATGTTGCTTTATCAACGTAGCCCATTTGAGGTGGTGTCATGTCACACCTGTATAAAAGCATATATCCACCACCTTTATGACACATTAAGTCAATAGCATAGCTAAGGTCTTGTAGTTTTCCTAGCCTAGAGTTAGAATATTTTTTGAGTACTTGTAGTAGGACTTCAAGAATTATACAAATCCTTATTTGAGCATCAATGTACTTAGACACTTTGATGTGATGACAATAAAGACAAGATTCTTGGAACTCCTTGCAAAACTCAGAATGTTTATTTTCATGCACTTTATTATTCATGTAATTTACATTCATTTTCTTTAGTTAATTAATTAATGCACTTAATAACAAAAACATATGTACAACCACTTTGAACATACCATTCAATGCTTGATAATCCTAGCAATGGCTATTTGGTATGCCTAGCAATAGACACTTGGTAACCTAGTAGCATTAGAGTGAGTTCAGGATGTATATGGAAGGTGGGCTCAGATGCTTATGTTAGGCTAGTTAGGGTAAGGCTCATTAGATAGTTAAATAGTTAATTTTCGATTGATTGTCTTTATGTCATACTTCAAATAAATAAATAAAATATAAAATATAAACAAATATCATGTGCCTTGACTTACACTTAACCATAAATGAGCTTACATAAGTGAAGCCAATAAGATAATGATCATAACTCTCACGACACTATCTTTATCTATCAGTACACTTAGGGGCGAAGTCCATGAAATTTGACTAGATCACTGGTGAACGCTTATGATTCATATTGTTGGGTGGAGGGATTACTTGCTGCTCATTAAGCTTCAACTTCAAGAGGAAGAAAATCTACTTCTAAAAGTAAGATATCATAAGAAGTTTGCATTTTCACTTAAAATTGAACAAGACTAAGAAAAATTTTCCTTTTGATCTTCTATGCCAAAATTTTTTTCTTACTACAATTATTTGTTAAAGCAAATAGAGCTCTTATTCAACTTGAAAGCCTTTGAGCAATAAGGGTATTCTAACTATAATTATTGGCAAATTTGACTTTCAAATATTTATAGGATTCACATATATTAAGTCTTTTTATCCAAGGAAAATTGTAATTTCTATTTCTAGTACCACAAAGTCATGGAGAATTTGAAATATATAATTTAATCTTATAGTTGTTGGAGGTGCTTGCCCAAAGTCAAGTTGCAAAGGGGCACACCAACTTAGTTTTAGCACTTCACAATCAAAGCAAGGAAGGTGGAGAAGAGGTAGAGACATAAAGAGAGAAAAGTAGAGTAGAATAGAGGTGGTTTTGATAGTGAAGAAGATAATGATGAAAAATTTTGTGCATGCTTTTATCATTGCACTACTAATTCAAGATGTTAAGAAGGAAATCATGATTGGGTGGGTAAGGAGAATGAGCAAAAATAGTGATGATGATGCTTTGTTGCTGGAGGCGAAGCATCACAACAAGGATTGATTGGCTACATCTCTACAACATACATAAATGTGTGTGCTATGTGTATGGTTTGGTTACAACAAGGATGAGTGGGTGTAATGCCTACCTGCCCATCCTAATGCACGAATAAAAATAAGAATTAATAGTAGCAGAATAAAAGCAAGTAATCAGTCATGGTCATGGAGGCAACAAGGAAAAGGAGGAGGAGATATTGGAGGATGATGGTGAAGCTCCTCCTTCCTCCTTCCTCCTCCCTCTTTGTGCTAAAAGAAAGAACATTGGCGGTGAGCTTCTCATGCTCATGATCATGCATGAGTAGAGAAAATAAGGAAGAAGATGTTCCCCTACCTCCTGCATCATCTTGCACATGTACATGTGGTAGGTGACAAGAGTAGAATAGAGGCAACCAAGCCAAGCCAAGCCAAGCTAGGTAAGCTAAGCTAAGCTAGATGATTATGCAGTGGGCCCCACACCATAGATATGGATGGGCACAATAGGTAGGTGCCTCGAACAACTTCACTAGTTACTTAAACATCATCATCGTTGTGCCATGTGATGCAATGTGTGAGGAAGGGCTTAGAAGAGGTGGAGGTGTTACTTTGCCCTGAACAACAAAGTGCATGCATTGGTAGTAGTAGCAAACACACATGCTAAACAACTAAACCATGGTGGATAAAGCAACTCAACAATATATTTGAAAACAAGCACCCCAAGTATCCTTCTTAATTTATTTTTGAAATAAAATGAAGCTTTATTATGTCTAAAGACCCATAGGATCTATTAGATAAATATTACATTTTTAAGGTATAAAGGAGTTAGAGTTGTCCATGTGTGAAAGGCATGGAAAAAGCTACTTGTTATAAAGCTTGTGGACAACCAAAAGTGAAAAAGGTTGTACACATAGTACATGGTTGGTATTCCACTCTATAATAGGAGGTGGTGGATTGTAGAAGGATTACAAAAGTCCCTAAAACCATATTTTTGAAACTCCTTTCTTATCCCAGAGTTGGAAGAAGAATAGAACTAGCCTTCTAATATCTTGAATAAAGATGAAAAATATTATAAGTGATGTGTGGTATGAAATTGATTAGTGCAAACATTAGGGAGATAATATCTCAGTTGAGGGGTACATCTTTCTTTATTTGTCATGTTGACATTTTAGGAATGATTGTTAGGAAACTATCAATGCCAAAATGATTTACCCATATGATTACAACCACTTACCTTCCATCAAATAACACAACTACATGATAGCCAACCACCTTGTCTATTAAGATTGATAAGTGGTGACTGCTCCTAATGCCTAATCATATAAATTACATAAGTGTTGCATGTAATCTAATTGTAATGTGTGGGTAGGACAATATTTGCTTTAGTTAGTTAATATAAAAGTTGTTGATCAATGTCTTCCTCCTAGAGTTAGTGACAATTGAAATGTATGGTTTAACTCATAGTAAGGTATATGATATAATAATATTGATCAACACTTCAAGAATAAACATAATAGTGAGGTGTTGGCGTTCTGGTAAGACTCTTGATTTGAAAGCTCCAAGTTATGGGTTCAATTCGATATTTACTGCAAATATGGAAAAACACACAACTAAAATTAGATACCCATAGAACATAAGGATGCTTTATTTTCTAAAATGCCAAAGAATGATACAAGCAGGCACAACTCTCACAAAAAGAGGGCACACAGATACAGCCATCGACTCACAAACTAAAGGAATGCAGCAAAACAATGAAATATAATCCGGATCTGTATGCCAAAAACCACAAAAATAAAATAAATAATAGGTCTACAACAGGCTAGACAAAACAGAGACAGTCGTGCTTTTTCATCCTCATCACATGAATAATGCCTAGAAGCCATGACAGAGAGAGAGCAAAGGAAGAATGAGAAGCCCTGCTGCAACAGTGGGTAGAAATGTGGACATTGCTGAAGCAGATCCAGTCTCCATTGCTGGGGTTAGAGCAGGAGCAGGGGCAAACTCTCCCAAATCTTGTGCTAAAGATGCACCTCCCGTCATCTTAACTATTACTCCAACCACACACATGATTAAAGCTACTGTCTTTGCTGCCATTTTCAAACCAAAAAAAAAATATATAAAAACTAGATACCAAATGATTGCAAAAAAGGCTCCTCCCAGAATTAAAATAAGCCTCAAAGCAGAGGAGGAAGATGAACAAAGCTCAATTCTGCTACCACTGAATTTGCAGGTTTATGAGATATTTATAGTTGAGAATGCGTACAAAATCTGGAGAACTTTAGTGTGAACGCATCTGCGCTGTCCAGCTTATCAGGAACCGACTCATTGCAGGATCCACACACTGTAAAATTCAGCAAACAAACTAAACTTGAAATACGCAAATAACAACTGAATTCCGAAATACCTTCCACGAAATGATTTGTTTTAAAGGGAGGCAGCCAAAAGAGAGAAGGAAATTGTACAATGCAATCTGCAACAAATCGAATTTACCCAATCAAACAAGTTGCTTTTCCTCGTGGTGTAAATAGAGGGCCATTTGCTTTTCCTTAAAACAGAATCTAAGCTTCCAGAACCCTAGGTAGAATTCCTACACTCAAATTCAAAATAGCAAATGATGACAACAGCTTGTTTGGCCGAGAGGTCAATACGTCTGGCACGATGAGGGGAGGGGGAGTGTATTTTGTCACCCTCCACGTCATGTGCCAGATCCCACAATGGAGAAAAACACAATGGAAAAAAACACTATAGAAAGTACACACCATGAAAAAACAGTTTGCTTGTCCTTGTGATGAGAATAGAGGGCCATTTGCTTTTCCTTAAAACAGAATCTAAAATTCCAGAACCCTAGGTAGAATTCCTACACTCAAATTTAGAACAGCAAACGATGACAACAGCTTGTTTGGCCAAGAGGCTAATATGTCTGGCGCGCAATGGGGGGAGGGGGGAGTGTATTTTGTTTCCCTCCATGTCATGCCAGATCCCACAATGGAGAAAAATGCCATGGAAAAAAACACTATAGAAAGTCCACACCATGAAAAAACGCTATGTAAAGTCCACCCCATGAAAAGAAAACACTATGAATCAAATTAATAAAACTTTTTACAAGAATTATTACTGAATAACGTATAGTCATTTTGATTTTGGTTTTCGATATGAATATCAATTCTCAATGGATCAAACTTGAGTCGTCAGCGTGATAGGCAAGAATACTAAACACTACAACGACTTAGATTCAAGCATTTTTACTTCACTATATTGGAGTTGTTTTGAATGTTGATTTTCCACTATTTTTGTTCAAATGTTCATTTTGTGAGGTTGTAGAGTTTTGTTTGCCACGTTTTTCAAATGATATGATCCATTTCAACTCTCATGAAATAAAGAGGGATCTTTTCCTTGGCAAGTCTCCTACATTACAGTACTCCTATTTTCTATGTTCATTACCACCATAGCCCTTGTTCATTACAACCATAGCCCTTGTAGATTTATCAAAGAATGGAAATTTTACTATAATATTTATATTCTCTTGTACCATTATAAGGCTCTTTATTTGGAGGCTCAATGCTCATCTTCCAAGGTAGGTTCTGGGAAGGTTTGGTGAATAAAGTAAAACTTAATGTAACAACATTGTCCCTAGGAATGTTGTTCGACATCCTTGGAGTTTCCCCAGTAGATTTTGAATCAATGCTCATGGGTAACCCAAAATATTGAACCTCCCTATCAAAATAGTATGTTGTAGTGTCTTCAGCTGAGCACTGTGATGGATAAGGAATGAATATGGCAAATTTGAAAAATTTGTCCACCACTACAATGATGTTGCTTAAGCCTTGAACATTTGGTAATCCTATGATAAAGTCCATAGTCACTGTAGCCCATGGAAACAAAGGGATTTCCAAGGGGAGCAAAAGACTACTTGGACGCTCCATAGAACCTTTGTCTTGTTGGCACACCAAACACTTTTGAATATAAGAGATCACATCCCAATACATTTTTGGCCAGAAGAAGATTTTCTGAATAAGTGCCAAGGTTCTTTACTATCCAAAGTGCCCAGCCCATTGTGTGTCATGGCACTTTCGAATTATCTCTTTATGTAGGCCATCCCAATCTAGAACGCATATCTGATTATCATATAACCAAAGCAATCCATCTCTCATTTTGAATTGTTGTGCTCACCTAGTTTCTATCAGCTTCATTAAATCAATGACATGAGGATCCCTTTTTAAGCTATTTTGAATTCAAACCAACAACACTTCATCACACTAAACATGTGAAGTTTGTGGCTCAGTGATAGAAAAAAAGCTAGGAAGCAAGCTGAGGACGATGGCTCAATGCATCTGCCACCACGTTCTCCTTCCCAAGACGGTAGGTTAATTTCAAATCAAATTCAGAGAGCATGGCCAACCATCAGGCTTGTTTGGGCCTCAACTTCATTTGATTTAGTAGATAGCTAGTAGCCAGATTATCCATATTTACAAAGACACAACTTCCCAGCAAATAGTGTCTTCATGCTCTTAAGCAATGGACAATAGCAAATGTTTCTTTCTCATGGACTGGCCACCTCTGTTCTACTTGATTAAGCTTTCGGCTCTGATAAGCGATAGGATGACCTTCCTGTAGCAACATGCCACTAATTGCATTCTCATTGGCATCAGTATGAACCTCAAAAGGTTTTGAGAAATCTAGTAGTGCCAACACCATATGAGAGGTTAAAGCTTCTTTGATTCTATCGAAGGCTTGCTAACAGTTTGAATCTCACTACCATGGAACTTCTTTCTTTTGCAAATTGATTAGGGGAGTAGTGATACCCGAGAAATTTCTAGTGAATTTACGATAGAAGCTTGCTAACCCCATAAATTGTCTAACCTCATGCACATTAGTAGGAGTGGTCCATTGGCGCACAATCTCTACCTTTTGTAGATTTGGCTTCACCTGCCCATACCCTACGAGATGTTCTAGAAATTTTAGCTTCAAGCAGCACAATTCACATTTCTCTTTCTTAATGTATAGCTAATTCTCCTGTAGCTTCTCAAGGACTAACTGCAGGTGTAGAGCATGTTCCTCCATAGTCTGGCTATATATCAAAATATCATCGAGATAGATTATCAAAAATTTATCTAGGAATGGTTGAAATATCTCATTCATCAATGTACAGAATGTAGCCGGTGCATTACAATGCCCAAAGGCCATTACTTTCTACTCGTATGACCCATATCGAGTTACGCATGCAATTTTTTTTATCCCCTTCTGCAATGCGAACTTGATAGTACCCTTGTCAAAGGTCTAACTAAGTAAAATAACGTGCCCCTACCAATTGATCGAACAAGTCTGAAATGAGTGGTACTGGGTATTTGTTCTTAATAGTGTGTTTGTTCAATAGCTTGTAATCACAATAGAGATGTAGCGTTCCGTCCTCCTTGGTGACAAATAGTACCAGTGCCCCATAAGGGGATTTTGAGGGGTAAATGTATTCCTTGGACATCAAGCTCTCAAGTTGCTTTTTTCAATTCCCCCAATTCTGGTCCTGTTAACTGATATGGCCTTTGAATAGGTTGTTCAGTACTTAGTTACAATTCTATTTTATGATCCATGACCCTCTTAGGTGGCAAACTTTTTGGTAATTCAGGTGACATCACATCTTTAAAATTATCTAGCACTTGTGCTATGCATGGGTCAATATTTGTTTAATATCCCCAAGCCTCAAAAGGATCACTTGTTTGCATAGCTAGCAGAAATTTTCTTGTGGGATCCCTCACCAAATATTTCATCACCATTGGTAACACAATCTAGAAGCTAGAGCCCCCATCCTTTCTAATCTATGCTCCATGAGTTTGAACTAGGCAAGGGCAGCTTTCATGTGAAATGAAGATCAGGTCTAAGTGTAAAGCCATGAAAACTTTGGTTTTGCGTAAGAATTCTTGCCCCAATATAACCTAAAATGAGTCCATATCTAGAATTGAGAAATCTAGAACTCCTTGCAATGAGCCCACTTGAACTAGGACACTGCGACACACCCTGATGTACTGAAGGGATCTGAACTTGGCAAGTTTGTAGGAGGCTTGGACTAGTTCCATCTTTAGCTGCAAGTCTTTTACCATGGCTGGGACCATGTAATTGTGGCTGGCCCCATTATCAATGAGGGCACTTACCTAACTTAAGCTCACAGTGATTGGGGCCAATTGAACTTGATGTAAATTATCAAGATTAGAATTTTGGGAGTTTCCAACTCTTGACCTCTACGTAACTATGTCAGAAAACTCCATCATAACCACTAGTCTTCATTGTTCTCTCGATGTGTTTCCAGTGGACAAGGAATTCCACTTTCAAATCTACACCATGGCCAGTGTGGTCTGGAAGTTTCGAATGTAGTCTGCTCTCTTTTCTTGTACAGATTGTATACAAGGTTGTTCTTAGATCAAGAGGCTTCTTTCCAGATAAGGGAAACCATTTGGCAATGAGCATGCTAACATGAAAAACTAGATGGACTCGGTCCATATTGATAGGTAGCTAAAGCTTATATGTCACAGGGTTAATTTTATCAATGATCCAAAAAGGACCATCATACTGCCTCATCAATTTGGAGGTAGTTCCCTATTTTGGTTTAAATTGACGTGGGTCGAACTTTAAGAGAACCCAATCTCCCACCTTGAATTCATGGTGCTAGCGTTTTCGATCAGCATACTTTTTCATTCACGACATTGCCCTTTCCAAATGATATTTTACAATTTCACCATTTTCATACCACACTTTTAAGAATTCATCTGCTGAGGGATGTCGACCCTGTAACAAGGGGGAAACCATATGAGGGGTAATGGGCTACCTTCCCATTACTAGTTCTGCAGGAGAAAACCCAATAGTTGATGACTTCTGGATGTTGTAACTTAGTTGGGCAATCCCTAACAGAACAATATAGTTCTTTTGGTCATTGCGAACATAGTGTCAGAGGTACTCTTCAAGTACCTTGTTCATCCATTTTATTTGACCATCTGTTTGCGAATGAAAGCTTGTCGATAATTTGAGGGTGGTACCCATCATGCTAAACAAGGCTCACCAAAAAGCACTTGTACCTTGTCCTTGGAGTCAAGATCCATCTTGTCTTGTGGTAGATCAACATCTTTACGAATGTGATGGATCGCATCCACGTTTTTTGGACTAGGGTAGGCTAAGGCCTCATCAATTGCCTTGACATGGTCCCATAAGGTTTGAAACTTAGTCTCATCTTGACCAAGTTCTGTCTCAACCTTAATTTCTAGGTTTTCTTGATCATTAGCCATGTCACTAGGTCCACCAACATCTCAATTTCTCATAGGAAGTGCTAAGCTATGGTAACTTAGCCTCCTTCGTGCTCAAGAAAAGGGCACTACTACAGAAAAGGTAGAGACTTGGGATAGATTTAAGGCAAAACTAATCAAGCAGTTCCACCTAGGGAACTCTGAATGGATAGCTAGAACCAAGCTAGAGACTCTAAAACATTCAGGAAAGATTGAAGATTATATCAATAGCTTCCAAGAGCTCATGTTGCTGATTCCTGATATGGGAGATTGGGATCGCTTTTTCAAGTTTGTAAATGGGTTACAGCCATGGGCATAGATGGAATTGCGCCAAAGAGGCATTGACACACTCACGGAGGCTATTGCTGCTGCTGGCACTTTTCTGGACTTCAAGGCAACGAAGCCAGACAAGGGTAAACCTAGGAAGGGAAAACATGTTATGCCCTCCCACTCTCAGAAAATAGATACATGTTTCATCAAAGGTGGGAACACATACAAATTGATTCAGCAAGATAGTTGCCTGATGGGTGGTCCTCCAGGAAACCAAGGCTCCCAACAAAAATGTAAAAATATCAAGTGGCAACCTGGGGCCAAGAAGAAACAATTTATAGGAGGTTCCTTTAAGGGGCCAATTCAATGCTTCTTGTGTTGAGAGAACCACCCAGCAAGAAATTGCCTCTTGAGCTCAGGAAGGATAGAAAATAGACAAGGGCAAGGTTCAGAAAAACAACCGATGGGTCTCGAATATCGCCCTGATCCATGCCTTCAGATTATAGAAGGGGAACAGAGCCTCATAGTTTGATTTGCCAATAAAACTTTCTCAATAAAGACTTGAGGGTTTGTGGTTTGTGAGGTTTGCATTTTCAACTTTTACTACCCACTCTTCCTTTGAGGGTGGCTTTGTCCTAAAGCTCTCTCTTGGGCAACATGGAGCCTGCTTTCATCCGAGAGACTTGGATCGACCTTTTCTTATTAGTAAGAAAGCAAGCAAGAGAAAATGGTGCATGGAAAGATGCAGATGAAGAGAATCGAGAATGCTACGTGCTGACAAATGACCTTCTCAGAGTGTCGAAATGGATTGCTGAAAAAGGCATACGAACTCTCCATTCTTTACGATGCCAAGATCAACCTTATCATTTTCTCGCCATGCGGCAAGCGATACGAGTTTGCCCCTCGCAAGACTGTTGATTGCTGAGGCGTATTCCTCTTGAGTTTCGTCCCGATTCAGAATTTGCTGGAAAACTCCAGGGGTGCCGAACAACGTTCCGGGGACAATGTTGTTACACTTAACCTCTCTTTTTGAGTGCCAAAGGTCAAACCCAGATGCCAAACTAAAGTTACAAAATGATCTACTGAAATGAATGTTGAGAAAATTCATGATTTAATAAGATGGTTTTTTAACCGGGCACCTTTTTTAGTAACCGGTTATTCTATCAAATTTTCCTTCAGCTTTTTAAAATATGTTTCATTTATATATATGGATCGCATAAAAGCTGATGCCTTTCTTGCCTATATTGAATTAACAGGAAACTAATGAACTCTGGAATTGTCTGAGTAGTTGACATAATAGCGTGTAACAAAACTCTGATCCAAACACCAATACAAAAGTACAAGAGGAGAATGATGCATTTCATCAAATAAAGACATTTAAACGTTTTAATGGAAAATGGATCATTAAAAGGAACCAACGGTACAGGAATTTCAGACATTGTTAGCTAACAAGATTAATACAATGATTAATCTTCCAAATCTGGGGCCTTCTGGCCTTGGGAATTGACTGTTGGAATGTTTCAGATACCTTCAACAACGGCAAGTGATTTTAAAATACATCAGCAACAGTATGGCATAGCGATGTAAAAAGCTTAGTACCCCTACCCATTTCGATTATTGCTAAAATGCTCCAAAGCATCTTATATATTAATTTATTTTTTCCCCCTTCTGTTTTAGGATTTGTTTGGAAGTTTAATTCTTGGGATATTTTTATGTTCGATGCGTTACTGTATTATCATTGTGTGGTTTATTGATATGTTCAAGCATGAAAGAAGAGGGCCATGTCTTTCTTGCTCGTGCCTTGCTTCTAGTTTTACAATTTTTGACTTTTGACTTTGGCCAGGTACGTTCAGCCGATGAATTTGTGTCAGAATTATCCCTTTGATCATTAGATTTCGGCAAAACCACAACCAATTTCGCTTTTCCTAAATACCCTTTTGCGTGCGTTCCGTCGTTTTTAAATTTGGACAGGAAGCGAAATCAATTTCATCGAAGTTACATGTCGAATTCTTAGCAGAATATTAACGCCTAAAATTTTTGGATATCTACAGTGATCTATTAACCTCATTCTTTAACTTCACGCAATGCAGATTTGATATTTCGCCAAGAAGTTCAATGACATAATGAAACTGATGAAAGGGGATTAGATGATTGAAAAAACTTCAAGAAAAAAGAACTCTGAAACTGCTTTGTTCAATAATTAAAAAATATAAGAAAGCCATATGTATATTGGTATATTACCTAAAATATGCAAAAAATACAACTGAAATCAAATACCCTCAGAAGTCAAGAACAAAAGGGCACTTTATTTCCCAAGCAACCAAATAATCATATGAGCAGTAGATCGTCCAAGGACATCAGAAAAACAAGTACAGCCATTGCTCAGAAATAAAAGTAATGTAATAGGCAATGAACAATATAATCCATAAATGTAATTATGTAAGGCAAAAGGATGGGTCTTAATGCCTCTTCATCGGTGATACAGAGAAGCCAGGAAAGATAGAAGAGGAAGAAAGAAAAGCCCTGCAACAAACGACAGAAATGCCGAGATTGTGGAAGCAGATCCAGTTTCCATTGATGGGCTGGGAGCAGGGGCAAATTCTCCAAATTCCTGTGCTAAAGCTACTCCCATCATCGTAACTGCAAATGCAATTACCCACATTATGAGAGCTCTGCTCTTTGCTGCCACTTTGGACGGTGGAAAAATTGGAGAGAAGTAGATGACTGAAAACAAAGAAAGAAAACACGCTCCCAGAAATCAGCTTGATCGCAGAGGATTGACGAAGAGAAGAAATTTCTGCAAACCTGTGCAGCTCAATTCCGTGACTGAATTCGCAGATTGCTAAGAGTATTTGTAGCTGAAATTAACATGGGGAGTCTGGAAGGCTCCAGGAACGTGAGCTCACATGCGTTGTCAGGCAGACAGGAACCAACGGATTGATTGCAGGACCCACACGGTAAAAGCAAGCTCACTAATTTAACTTGCAAGAAAAGTTGGGACCCTGATCTGTAGTGTGGACGCTGTATCAATTCCTTTAAAATACAGGGAGCCTTTGCTGAAAGGAAGCAGGCTGTCATAGCAGGAAATCGAACCCAGCTATCAAATTTTCCAACTATCAAGCTTACTTTTCCTCGTGACCTCGTCCAAGACTATGTGCTGCTGTTTGTTTTAACAAAATCTTGGCGGCTATCACCAATTAGCATCTAGAGACTGATGATTTCTCTTAGGATGTGCAATGAGCCAGCGATTATGATTTCAGCGTAGTTGCGTAGACACATCGTTTCTTTCCATGCAGAAGAACAGATCAAAAGTCCAGCTGTTTCTAATCTATCAAGTATCTGCNAATTGTGTGCCAAAGTTTCAGGCTTTCCAAGAAAGCAGCTCAAAACTTGTTTTCTAAGGACCCCTGTCTGTATTGAATTTGTTGACCTGCGTCAAGTTTTGATGAGCTACCATTTTGGCCGGGATGTGCAATGAGCCAGCGATTATGATTTCAGCGTAGTTGCGTAGACACATCGTTTCTTTCCATGCAGAAGAACAGATCAAAAGTCCAGCTGTTTCTAATCTATCAAGTATCTGCCATTCCAGGCCTTCCGGCTATATTCATTCACCACAGCATATTCAGACTACGAATTCTCAGAGGAAACGATGATATGTTTTCCTATAAATGCCCATAACAGATATGCGTGGGCACAAATTTATTTCTCTATTCTGTCTGGACTTGCGTCTAGCATAGGCTAGACTTTGCTCTGTGATAAAGTCAATTTTTTTGTCGGCAACGATATGGTAACAACGATATTGCATTAACGATGTTGTTTATACTATGGTAGTCCATACTGTTGATACTATATCTTGGGGTGTGTAACTATGTAAATAAGATATTTTGGGTGCACAATCCACATAACTTTCATTCCATAGTAACTAGACTCTGCTAGTTTGTTTTTGTAACTTAGCGATAGAAGTGTATGCTCTATCAATTTGTTTTCGTAACTCAGCCATAGAAGTGTATGGCTGCAGTTTGGTGTTAGATAGAATGGAGTCTTTATTCAAACAAATTATACTTGGACATAGTTTGTGAACAACAATGAAGATCAAGTTGTTTTGCATTATTACAGCATCACTTAGTTTACTTTCTATTTACTTAGAATAAATTTCCATGTTTTCTTAGTTAGCACTTTACCTTTTCAAGTACTTACTTTACATGTGCACTTAGTACATCAACATGGGTATGACTAGTTCTGAACATTAAGTGTAGTTGTCTGGTAATCCCAATAGTGGTGTTATTTGATTTGCTTCATGATAACTCCACTTGGTAACTAAGTGGTAACTGCATAAGTCCAAGATGTGACCGAAGGAATAGGAATGGATACCTATTACTTAGGCTAGAATAGATCTATTTACTTGCTACTACCCAGACTTAGAAATTATTTTCATCTCATTATGTTTATGCTTAAGAGTAATTTGTGCCACACAACATTGACTATCATACACCTCACAATGAGCTAAACCATACGCTTAGATTTCATTAGCTCCATGTGGGAAGACAATAATGTTGAACTTCAACTCAACTACTAGCATATCAACATCGTCTATCTACAAATTACGATGGGGTCACGTGTGAATGCTCATGACTTATATGGTTGAGTATTGGATTGCTCCACTGCTCATCATTGGCGTCGTTGTTGGGGATAGTCAATGTGTGCTAGGTAGTTGATTTCACAAAGTTTGTTCTATCAAAAATTCAAAGTTAAAATTGATAATCCTTAAGTAAACTTGAAAAGACACACACTTAACAAGTGTCATAGTTTCAACATTACTTCACTTAAAGATCAATCACCACTTGCTAAAGAACTTCAAAGAGGCAATGGTAGAACTAGCAATGAAGAAGACTAGGGGGATGCCCATGCAAACCAGAATCACATATGCTCACATTGATCCTTACCATCCAGGCTTTACTTTCATCTTTCATCAAGATCGACAAATAAGATGGAGAGACATACAAGGTAACATAATCCTACCTCTAGAGCGAGCAGCACTTAGCATGCTTCAAAATGCCTTAAGGGGAATGAACCTAAACCAGGTACAAGATTCGTACCATGTGGCTAAGCACATGACACGACCCTATCAACCCACAAAGAAGTAGATGAAAAGAGATGCTGCAATAGAAATTAAGCATGTACATAACAAAGGGAAGCAAGTTAATGCTCCAATTGTCCTAAAAAATCTTGATGGTGATGCATTTATTGCAGAAAAACTCCATCATAATTATGAGGGTCCTCAAACATTTATCATCCAACTTGAAGAACCTATCAAAGTTTAATTACATTCCATCCTAGCAGAGACACCTACAAGGGAGGCAACAAACTCCAAGTATAGCAAAACTCAAGGCCAAGAGTTTTTGTTGAATCCCATAAGGAAGAATATCGGAGTCATAAAAGGAGGACAAGCAGACATCGTTCTCCTACTACCTTATCTTCATCTTCACAATTGTCATTGGACTTTGACAAGAGGAGATAGAGGAACCAAGACCATGACAGGGAAGAACAAAGAGCTCATGATCACTGTAACCATTGCCTAAGATACTCTGATGAGAAAGATGAAGACCATGAACTAAGAAGGCATAGAGATTGACAAGAGGATTGAGAAATGTATGAGCACCAAAGGGGGCACCACTACAACAAAGTTCACAAACCTAATCACAATGATGAACCCCTCATGACAACCTGTGGGTTGATCAACATTTAGGAAGTTGTCTATATACCAACCAAGCACATCAAGGATAATCGCATCAAGCAGCTAGACATGAATAACATGCATAGATTTGAGGATGGTTATAATGTTGATCCTTAACACCACCTTCAAGCATTTCACAATGCTTGTGCCATGAAAACCATAGAAAGTGATTGGCGAAAATTGAAGTTGTTCCCAAGGATACTTGTGAAAGAAGATGAAAGTTTGTATAGGTCACTTGAATCATAATTAATCAAGAGATGGAGTACCATGCTAGAACTTTTCAATGACATATATCAAACTTATTCCTAGGTGCCCAATCTACAAATACAAATCCAACGATGAAAAAAAGGGACCCATGAATCCCTTGATGTAGCAATGGACTGATATTATTCACTATTACATAAGTGCCTAGGCCATGGATTTTCTTAATGGGAGCAACAAAGGCACATTGTTGATGGGCTTCAAAACAAGACTAGGGAGACCCTTGGGCATTATGCCCAAGGTTGGTTATCTAAAATGATTGCCCATTAGATACAAAGATTAATTAATCAAGTGGCCAAGGAAGAGGACAAATTAAGAAAAAGAGAATGAGTAGAAGAATACAATAGAGTTCCATCCATTTGAAAAAGGGATGCAAGAGTTTGTGACCCACAAGAAGATGAAACCTTGTACTAGGTGATTCAAAAGAAGCCTATACCCATTTAGAAATTTATCAATGACATAGCAGCTAAGGTAGAGAAGATGTGAAATTCAGTTGATGAGAAGTTTACAATAGCTCTAAAGATTGTGGAGGAATGAACTGAGTAAGCCTTAAACAAAGGCAAGAATAGAAAGAAGAAGAGAGATTTTGGATGAAGGGGAAAAGTAGCTTTAGTGGTTGACTATTTAGAAATAGGCTTCAAATATGAGAGAGGATGTGTTGTATGCCAATACAAACCTCCCAAAGGATGTTGTCATGTAATGGCACACTTACAAAAAATAGGGACATATGCACTTAATCCCAAATTCATCAAGCAATAGATGCCTAGATAGTTACCTTACCCTCAAGGTAACTATAAGTAAGCCTTCCAACCCACGTATGATCCCAGTGGAGCATATCCATAGCCACAGGAGTAATATTATTAGTAGTGGTAACAATCTGAATTGTGGATCATCCACCATGCCAACAATACCCATATTGGCAACCAAATCCATATGGTTACTATGTGCAACGTCCAATCTCTCTGGGAAATGCATTCGTTCAAGCTTCGCAATATTACCTAGCTAAATACCATAGACCAACACCACCAAGGATAGATTCAAACTCGTACATGCATCCTCAACCATCTGGTTCCCCAAATCAACATCCCAATCCTTTACCATGAGTTCCACCTCCTATAATGTAGGGGGAATTACCATCTCAACCATAATAGAAAAGTGCAACTAGGGCAGTTAATATAGAGGAAGTGGTTAGACATGAACCACAATCTAGGAAATGACCATTTTTTTAAACAAGTCCAGAGAGAATTCAATGGATGATGAACACATTTACTTCCACTCCATCCACATCTAATCCTCCTCAAAATAACAAGTGTCCATCATTGTCAACTCCAAACATAACAACTATCATGTTGACTCAAATCATCACTCATTGGATTAAGGCAAGAGCACTTCCCCAAAAGTGAACATATTTGGGAAGTCCCTTGGTGTACCTACAAGTAGCAGGGCACAAACAGTGTAAGGCTTTACTTGATTCAAGGTTAGGAGTAAGCTTGATATCATAAGACATGTATTAGACCTAGAATCTATCATTGTTAAAGAAGAGTAACATTTGGCTAGAGCTTGCAGACCATTCAATCATAGTTCCAGTAGGATAAGTGAATGATGTGATCACCACCATTAGTGGCTGGTCCTACCCTGTAGATTCCCTAGTAATTCATGTAGGTAAAAATAAGGAAGAATTCCTAATCATAATGGAAAGGGCTTGGCTTAGCATTGTTGATGCTAAGCTTGGTATTTGAGACTTGTCCTTGGAAATCTCCAAAGAAGATGAAGCTGGTATCATCTAAAGATGAAGAGTTCCATGTATTACATATAGTGATAACACGTGAAACTACGTGCAAAAAATATGGATAGTTCAACTGAAAAATATCGAAGCATGCAAGAATTATATAAAGGAAATGTATGTGCAAAAATGGCTATAAGTAGCAGCCAATCAACATGAAGGCACCTAGTCACTAGTCATAGATGAAGAGATAGAATCCAAAAAATACATGGAACCAAAAAATCAAATTATTAGTGCCTATGTAGAAGAGGTTGATAAGTTGGAACAGTTAAAAAAAAGGCACTCATACCCACATATAAGTCAAGAAGAAGGAATAGATTGGGGATAGTTAGATATCCTAGATACTATAGCATTAGAACCATTAGAACTAAAGGCCCTACTAGCAACATTAGAATATGCTTTCTTAAATAACAAGAAGCTAGTAATAATAAATACCAACTTGAATAAAGATAAGAAGAAGAAGTCATTGGAAGTTGTCAACAAGTGGCCAATAGCATTGTGTGGTCTTATGATGAGATCACAGGTATTGATACAAGAACTTATCAACACCATGTATATACTGATCCAATGATCAAACCACGATGTCAACCCTAAAGAAGGCTTAATTCCAAATTAAAAGAAGTAGTTAAGTAGGATTTGGAAAAGTTACCAAAGGTAGGATTCATCTATTCTATTGTGGATAGTGAATGGGTCAGTCCTTTAGTAATTGTTTCAAAGAAGAGGGATAAGTGGTGAGTATGCATTGATTTTTGATTGTTAAATGCTTCCATATTCAAGGATCACTTCCCTTCTTTTTTTTTTGTTGATCAAGTCCTGTATACTATTGCAAGATATGAGTACTATAGTTTTTTGGATGTATACAGTAATACAATCAGATCTACATTGCATCTAAGGACCAAGAGGAAACAATATTCTGAATATATGTCATTTAGTCTTTGCAATGTGCCTGCTACATTCTAGAGACTTGTGCTCAGTATGTTCCAAAAGAAAATTGAAAATGGTGTTGAAGTATTTATGAACAACCTATGGGCTAGATTTTAAGCAAGCACAAGACTAATTAGAGTTGGTATTGAAAATATGTGTAGAAACAAATCTGAAGCTCAATTTGAAGAAGAGCCACCTCATGCTCTAGGATGGGATTGTATTGGGACATAAATTTGTTTAGAAAGAAATAGAAGTAGACCCTGAGAAGATAACAGTCATACAAAACATCACTCAGAGGCCACAGATAGTGAGGGATGTTAGATTATTTTTAGGCCATATGGGATACTATCCAAGGTTCATTGAGAATTTCTCTAAGATTACAAAACCATTAGTAGAACTTATGAAGAAGGATGCACCCTTTGAATGGATAGAAGCTTGTGAAAAGACATTTGAAACTCAAAAATAGAAACTAATCGAGACACTAATCCTTCAAGCTCTGAATTGGTCAAGTCCTTTTCATATTATGAGAGATGCTTCCAACTATGCATTTGGCATAGTATTTACGCAATTAGATGATCAAAAGAGATCCTACTACATACACTATGCTAGTAGAAGCATCATTAGAGCATAATTGAACTACACCACAATAGAAAAGAAGCTCATGACCATGCTGTATGCACTTGAAAAGTTTTGACATTATGTGCTTGGGTATCAAATTTATGTCCATACCTATCATAGTACCATTTGTTTTCTCATGAACAAGCTAGCAGTTAGTCCCAAAGTGATTAGATGGCTTATAATTTTATAAGAATTTAACATCATGATGATTAATAAAAAGGATACTAAAAATATTGTTGTTGATCATTTATCAAGGCTCAGATGGGATTTCTAGGAGTATACAGAACCATTATTTGACCAATTCCCTAATGAAAACTTATTTACTCAAATAGTGATGGCTATAGAATCAATGAGGAAGTCATGGATGATTGATTACATGACTTAACTACACAAGAACTTCCCTTTGAATGAAAAAAAAAAGCAAAGAGAGCAATTCCTTCACAAGATAAAAAGATACATGGAAAGTAATGGCAACCTATACAAGATTTGTGCAAATGGACTAGTCAAATGGTATGTGTTGGAATGTGACCAACAACAAATCTCACTCATGAAGGCCCATATGGAGGTCACTATGTAGGGCATAGAATGACACTCAAACTAATGATGGTAGGCTACTTCTGACCTACCTTGTTCAAAGATGCCCATAATTTTGCACAATCTTGTGAAAGCTGTTAAAAAGATTGTGAAATGATGACTAGAAATGAAGGGCCACTAATGAGACGTGATATCACATGCACCGCGATATCGCGTCGTCCCCTGCGATATCGCATACGCGATATCGCGGTCCGCCGCCAAATCTATAAATAAGAGGCGGCACTCCCTTCATTTCCCATCCTAGGCTTAAAGTAGGGAAACTCTAGCAGTTTGATCACTCCAGAGATAGAATATTTTCCATGTGCCCGCAGTAGGAGTCCCCAAGTGAACGAATCTTTATTCGAGCAACTTTGTACCTGAACGCAAGTTGTGTACAGCAATAAAGACGAGCATTGACGAATGTGTATGGCTAACCAAGGAATCGACTACTCATCGCGATTAGATTGTCTCACCCTTGTCTCCTAGAACGCGGGATGAGTATAACTTGATTACTAGCATCTACGGATGTATACGGCTAGTCAAGGAATCTGCTGCTCATCACACTTAGGCTAGTTCGGTGCCTCAGTACGACCACTTTGAGCACTTGCGTTACGTGTGGTGATCCCAATAACGATTAGCGTTTGGTACCCACAGTTGCATAGTTCAAGGTGTGTACGGTAAGTGGGAACGGATGCTGATGCTAGTTAATTTAGACTTAGGACATTAGTTAGAGCTAGCTAGTTTCTCAACCCTTCACCCTTTATCATAGGAGAAAAACCATAAAAGACCAAAAAAATCATATACCTCGAACTTACTTAACCATACACCGTGACAACAACAAGTAAGTCTGGGAAGACAACGAATGATTAACCCCAAGTGTTTTATGGGGCGTTTAGGCATTTAGTCTGCGGAGTTCGACCAGATCGTGCATGCTACGCTCATTTCGTATGGTTGAGTGTAGGGGTACCTCGCCACTCATCAGCCATAGTAGTGGATGTAAGCTTTGGATCCATTTGATATATGGAAAATTGATTTTATGGGATCCATAACAACTATGTCGAATGGAAAAGCTTATATTATTGTGCTTGTAGATTGCTACACTAAGTGGGAAAAGGCAACAACA
The DNA here is from genome assembly GCA_015680685.1 of Gnetum montanum. Lineage (NCBI taxonomy): Eukaryota > Viridiplantae > Streptophyta > Gnetopsida > Gnetales > Gnetaceae > Gnetum > Gnetum montanum. The sequence continues at coordinate 192,489 of MNCI01011713.1, forward strand.
ATTAAAGATTGCACAATCATGACAACTATCAAATTCTTCCAATAGAATGTGGTGAATAGATTTGGAGTGCCTAGAATGCTTATATCTAACAATGGAACTCATTTTATGAGTGCTACCTTTAAAAAGCTCATGTAATAATTGGGGGTCAACCATAAACTAACTACACCATATCACCCCCAAGCTAATGGTCAAACAAAGGTTACTAATCATGAAATCACTAGAATTTTAACTAGAACAATTATTAAGTTTAAGAAGGACTAGACCACTAAAATTAACGATGCTCTATGGGCCTATAAGACATCATGTAAATTATCCATTGGATATTTTTCATATGAGCTAGTTTATGGAAAACTACCAATGCTCCCTGTTCAGGTAGAGATTTGAACCTTAGCTATTGCCAATGAACTTGACCTAAGCCTAAGCCAAGCCAAAATCTCTTAGATGAAAATCGACTAGTAGCACTAATGCATAATGAGGTCCATATGCATTACTCCGAACATAGACATGACACATGGATAAGAAAAGTGATAATACAACTAGAAGATAGGGTTCTTTATTATAATCCCACTCATGTTCCTTAAAAAGCCAAATTTCACATGTTTTAGGAAGGACCTTACCTTGTCCAAGAAATTTATTTTTTCAAGTGCTCTACATATTTAACACCCATCCAACCCACAAAAACTCATTCTTGTGAACATCTAGTAGGTTAAACACTATCATGAATATCCTAATGTTCTCAAGGGATCTACCTAATCCATCCAATTATTTTCTATCTGTTCTCTCTTCTAATTGACAAATTCTAATAATAGTCATGGGGGTATCTATCTAGACACATAGGTACCTTCTTGAATTTTCATTTTCCTTTTATTTTTCTACCTTTTTGATATGTTTTTTCCATTCTTTTATAGTTTTCAATTTCTTAATAATTTTTTACTTTCTTGACATTCTTTTGATTCTTTGTTGATTTTTCATTCTTTTCATCTTTTTTTGTTCTTACTATCTTATACAATTTTTTCATACCTTGTTAATAAAACACACGAAAAATAAGGCAAGATGTAGTCCAATAAGGTGAATATTTCTCTATGTTATCAAGTTATAAGGGACTGATTATTTATACAGTGAGACCACAACATCCATCCATCCATTCCAATACAATGAGACCATGGCCATAATGATATTCTTTTTCTAATAAAACTAAGAATAAACTTGTGATCATTATGCTTGGATAGAAAAGTGAAGAACCAAGTGGAAATGTGAGGGGTGTGACATCACAAGCATTTGTGAGATTTCTTAGATCACTGCTGTATGTTCTATCATATTATTAAGGCTATAATTATATCCTAGTAGATCTAACAAAAAATGGAAGTAAGAGTACAATACACTCTACCTTACCATGTCACTAGAAAGACATGTTACCCATGCTTGAAGGTAGTCCTCTAGTAAGGTTGACACAGTTAAAATTAAAAACTATGCACAAAATAAATTTTTGAGGCTTCCACTAGAAAGACATGTTACCCATGGCTAATGGTAGGTAGCTTCTCAAAAATCTAAAAAATAGAAAAAATGCAACAAATAAACTTCTCCCTTGGATAATATGCCAAGTAGTAATACTCCTAGAGAATAGTAATAGTCTTACAGTTGTAACTCCAAGAGATGACACAATGTGATGTCACTGGAATGTGGTCTAGACTTGGTTTGAATCCTGGATAGAAAGGCTAATGATTACTTTAACCACTAATAAAACACAAGAATTCCTTATGCTTATGGTAAGACATCTCACGTCTTGATTTCTGCAATCCCTTCTAAGTCCATTTCATCTCACTATATAAATAATTATAACATGTGATTTTATATAAAATAACTTTTCCAACCAAGTGATACTAATATGCATGTTTTTCTAATAAGCATGCAACTCCTTGAGTACCTAAGGATACTTTTAGGTGCAGTTATACAAGGGTATTAAGGGTTGAAGCTTGCTTTGGGGAGAACCCACTTGTATAACTATTTTATCTTATTCTTGGCAAGTAATTTTTCTTCATCTTGTGTCTTTCAAAAACAATAAATGTCAATATATAATTCTCTTAACATCCAATCAATCTTTTTAAATACCAAGAATTCATTACCCATCTCATTCATCCTATGTACACTTAATGAACTTTCATAGCCTAAGATTCCTTCTTCATGAACTTTATATCCCAAATTCTTGAAAAGTATGCATCATTAATAGTTCAAGACCTTCTAGAAATGCTTCATATCTTCCAAACATTTTATTTGACTCATTTTCTCTCTAAAAATTCCATGAAATTTTCAAAGCTGATATTGTGGCTACAATATTGAAGGTCCTATGATATCGTATGTATTATATATGATCTACGATATGGTGCCTATAAAATAGTATATATAGCATACGAGAGTTAGAAATTTTTTTTCCATTTCTCATTTCCCATGTTAAGAGAGTTTTTGTTATTTTTTCTTTCTCACAAAAAGCTCCAACACCCTAACTTCCAATGCTCATAACTTGGCCCTTGTCACTTTAATTTTCTAAATTCTTGAACCTTGTTACTCATGAAGTTCTCAACTTAGTTGTTTGGGGTAGGGGGAGCGGGGTTACTTAGTGTGATATTGTTGAAATTTGAGCCAAAATGTTCTAACACCTAGAAGATATGTTAAATTGTAAGTATAAGGAAAATAATAAGAATTCTACAATTTCTTAATCAAACCAAGGCTAGAAACTCTTAAAAAATCCTCTTAATATATCATACTAACTATAAAGGCCATAAATAAGAGAAAAACTTATAATTGTGAAGAATTATAAGGGAAATAACACCTAAGGGGGTTCCTTTTTGAAATTTTATTAACTCTACAATCATGTTAAGTTAAGAACTTGATCTAGCTTAGGGTATAAGTAGAGAAAAGAGTTATTAAGAATTGGTATAAAAATTTTAATAATTTTCAAATCATTAATGATTATAGATGGTCCCAAAGAAAGGAGCAAAAGTAGAACCTTCATAGGATGCACATAGGAGACTGAGAGGCCATGGAAGCAGTCGAATGAGGGAATAAACCCCACAAGCAAAGCATGTAGAGTAAGAGGCTCAATGTTTTAGCATTCATTAGCAAACCCCTATCATAGAGCAATCTACCCAAGCAAAGGAAAAAGTTCCACAAGTGCCAAAATAAGGACAACAACTCACAATGTCACTTGAATGCCTTCAGGACATTTAGGAGAAATCCATCATGTCCATAGTGATCGTGGAACTTAACTTTGGCCCATTCATGAAGTTTGCCCCATATGCTATTAAGGCTTAACTTCAATCATCTCCCTTATGGTTCACCTTAATAACAAGTGGAGATTGATACTTAGGAGAGATACTCCAATTTTGGAAAAAATAAATAAGCAGATGCTACATTGAATATTGAGGAAATATCAGTGTCTTATTTAGTTAGGATGATTAATAAAGCCCTTAATTTGCCCAATGAAGGGGCAAAGGTGGCACAACACTTTACTAGATCTGATATAGATGCAAGAAAGCTATGGTTGTAGTGGGCACATGGCAAAGAAGATAAATATTATAGTGAGTTAACTATAGAAGAGAAAATTTATTTCAAAATTGGCACTTATTACCTATTCCAAAGAAAGAGACTAAACAAAATATCAACCTATGCAATGATAAGTCATGTTTTGCAAGGCCACAATATCAGATATCTAATATGTGATGTTAGGTATTTAATATCGGGGCACAACCTTTGATGTCAGGCATTTGATATCACCCCTTTCGTGCTAGCCTATAAATACCACACTTAGGTGCATAGTTGGGATATAGATTGTTGATAGATTTTAGATAATTTTTTCATAGATTTTTGATTTTAGGTTTTTTTTGTTTTCAAGTGCATGCCTGCGATGTGATGTTAAGTGATTGTACAACATCTTTATTCAAGTGTGATGTACTTGGACATGTTACATGATTGGCAATAAAGATTGAGATTACTTTCTTCATTGTAGCATTCACTTAGATTTATTATTATTTTTAATTATTTAATCATTTACTATTTTCCGTAGTTATTGTTTCCATTTATTATTCTTTATTATTTTTGTCATTAAGAAGAATGAGTATGACTAATTATGAGTGCTTAATTATGATTACTCGGTAACCCAGTAGTGTATCATTTGGTAAGTCTAGTGATGTGCGTTTGGTAATCCAAATATTAGTTGCACAAAGTCCAAGGCATGTGTGGATGATTAGGAATGGATACTCATTACACATAGGCTGGTTTAGATTTTACTTTCCACTATTAATTACCTTAAGTAATAATATCTTTATTATCATTAGGAGTATTTTAAGGCTAGACAACATCAATCATCATATGCCTCACTTTGGACTAAATCATACATGATAAAGCTACCACTAGTCCAAGTGGGAAGAAAACAAATTGTGATCAAGGTATAATGATTTAGATGCACAACTAGTCCCATCCACAAAATTTGATCAGATCATGTGCAAATGCTTGTGATTCATATGGTTGGGCATAGGGACACCTCATCGCTCATCATTGGCACCATTGCCAAAGGATGGTGCTAGTTATCTAGATTAGTTATATCATACATGATTGCTAAAAATGCATTAACGATGTATCTTTCAAAAATTATTAAATCACACACATCATTAACTAAAAACAATGTCTCTTTCACAAGGAAGTGAAAATGCATTGTATAGCAAGAACATTCATTGGAGAACTAATAAGATATATGTTGAAGAAAATTGGAGTGACCAACCTTATGCAGGCGTTTCCTATGTTCATGACCACCCTGATGACACTCAAAGACTACATTCACCTAAGGTAAAAAACCCTAGAGGAGATGAAGTAAGTCTTGGAATAGGGAAGGCCTCAAGTCCTAGGACCTTCTCAAAACCTAGAAACAATAAATTAAGGGACCCTGGGGAACACCATAGAAGCCATGGCAATCCTTCCAATTTCTCATCTTCCTCTTCCTCTTCAATGTTTAGTTTTAACAAAGATAAACCTAGGTATAGAGACACAACTTCATTATGGGTTTGAAATAAAAACAAAAATTGAACCCATAGGAAAAATCAAAGACATCAACATGAACATAGACAAAATCATCACAATCAAATGAATAGAAATAGAAATTTTCATCATAAAAAGTCTAATGATGATGAACCCTTATTGGCCATTAAAAGCCTGATGTAGATCACAAAGGTAATTAAGATACCCCACAAGCATTCTAAGGAAAGTCACCTACCCAGGTTTGATATGACTAATATCCCTCAATTTACGGGAGGATATGACTTAGATCCACAACATCATCTACAAGCCTTTCATGATGCTTGTGCCTCATACAACATTGAAAGTATGTGGCAAAAGCTTAAGCTCTTTCCTAGAAAACTAATTGATAAAGTTGAAGTGTGGTGTAGATCGTTGAAACCAAATTTAATCTGATAGTGGTCCACATTGTTGGAACTCTTCAACGAGAAATACCAAACCTATGCGAGGGTGTCCAACCTAAGGAGATAGATCTAATGATGAAGACAAGAATAACATGAACCCTTGGACATGACCCTAGATAGATATTATTCTTTACTAAGTAGATACCTAGGTTGTGGTTTCTTTGAGGAAGAGCAACCTTTCCACATCATAGATGGACTTTGTAATCAAACAAGGGAGATCCTCGAGATGTATGCTCCAAAACAATTATATGAGCTACAAATCCATCATATCCAAGAGCTAATTGAGAGTGTGGAAAAAGAAGAAGAAGAGCTATGAAAATGGGAGAATGTTGAGAAATATCACTAGGATCCAACTCTTTAAGAGAAGAAGGTCCACATTTATGATAAGGAGAAAGAGACCACTCTCAATAGGGTGATTCTGCAACAAACTTTATTGATACAAAAGGCTATCAATGAATTGGAAGCAAATTTTGAAAGGATGTCAGAGTGGATAAATGAAAAAGTCATGACTTTTGTGGAAACGATAGAGAAGAAGGTAATGTAAAACAAATTAGGTGATCATAACAAACAAAGGAAGAACCAAGAAATTGCTAGGAATACTTATCGACAAATAATGAACATGGCTGAAGAAAGAGAGGCTATAGAATCAACCAAAAACGAAGATGACAGATGTGACATTTGCATATATGACCATTTGAAGGGTCATTACCTAGTCATGTCACATCTACATGAAAATCCCATATTTGTACAAAAGCACATGCCCAGGAAATTTTCTTTTCCACATGGTAATTATAGATAGTTCAACAATCAAAATACTATCTTAGGGGGACTTATTACGAGCCTCAACACTATCATCAACCATTGTGGCAAAACCCACAGCCATGGGGAAGGCCATCACCAAACCAACCCTACCCTTACTACTAGTCGAAACCATATGGATGTTATGTTCAACACCCTCTTTTTCCAACTAGTTCTACATTCTCTAGTTCAAATCACTACTATCACTCTCTCAAGTACCATCAACCCATGACATCTCCTGAAGGATCACCACCATGCACCTCTTACCATCCATCTTATCCTCAATATTCTCATGCTTCACCTCATCATATGCCACTACCAGCAACATAGGAAGGTTCCAACAACATCAACAAACAAATGCCACTTGTGTTGCGAATGTGCATAAACATGTTGATACCAGTAGGTTCCCATTACAAACTTAGAAACATCCTTTCTTTAAGATAGCTCCCAAGAAAAAGTGTAACACTTACAGAACTATCACACCATCCAAACCAACATAATGCCAATCTAGTAGAATGCCTTCCCTTTCACAACTAACGTCCTTTGATCCTATGCAAGGACCACCATCCATTGTTACTTCAACATCCAATAGAAACAATGAATCTAGCATTGTGGAGGGACCAATGAATCCATGTATGCCGAATCATGATCAAGAGTTTAATTATGGGCCAGACATCTGTAACTTGGACACAACTTATACTCTAACCCACCGTACATTTGACAACCAATTTTGTGAACAACTTATCTATGTAGCCATCACTAAACTAAGAGACACCTAATGGAGTTGAAAATGAAAGGTTAGCACTATTTTACAAATGTATGGAGCCTACCTATTCACTTATTAATTCTTGTCATGATCAAATGCTTAGTCGTGGGGGAAACCCCCATTCTAACTTTCAAAAGTAATAGGTGTTTTTCATCTTTTTGTTTTACAATTTTTTATCATTTTTTTATTTCTTGATATAATTTTTCCTATATTTTTCAAATTTTTCCACATTTTCTTTTCATTTCCTTTATCAATAATCTTGCTTGTGAATAAAATGGTCATGAAGCCCATTAAGGTGAGGTTTTCTCTATGTTGTCAATTCATGAGGGACTAATTATTCAGATAATGAGGCCATGTCATCTCCACTCATTCCATTAATAAAAGGTTCTTTCTCTAGTCATAATGATATTCTTTTTCATCATCCAACTAAAAAATAAATTTATAATCATTGTGCCTAGACAGAAAAGTGAAGAACCAAGGGCGAATGTGAAAGGCAAGCCATCAAGAGAATTTGTGGATTCTTTTCGACTGCTTCACTTTGATCATGTTGCTTTGGTTGTAATTATGTACTTGTAGATCTAATGAAAAATGGAAGTAAGAATAATATAAAAGGGCTTTGAATAAATTTCTGAAGGTTCCACTAGAAAGACATGTTACCCATGCCTAAAGGTTGGTTGCTTCTCAGACTTCGAAAAAAAGAACAATACATGCTATGCATAAACTTCTCCCTTGGACAAAACGTCAGGTAATGTTACTCCTTACAACTATGGTAGTCTTATGGTTATCAAACAAGGTGATGAAGTAATATGATGTCATTGAAATGTGGTTTGGACTTGGTTTGAATCTTGGAGAGAAGGGATAATGTTTACTTAACCATTAATAATGCACAAGGATTCATTATGCCTTTGGTAAGGCACCTCATGTCCCAATTCCTGCAATCCTTTCTGAAACCCATCTCATCTCATTGTCTGTATGATCCTAACTTGTGGTTTTGTGTAACATAGAGTTATTTCCTCAAATTGGTGGTTTTAACATGTGTGTTTTTTTTCACAGTTATGCATTGCATTTAATCCTTTTAGTGCCTACAGACATTTTTAGGTGTGGTTATACAAGGGCATTATGGGCTAAAGCCTGATTTTGGGAGGATCCACTTGTATAACTATTGTAACTTATACTTTTTTAACACAACCACATCATTTCTTAACCCTCCAATTGCATAAATGTTAAATTTCATGGTTTCCTTTATTACATAATTGATCCATTCCACACGATAGCTCTAATACCCCTTTTCTTATGTCTTCCAAATATTTTAATGTCAGCAACTCCATCTTCTAACATTTTTAGTGCCTAAATATGATTTCTTACTTACCCCAAAACTATGGACTTACCTTGAAACCTTCCAACCAATCAAAGAGCTTCATTTTCCATGGTGAATGCCCTCATAATATGCAAATTTGAGCTTCCTAATATCATGTCAGAATTAATGTTGGATACCTGATATTAGGTCCATCAAAACTATATATATGATCCCTATAGTGCCCCAAAATCCATTTTCATCAATTGAGTTGCAGCGCAGGGGGGGTGTGGGGAGGTTGTGGGTGGTGGGTGGCATTGTGCATGGAAAACTTGTGCCAATTTTTCAAAATTTGCTATTGCTTGGAAGGTATTACAAGGGTAAGAATGTTAAAACCCTCAAGTGTTTTCATGAAAAATTAATCACATGAATGCCAGAAACCCTAATTCTCTCACCAAAGGGACCATAACTATCATAATAAGTCATACATAAGAGAAAAGAGGCCAATTGCAAAGGGCCATAAAAGGAGTGAACACTTTTTGGGCATTTTTCTAAAAATTTTTCTAACTCTATAATCATATGATAAAGAACTTAATGGGGATCATGAGTAAGGTATAATATACCTATTAATGATAAATAACAACACATTAGTAACATCTAACCCTTGATTGATTGCATATGGCCCCAAAAAGAGGAGGACAAGAAGGACCTTCGCAAGATGCAGCTAAATGCTTCAGAGGTGCAAAAGGCTAGCTAGGAGAGCATGTCAAACATGAGGAGTAGGAGGCCCAATCATTTAGCATTCAAGAGGCTCCTACTACAAGGTAGTTGGTCCAAGGAGAGGCCATCAAACCACAAGCTCCATTGCAAGGATAACACCTCACATTGTCCCCAAAATGCCTTGAAGCCATCTAGGAGAAATCCATGTTGACCATGATCATTGTGGAAATGAACTTCTGTCCATTTATGACATTTTCTCTTGAGGCACTTTAAACCTAGCTCTAGGTGTCACCATTATGGCACATCATTTTAGAAAGTGGAGAATGGTAACTTAGTGAGACATATGAAGTTTCACATAACAAGGAAGAAGGCATCATAGTTAACATTGGCAGAGTCACTATTTCTTTTTTGGTCAAACCAATCATAGAGGCTTTGAATCTGTCAAATGTGGGGGCCAAGTTGGTGCATCTGTCCACAAGGTATGATCTAGAAACAAGAAAGTTGTGGTTGAAGAGGGCATACAAGAAAGATAATAAGACATACAATGAGTTGACTTTGGAAGAGAGGACCTATTTTAAAATAAGCACATATCACCTCTTCCCAATGAAAGGGCTCAATAGAATCCCAACATACACTACCAAGGGTAGTGCAATATTAATGGGCAAATACATTGTCAATCTTCCTCAATTATACTGCATGGAAATTCAAAAGTGGTTTGAAGAAAATAAGGTAGGGAAGCTAATACTTCCATTCCATTACTTGATTAGGAAGCTATGTAGGTGCGGCAGAATCCTAGGATACACTAATGACATTCCCAGGAGGGCTAAAAATGCTTGTTTTGCCAGTTACTTAAACCTACAACACCAATGAAGGGCCTTGGTGAAGAATAAGAAATAAAAAAGGAGCTACAGAACAAGAGCCCAAGCAATGGCATGAGCCACAAGTTCCACCACCACCACCACAAGATTACTAGCCTACAATGAGCCATTTGCAAAGAATTACTCAAACTCTTAGTTGGGGAAGTAGGGATGAATCAAACCTCTTCTAAGTTATTAATGATGCCATGCAGCCCATAGTTTCTACTGATACAATCAAGAGGAGAATACCAATGGTCATGATAAATCTTTGGTAACGCCAAATCATTGTAAGTGATGCTCAAAATAGGAGAAGGTTTCACAGTAGTTGTCATGTAGCATCAGGATGCAATAGGTGTAGTAGAGGTAATAATAGATCATATATCAAAGAATCTTTCAATGTGCCTATTGTGCCTCCAATGGACTTGACTAGGATCATAGATGCACAAATGCTTGCTGGGACTTCAATGACTCATGTGATCCATGAGGATCTACTAGATAGATTGCTATGGATAGGACAAGTAATGACAACCCTTTTTGACATCCCTAGTGATGTCACTGTAATGCAATCAAATCTCATCACCACAAAAGGAAAGTTGATCATGGCTAAGACCAAGGTGGAATATGTACAAGTAGAAGTACATCAACTGCAATAAGAGCTAGTTGCCATGAGAGCTAAAAGATGGGACCCTGCCCAATTTGTTGCACTTGATCAACTTGATCAATTTTAAATAGAGCAGCTAAACCAATTGATTAAATAGAATAAAGCTATTGAGCAAGAGAAGGAGAAGGCGGTATGGAATGACTTAGCTATTGAAGCTTAAGAATATGCCCATAAGAAGACATTGACCACCACATAAGAAGAAAATAAATCACTTACTGCAGCTAACGCAAGGTTAACCATTATTGAAAAACAAAAGAACATCTTCAAAGAAAGTGTTCACCAGTTAAGAGAAAAACTAGTGAAGGTCAATCAAGACATCAACATATTAGCTAGAGAAAATCAAGGCCTCTCAATGGATAAGGTCTGTGCAATTCATCAAAAATCTACAATCGAGATAAGCATGTGGCAAAACGAGGCCAAGAAACATGAGAAGTTTAAGAAGCACTTCTAGAATTAGGTTGGCATGTATAAGTAGATTAATGAAAAGAAAATCAATATGGAAAAAGCCTACATCGGATTCATGTCAGTGCAAAATCTTCATTGGCCACCTATCCTGGATAGTTATGCACTGGTACACCAAGCGAAAGTAAAGAATAAAGACCTATAGATTGAAGACTTAAGAGGAATACATGAGATTTTCTAACCTTTGATATACTAACCTTGCCATGTTAATAGCAGGTTAGCCTAGAAATCAACTAGAGTAGCAAGTAGCAACCACCAATGCATTATAGGAAAAAGAGTTTGCAGATAGGAAAAATGTGCTACAAAAACTCTATGTGGCAAACTCAGAATTGGAGGTGGTTAAGGCCCACTACCATGGACAAAAAGATGTAGCCTTATACCTGGCTAGGATATTAATAGATCACCATGAATTGAAGAAAAAGGCCAAGGCCTTCAAGGAGGAATGATAGTAGTTTGCAGCTTGGTACGTAAAAGAAAACAAAATGTTTCCACAGCTACCATGTTCGTGGGATGTGTTGGTTTTAGCACACATTAGTTCAATAGCTTGGATGGTACTGCCACAAGGATGAAGGAAGAAAAGTTGTAGGCACTCCTAGATTGCTGCAAATTCCAAAAGCCTAGTGACAAAGGAAAGTGATTGATGGAAGAGTCATTACGTCTGGGAATTACATGAGCTTTCCTAATTTTGTGTCTTTTAATGTTGTGTCCATATTTTTTTTGTAAAAAACCACTACAGCATGAAGAGTCTATTTGTCTATTTATTTAAGTTAGTTAATAATCCCTTACCTTCCCAATCTTTTGTAAAAGAACTTGCTCCTCATTTTCTTTAACTCGAGGATGAGTTTTCATTCAGTCGTGAGGGTATGATGAGTTATGTTTTTTGGGGCTACGATATCAGATATCCAATATTAGAGCTATGATGTGGGGTATTCAATATTGGGGCATAACCTTTGATGTTGGGCATCTAATATCGCCCCTTTCATTTTAGCCTATAAATACGAGACTTGGATGCATGGTTGGGATATAGATTGTTGATAGATTTTAGGTAGCTTTTTTATAGATTTTTGATTTCAAGTTCTATTGTTTTCCAATGCATGGCTTCAGTGTGATGTTAAGTGATTGTACGAAATCCTTATTCAGGTGTAACATACTAGGACATGTTACATGATTGAAAATAAAGATCAAGATTACTTTCATCATTACAGCATCCACTTAGATTTATTATTACTTTTAATTATTTAATCATTTACTATTTTCCTTAGTTAATGTTTCCATTTATTGCTCTTTATTATTCTTTTCATTAAGCAAAATGAGTACAACTAATTATAAGTGCTTAAGTGATTACTTGATAACCCAGTAGGGTATCATTTGGTAAGCTAAGTGACGTGAGCTTGGTAATAGTAGTAGTAGTTGCATGAACATGTGTAGATGATTAAAAATTGATAGTCATTGCACATAGGCTAGTTTAGATTTTACTTTTCATTGTTAATTAGCTTAATTAATTAATCTCTTTATTATCATTAGGAGTATCTTTGGCCAAACAACATCAATCATCATATGTCTTACTTTGGACTAAACCATATGTGACAAAGCTACCACTAGTCTAAGTGGAAAGATAAAAATTGTGAACAAGGCATAACAATTTAAATGCACAACTGGTCCCATCTATGGAATTCAATTAGATTGTATGTGAATGCTTGTGATTCGTATGGTTGGGGGTGGGGGTACCTCACTGCTCATCATGTGACTAGAGGAAGCATCATTCTAATGGGAAAATTTAATGCAAACATCATCCTTCTCTATTTTCTCAAGATCTAATGATAGTTTGAGGAGAAAAAGGCAAGGAAGCTAACACCTCTATTCCCTTACCTTATTAGAAAGCTATGTAGACAATCTAACATCCAATGACATTCTTAGGAAGGCTTAGAATGCTTCCTATGTAGAAATGCTCAAGTCAGTGCCTCTGAAGAAGGATCAAGAGGAAAAACCAATAGGCACCAAGGAAACTATAGGCACTAGTCAACAATAATAGATTGAGCAGTAGCAATAGCAACAATAGCAGCAAGTTTCACTACCATTTCCACAAGATTATAGGCCTTTAATGAGTCATCTACAACAAATTACATAGACTATTAGCTAGGAAACATGTGAAGAAGCCAACCTATATAAAGTAATTAATGACGCAATCAGGCCAATAATCTCAATAGACCCTACTAGTGACCAACTTTCATGATAGTCAAGAGGAGGAGGAGAATGGTTACAATAGATTTCTAGGAATGCTTCCTCATTCCAAGAGATGCTAGAAATTGAAGAGCGAGCCATGGTCATGGTTATGTAGCATTAGGATGCAACAAGAATTGCAGAAGTGATCACTAATCACATGGAAGAATCCTTTGATGTTCCTATTGTGGTACCAATAGATCTTTCTAGAGCCAGAGATGCTTAAATCTTGGAGACTTCTATAAATCATGATGATGTGCTTAATACACTATTGCAAATCCCAAGTGATGTTACTACAATTTAATCAAATTTAATAGCCGCCAAGGGAAAGTTGATCATGGTAGAAAGTAGGACAAAGCATGTTGAAAATGAAGTTTGTAGATTATAGAAAGAGCTCGTGACCTTGAGGGTAGAAAGGAGAGATCCCACCTAGTTTATTGCACTTGACTAGTTGTATCAGTTCAAAATTGAACACATTAGTTACCTCATTAACCATAAAAAGTAGATGAAATGTGAGAGGAAGAAGGCAATGTGGGATGCCTCATTGATTGAAGCACAAACTTATGCACACCCTATAAGAAGAGAACAAACAGTTGGTTGCAAATAATGCACTATTGACCAATGTGGAGAAATAGAAAAATGTTTTTTAAGAAAGAATCCATTAGTTAAGAGAACAACTAGTGAGGATCAACCAAGATATGAGCTACCTAGCACGAGAGAATAGAACCCTCTCAATGAAGGAGGTATGAGCAATATGATTGAAGTCTACCATTGAAATAAGTGCATGGAAAAATGAAACAAAGAAGCATGAAAGGCTTAAAAAACATTTCTACAATCAAGTGGGCATGCACAAATAAATTAATGAGGAAGAAATTCAGATGGTTAAGGCCTAGATCAATTCAATTTTAGCATAGAATCTATATTGGCATCCTATCTTGAATAGCTTAGCCCATGTCCACTAGGCAGACATAAAAAACAAAGACTTGCAAATAGAGGACTTGACAGAATACATGGGGTTAGAAAATCTATGGTATGATAAAGGCCATGTTGACAGCAAGCAAGCCCAAAAATAAGCTAGAACAACAAGTAGTTGCCATGTATGCATTATATGAAAAAGAACTTATGATTGGAAGGATGCTCTATAGAAGTTTCATGTGGCAAATTTTGAATTAGAAGTTGTAAAGAACAACTACCGAGGTCAAAAAGATGTTGTAGCTAACCTGGCCAAATGAATCATAAGTTAATAGGAGTTACAAAAGATGGCCAACGCATTTCGAGAAGAATAGAGGCAATTTGCAACATTGTATGTAATAGCAAATCAAATGTTCTTGCAGTTGCTAGGCCCATGGGACATGCCAACTCTATTAAATATTAGTCAATCAACATGGATGATACGTGATCCAAAAATAGAGAAAGAAACGCTTCAAGGGCTACTCAATAGATATCAGTTCAAGAAGTCTTTAGGCACTACTAAACAAATATCAATTCAAGAAGCTTGATGACAAGCGAAAGCAACTGATGGAGGAGCCATCATTGCAAGGTACTTAGGCTACATCGAGCTTCTTCAAGTTTTATTTTATTTTCTTATTTTTGTCATAAACTTGTGTCAATTTTGTAAAACACCACTACAACATTCATAGTCATGTAAATAGTTCATCAGTTATGTATAGTTGAATCTACATCCAAATTTTGTAAGGGACTTTATTCTTATTTTGTTTTAACTCGAGGGTGAGTTTCTAATCAGTTGTGGGGATATCATAAAGTCAATTTTTTGTCAATAATGATCTCATAATAATGATATCACATCAATGATGTCATTTATAAAATATTGTGTAGTCCATGTTATGTCATCATTGATACAATATCTTAAGATGTGTGCAGCCCTATAAATATGACACTTGAGCATACGATTTGCATAACTTTCATTCCATAGTAACTAGACTCTGTTAGTTTATTTTTGTAACTTAGCAATAAAAGTGTATGCCCACAATGTGGTGTTAGATAGTGAATAGAGTCTTTATTCAAGGTTGTGGTAATCAAAAATGTAGTTTTCAAGGTCATAGAGGCTTGGGCAAGCTTTATGGGATTAACAACAGCAGTCCTAAGTCTCTTGGGATTGTTCTTACATAGTTCTTGAGGGACTATGCTGGCCATGGAGAGGGACTACATTATTCCAATGTAGTCCTTCTTCCTTCTCAACATAGTCTAGTTTAGAGTGGTCAAAAATGATGAAAAAAGGTATGGTTTGACATTAAACTAGCGTGAAAAGGGCTTTCGGATCAATTGGAGGCAGCTTTAGGTCTTTCTTAGCAACTTTTCATTAACTTTTGGAGGGCTACATTTGGCTCTGGGAGAAACTACATTGGTTTAGCATAGTTCTCTCATCTCTTCAGCATAGTCATAATGAAAGGTGTCAAAATATTAATGGGAAATTAGTTTCATGGTCATACAAGCTTAAACTAGGATTTTAGTATCCACTAGAGTCAAGTTCCATGGTTTTAAATTTTTTTTTTAGTCTCAATGGAACTATGTTAGGCTCTAAGTAAGGACTACATTGGACCAATGTAGTTCCATCTTCCCATCCAATGTAGTCCATGTCTAGATGCAAAAAGTGAGGAAGTGATAAGATTTAACCAAATTTGATGCTCTGGTATTATTGGAGGTTCAATTATTATTCATAGATGATGATTTTTAAGTGGAATTATGCTAGGCAATCACTGGGACTATGTTGGCCTAGTAGAGTCCTCTTAGTCCAAGCATAGTCCCATGTGGAAACTCAAATTTTTGAAACTAACATTTTCTCGAGGTTCTAGGTCGATTGACCTATAGTTTAGGGTTACTAGGGATCTTGGCAAGGTGTGGATGCTCCAAAAGGTAATTTTGGAGATGGATAAGGAACTGTATGATTTCTACTTATCCTAGAACCTAGGACTACATTGGCCCAACGTACTTCCTAGGTTTCCCCAACATAGTCATGTGAAAAATGGAAAAATTGGTACCATCTAATATAAACAACCATGTCTTGGGCTTGAAAAAGACTCAAACTAGTGTTACAATAGGTTAATTCAAGGTTAACTGAGAGCTAGATGGACTAGATGAACTACTTGGAATTATGAGAAGGCTAGAGGTAATGTTGGACTACACTGGCCTAACGTTGTCCCTCACGTCTCTTAGCATAGTTGATGAGGAGGTTTGATTCTTGTCATAGTTGGAGTGCCTTTAACCAAGTTTTGATGCTATCAAGAGTTCTAGCTAGGGTTTGGTAGGGTTGGATGGTTAGTTTGGAGTCTTTTGGAGGTTGGATAGACTTTTGGAAGTATATCCCATCATGGATTATGCTGTCCTAGTGTAGTCCTTGTCTCTCATTCAGCGTAGTCCTATTATCTTATCCAAAACTATCATACTTAGTCATATTCTTAGGTTTCAAGGCATCCAATCCAAGGTTTTAGATAGATAGGGTGAAAGTGGTAGTTTTCTATGGCTTCTTAAAGAGTTAACCCCAGTGTCACCTAGCTAGGAACTACTACTTCTAGCATAGTCATCGCACTTTTGTTGTCTTTAGGGCACTCAGTGTTGGGCCCAGTTAAGATTAGAAATTTGTTTGGAAAAAGATCTTTGCATAACCCTAGCGTAGTCCTAGTTTCCATTTTCTATCGCCTAGTGAAGTGGGAACGCAATAGAACACTAGGGTTATATTTTCTTGAAAAGTTGTTGGTTTTTTCTTTACATTCTTGCTATTGTGCTTGGCTGGAAAGCTCTATTGCAATTGTCTAGTGCCTGCTAACTACTACTAGTGTAGTGACATTCACTAGTAAACTACTATTAGCATAGTCCATTCATTAGTGCCTTGTTGTAGCATAGTCATTCCAAGAATAAGGGGTTTTTATGTTTTCTACTCCTTTCATCATCATGACCAAGAAAATGATGCTTGTGTGGAATCCTACATTGTAGGAGGTGAATGTCACTGCTAAAACTCTAGCACACCTTCCCTATTCAAGGATTGAAAAGAGTTTGACCACCACCTTTCCCAGGTACACCATTCTTTCTAGTTTTCTAGATTTTTCATGTATTTCGTTTCTTGGCTTCTATTCTATTTCCTAGATCAATGTCTATGTACTTATTTTTTAAAAACTCTATGTAAATCCTTCTTAATATTTTGGTAGTATCTATGTATGTCCAAGGTTATTTGGTTGTTTTCTCTTTGGCATATTCAATTTGTAAAATAAGATTGATGTTTTAGGTGCTTTTTCCAAAAATTTGGTAGCATGGCCATTTTGTTAGATCTAGGATGAAGGACTTGATAAAATTTAATTTTGATAAAATCCTACCCCCTTATTTTGATGTTTTTTTTCTGTTGGTATGAGTTGGTTTGGTTGTATTTGCTATAATCGATGGCTAGATTTTTGGGTGAAAAGGAAGCAATGTTATGTATTTTTCACTAAGAAAACGACTGTGTATTTCTAAAATCTATTGTTATTTGTTTCTAGGATTATTTTTAATCTTTCCAACTTTTGTGATCCCATTTAATTTGGAGTTATGATGACGAGGTTATGACCGTTTAAGTTGAGTTGTGTAATTAGGTTTCTTTGTCATTTTTTATATTTTATGATTGTTCACGAATTCTTTTTTTCAAAAACTGGACAAGGATTTTGAATTTTCATGCCCATGGGTACATAGATCTCAATTTAGGCTTTCAAAAAATTGTGGAATTGTTCCATTTGGAGCTCAAATAAAATTTTCGTGAATTTTTTGCCAACCCTATATGAAAAAGGGGGTTCATGTCGACAACTATGGTTAGGTCACTTTGGTAAATTTTTCTGAAAAAATGGTTAATATTTCTAATTATTTATATTTATGGGATTTTTTTAATATTTTATGATTTCAATGGCTATGTAATTATTAAAATTTTTCAAGCAGTTAACTAGTTATGGTCGTTTACGTTTGGTTGCACAAAATTGTGGTTACAAGGCTATGATGCATTTACCCCTTTGAAGATGGGCAATGTTGAGGTTGCAAAAAAAAATTTCTATCAATGTCACATGATTTTGGAGATTCTTTGGGATGTCAAGATGGGGCTAGAAGTGATTTGAATCAAAATAAAAAAATTTCATATTTTTTTCTAAGTGTTTTCCTAGAGCCATTTTGGTGCTAAGTGTGAAATTTAGTTAAATGTCAATTTTATTCTTACATTGTGTGTTGAAATATTTTCTAAGTGTATAATTATTCATGGAAGTTGAGAATGTAGTTATATACTTTCATTTTCATGTTTTTAATCCTAAATTGTCAATTCCATGTTTTTGGTTGTAATCGATCATTGTTACAATTTTAGTTCTAAACTGTCATTTTATGTAAATTATGTTGTTTTTCTATGTTTAATAGTTATAAGGCTTTGGTTTTAAGTTTTCATGGTTATAATTGTTGTGGTTGGATGTTATAGGGCTTTCTTGATGTCCATCCTAGTGGTGATAGAGATGGTGGGACTATTATGTTGCATTGACATGCCCACACCTAAATCTCCAAGTCTCGACATGAAGTGGATCAATGTGGGGTATGCTTTAGGGAGGGGGCCTTAGACTTCCTAGCCTACCTACTTCATAACTATAGTGTGATAGTTTGGTCACACTTGAAGATTTAAGTGGCAACAATGATCATGGAGATCATCCTACCTAAATTCTCTAGTTTGATTACAAAATTCATGGATAAGCCTGATGTCCATGCAAAAGGGAAGACACATGATGACCCGACCACTATGGATCCTTGTAAATTGTATCAAATTTGGGATATGCCTAAATTTAGATAGTATAACTTGGACAACACCTTGATTTTTAGCCATCATGCCCATACATGATTCCAAAATCCTCCTAGCACCATCTATTGCATAGAGGGATAAGTAGTTGGGTTTATGATTATTTTCTATCATTTTCTATTTAGGTTGTAACTATGTATGATCTATTGTTGTACTTGCCTATAGGTTCAAGATGGATGATCAAGGTCGAATCAAGGCTAACAACCTTTTGGTCTTAGCTCACACAGCTCTAGAGGTGTTCACTAAGAGCCCAAACATGAGGCTTGTGGTGTTGGAGCAATTGCATGATGACCTTGAAAGTAGCATTGGAAGTCATCCTAAGGCCTACAAGTGATGCCTAGAAAATGAAAGCATAGATAGTTGGTGGACCAACTCATCTCTTGATGATTTATACTTGGACACACAACCCAAAGCTCCTATAATGTCTGACTCATATAAGCAAAGTAAGGGTTATTAGTTTGTTGATTTTATGCTAATGTTTTTTAGTTATATAGTTATAGGTTTATTTTGGTATTTATTGTTTATGTAGTTATATTTATTAAAATTTGTTGCACCTATGTGAAAGAGAACGAGCTACCTTTTGCTATGTTGCAATGATCACTCCATCTACTAAAGTTATAGTTAACACTTTAAAACATTTGGAGGAGACCTTGATCCTTAAATTTAATAAGGTGGAATCCTCACAAGACTGGTTATCGGTTTAGGCACCTGATGCTATACATGTGAGGGTCATTCATGTGGGCCTATTTAACCTCTTCATGGACCCAAGCTTGATCGTTCCTACCACAAAAATGTAAAACATTATTAACTTCTTTAACCAAGGAGTTCAGAGATTTTTCACTCATGTTCACTGTGTGACTGTTGTTTTGGACATTAATGCATCCACATTCAATGATCCTTTTGGTATCTTAAACAATGACATGTTAGTTATTCTCAAAGTAGGGAGGGAGATGAACCACCATGAAGAAGTGGAAGAGTGGTTAGACACTCATCGTGTAAGGAAGGGATACTTTCTAAGAGAGATCAAATCACCATTGATTAGGGATATGTATCCCTTCTAATCCTGGGTGTTTCCCAAGTTGTTATTGTAGGGAAGGATCTTGGGTGTGGAATAGGCTTGGATCATGAAGCAAGTACTCACTGAGGGCAACCAATTGAACTAGGCCATGCACTTGGTTTCTAGGCTTTAGTTGGAGGTCAAAAAACATTGCGAGAACCTCACTATAAAGTGCCATGTGCATTTCACACTCTTTGTAGCTTACTTGCAGAGGCTCGTAGAATTTCTAGTTGTGAGAAAGGATGGATGATTGATTACCCAATTTGGTAAGTCTTGGATGAAGCTTCTTGCTTTAACCACTAGGACTCACAACCCACTAGAAGCTACAGATGAAACATTGCCTATCACCACCAAAGACCTTAATAGAAAATGTTGTAGATCTCCTGATGGAACTAGGGCTGAGCCTCTTACCATACTGGCTAACATCAAAAAGGCTTAGAGATTATGTACAGAGGCTGAGGATATAGCCAGGGAGAAACTTAAGAGGCCTTTAGTAGACCAAATAGTACTAGCAATTGAGGAGCCTCCTAAGAAAAAGATGATCATTAGGCTAAGAGGGATATAGATTGATGTTAGAGATATGTATTTTTGTTGATTTATTATTTCATTGTTACTTTACTCAAATGTTATGGTTGATTTGTGGCTTTATATAATATGCTAAGCTACTCTATGTTTCATGGTTGATGTCTCTTATAGATAAGCAACAGGAGCAGGAGGCTATAGTAGTAGCAGGCATTGTTGAAGTGGAGTGAAGGTGTCAAGAGAAGGAGGAGATGTAGTGTCGGGAGGAAGAGATATTGAAGCATTATGAGGATGATGTGTTGGAGAATGAGGGCTTACTTCCCTTTACTCCTATGGGTTTTTTTGATGCCATGCTAGAGGATCATGAGTTGAATGAACCCCCTATTGTCATGCCTAGTGACTTCCTAGGTACTTATAATTTTTGGCTCTAAGTGTTATATATGTTATGTTTCGTTGATTCCTATTTAGTAATGGTGATAGTCATTGATTATTTACCACACCTTGTTGTAGCTTGAGAGCCACATGTGGAAACATCCACTTCTACCCTCCGTATGCAACCATGGGTGGAAACCCCTAATAAATTGGAATTTATGCAAGGTGTAGCTAAAGATATGATTAGCTAATTACAATAGATAGCTCTTGACATCAATAAAACTTTTAACTTATTTGGCCTTTAGTTTTTTTTATATTTTTGATTTTTTACTTGGTTTTCATGGTTATGTAGTTTCATTTTGTTGGATTTTGTTCTATGTTTGTTACAATGCCTAACCTGAGGTGAGATCTTAACAAGCCAATTAAGGTCAATACATTTTCTTCTTTACCTTCTAATATGGAGAATATCCCATGTAAGTTGTATGAGAGTGCCAATGGATGTGTGCTCTCATGTGCTAAGTCTTTGTGGAAATGTAGATGTTCTAACAAGTCATAGCATTAAGTGAGGAGAACAAAAAATTGAAATAGGAGGTAATAGACCTTAAGGATCATAGAGAGTTCATAGAGGCTCAGGTAAGCAACAAAGAAACTTTATGCACTAAGGAGATACTTTGGTCTCACTATTAGAATGCACTTCAATGCAAGGTCCCCTTTGCTAGAGAAATCATATAATAGAAGCTTTAGATCAATCTCATCAATTGCAAGGCTGGTGAGTGAAAAGACTATTATGCTTGGGTCCTTAAGTGGGTTCAAAAACAAAAGGACCACAAGAGGATCTATAAGGCTAAGTGAGATGCTTACCTTAAGTGGTTATAGGAGGAACCTATGAAGAGGCAAAAGCTAGAGTTTTTTATGATGGAAATTAATGCAAAGGATGTCTATAAGATATTTGCAAACAATGTAACTATAGATACTTATCCTACTTATCAAATTACTATTTCCTCAAGGGAGGCAACCTCAGCCATGTTTTCACATGACATTGACAAGACTAGTATCCTCATAGGTATTGATCTTGGGAATGTTGACTGGGAAAACATATTTAAAGACAAACTTCTCCACCATAGCAACCCATGATCCATTAAAATATTTAAGGGTTGTAGTCAAGGTACATTGCATTTGTTTAGTTAGGCCTAGGTGTTTAACGATGGTATAGGATATAAAATTGGTTGTCACCCCATCATCTACATGTACCCTATGTACTTTATATTGGCCAACATGTATGGTTATAAAATGAGGTGCCTTGGTTACTTCACCATTTTGGGGGTTTGTCTTGATTTTGTTGTCATGAAACACTAGTGATGTTAACTTTGATTACTTGGACGAAGAGGGTATCATGATCACATTGATAGACTCTTCATTACCAGGGATGTCCTTGCTAACATGAAAGGAGATCAACATCTTAACCAATGCTTCATGGTGGGTAGCAGAAGTTATGACTAGGTCATACGAGCTTAGATTTGTGTTCTTTTGTTTTAGCAATTGTTTAACCTACTCCATCTTATTAAGAAAGTCTTTGTTATTGGTTGTTGATTTTTGTTGTTTGACATCCTTCATACATTCCAAAATGTAAACTTCATGTTTGCATTATTATTATGACCTAGCCTCTTGGTTCTTCTCCTTAAGTTTTGATTCTTCTTGTGGTTTACTAGTTGAAGTAGCCTGGGTTGTGGAAGTCATGAAAATAGATGAAATGGGAGTGAGCTTTAGTGGGTCCACTTTCTTCCCTTACTTGTTCTACTTATCAGCCTTGTTCTTGGCTTTTTGTGTAGCCTTATTCCATTGTTTAGTTGGGGATTTCTTGCTACCCTAGTTGGTTATGAAGAAAAAGATGTTGCATGGGCCACCATATGAGGTTGTTCTATTCTTGGGGTAGGTTGTGTTGTAGAGGGTTAGGGAATCCTAATCACAAAGGGTTCTTTGGGGGGTCATAGGTTGGTTATACTTTAGCCCCTAGTTGGTTGGCTTAGTCTCCTTGGTCATAGTTGCTATGGCCATATTATTTTGCCTACCCTTTTCATTATCTTTATGCATATGTTGGTTTTTGTACACCATGTAAGTAGGATTATGGTTAGCTTCAACAACATCCTCTATATTCTTAGTCTAAGAAAAGGCTCAACTAAGAGTTCATGGATCAAGATAATATAATTTCAATTTCATAAAATTATTAATTATCCCTTTAAAAATAGCTAAAAGGTGAGTTTCAACTATTGGTTCTGGTATCTAATTGAGCAAAGCATTCCATCATTGAATGAACTTCTGTATTGGCTCTAGGGGTTCTTGCTTGACCTTCATTAGTTAGTCAAGCATGGTATTGGGTTTCAAGTTATACTTAAAATGCTTAATGAATTGTGAAATTAGATCATCCAAGGAGGATAGGGATCTCCTAAGTAATGCATGGTACCAGTGTAAGGCTTTATTTTCCTAAAGACATAGGGAAAATTTGCAAAATCATATGTGTTCATGATTGCAACAACAAGCACTCGGAGTGGAAGGTAATCAAATGTATGTTCAAATCACCTTCATCATTGTACTTGGTGAACTATGGCACAAGGTAACCAAGGAAGAGAGTTAGTGGTGAGACCATAGGGGTTATGAGGCCATCTTGATAGAAGTCCATAATCTTTACGATTTGGGATGTTGAGGCTTTAAGTTTTCTTAACTCTTCACTTAAGTCCTAGATCATTTGGAAAGCTTGATCTAGGCCTTGGGATGCCCTTGTAGATTTTGGAGTTTGGACAAAGGATTGAGGCATATGTTGTGGTTTGTGGCCTTGCTATTGGTTGCAAGAGAGAAGGAAGCAATTGTGTCATGGTTGTAGTCTGTGGGCCAAATAGGAAAAAAGAATGTTTGTGCCAGTATTTGAGGCATAAATAGGACAAAGGGGGTATGAAACCCTTTAGTTGCATGGGGTCTTGCTATGGGCTCCATCTAGATGATAGGGAAGTTAGTGATAGTAATAATCATTGATGATGGTTGCAGATTTTGAGGCTATGTAGCGAATGACATGGATAGGTAGAAGGCATGGGTTTTGACACCAAGTGTGCTTGATGTGTAGCTATAACAGGGATATGATTGACTATAGTATGGTAGGAGGGGGTAGAAGATGTCAACATCATACCTCTGGAGAAAACAAAGGCATTAGAAGAAGGATTGATAGCCTTGGGGGTTGCTTATTGGAACAAAGCTCCCAAGAGGTTTTTGGGCTCAGATTATGTTCTAAACTCATCCTCCTCTTCCTGTTGCTCCTTTGAGTTGTGTTTGTCATTCCCTCCTCCATCTTAATCAATAAGTTAGGAAATAAGCATAGATATCATTGAGGGGTATTTGATCATATAGGGAAGGGATATACTCCTTTCCACCATGGTGTATGAGCTCAAACTCCCTGTTGCCTTCTACTTTTAGACATGGAATTAGTAGGGTAGCCTACATTTTGGCATAAATTTAGTTGTGGAAATCTTCATTTGTGGCAAAAAATTCAAGAATTTCTCCCCTAACCCTCAAAGACTACCTACACTTCATGATAGTAGGGTCCTTGGGATCGTACACACTCATGGCTTATTAGCTAGACCCACCATTAATGAGTGTGAAAGGTAGTTTGGTTGATTGTTGGAAAGACATGTCACAAGTGATGCTTTTTTCATGTTTTTACTATTTTTAGTAAAAATATAGTAAGTAGGATAAATTACTATCATTGTAGGCAAGAAATGAAAAGGTAGTAGGAAATGACTACTAAGTGGAAATGGGTATCACAGTAGGAATGAAGTTCAACGAAATGGCATTGAATGGGATGGGGTTCAACAAAATGACATTGAACAAAATTGGTCTTAATAGTAGTCAACCTACTACTATTAGCATAGTCAGCTAACTATTGTCAACATAGTTTGCTAGTCACTATTAGTATAGTCCACTAACAACTACCAACATTGTTAGCTAACTACTATAGCATAGTCCACTAAGTACTATTGACATAGTCAATCAACTACTATCAGTGTAGTCAGCTAACTACCATCAGTGTAGCCAATCAACTACTATTAACGTAGTTAGCTAACTACTATTAGTGTAGTATGCTAACTACTACTAGTGTAGTTGCCAACTACTCTCAGTGCTTGATACGAAATGAGCTTTAACAAAATGGATGT
Source organism: Gnetum montanum (assembly GCA_015680685.1). NCBI lineage: Eukaryota > Viridiplantae > Streptophyta > Gnetopsida > Gnetales > Gnetaceae > Gnetum > Gnetum montanum. The sequence continues at coordinate 217,691 of MNCI01011713.1, forward strand.
CACAGTAAATGGAAAAAATCATAGAAATGGGCTTTTGGCCAAGAATTTGTGTATAGGCCCTCCTTCTAGTGCCAAAAAACTATTACAAGTGGAAAGATTGATTGCTGAAAAATTGAAATGTAGTCCCAGTTGCTACCACCAAACAAAACTACTAGATGAGGATGTAATTGTTGCAATGTGTTTTGATGACTGCCAATGAAGATGGAAATGGAATGTGATTTGCACTTTCAGTAGCAATGACAATTACATGGGGATGTTTACTCCTAGCATAGTGCTAGTTTCTACTACTGAAAATGTAGGGTCACAAATGGGTTTGATAGATAATGGAAATAACTGTGAAAATGGGAAATGGTATTTGCTGCAAAATGGTTTTGAAATGCCAAAGTGCTTAAAATGTCAAAGAGTATTGGAATGCCTAGAATCCTAAAAATGTCAAGAGTTCCAACCTAGAAAATGATGTCAATGTTTGATTTTTATAGGTTTAGGATTACCATTTTTTGCTTTATCGTTGATTGCTAATAGATTGGCATTAATTATGGGTTGCAACATTACTAGTTGCCCATCTACTATTAGCATAGTTGCTTAACTGCTACCAATATAGTCAATCAACTACTACCAACATAGTCAGTCAACTATTGCCAACATAGTTGGTATTTATGGTAAGTATAGAATGGACTACACTCTCAAAACCCATCCATTTACTATAAATAGTAAATAGGCCTTTGTGATTACATTAAAGGATTTTGAAATGGAAAAAGTGATGGAAACTATAGAAATGGTGGAACCTATTATGGAAAGTGTTGTTTACACTAGCCGTTGTTGCCTTGGAATGACTATGCTAGTTTTTGTTGAAGAAATGGCCATCCAAAAATTCCAACATTGCACTTTTGTAAGGTCTTGGTGGTAAAAAAGACATAATCAACAATAAGTAAATAATATATACATATAAATACCTTGTTGGAGTCTGAGCCTGCTACAAATTCATTTGACCTTTCTTAGCATCCTTGATCCTACCCCCTATAACTCTATCTTCTTCAAGAAATTCAAGACATAAACAAGGATTGTAGCGAGTAAAATGTTTGTTTGGATGGTCATAACTTAGGATCAAGCAAATGAGTAAGGATACACAACATATAGTACAAGGTTTAGTAGGATTTTGTAGGGCAGTAGTAACTCTAGTCATGGCATTATATAAGGTAGAGAAACAAGACAACACCCAATCATAAACTCTACTAGTTATGGTAGCATAAATTATGTAAATGGAATAGGCACTAATATAAGATTTGCATTGATGCAATAAAACCTTGCTATGGATAAGTAAACACAATTCAAAGTAAATCTCATTGATAAAATCTCCACGAGGAAATTGGTTTTTTCCAATAACAGAATCCCTAACATAATCAAATAATTCTTTTTTGCAAAATGTTTTAAAATTTTGAGAGAAAGCTAATGGAATTAAAGTATCATCTCCTTGGTAAAAACCTAAGTTTTTTCAAATATCAAAGAGCATGATTGTTATTGCTTCAAAAACTAATTGGGAAGTGAAACTTTTATTACTATCATACTATTCACACCATTTCATGAGTATGCCTTTGTAATGGAAGAGTTTGAAAATAGGAAAGAAAAGTAAATTAGATAACCTTAAAGTTGTAAGGTACTGAAACCCCTCCTTCTCTTGTAAGCTATGAACACAATTGGAAGCAAAGAGTCCATTATTTTAATGTAAAATAATAATGGTTTATTGAAAGCTACCTAAAAGAGCTTGAGGTTGAGAAGAAGCTTGATGGTTTAGGGCCATGATGATGATAATTAGAATTCTTTGATGGTAGAAATTTTTAGGCTTCCTTCAATCTTGTATTGATATTGAGTTGTGATGGGCAAAGTCTTTCTTCTTGTCATATTTATAATAGAATAGTACAAATCTTAGCAAGAGTAAAGAAAAAGTTTTAACTTAAGTTAATTAATAATTAAATAAAGCTAATGCTCACTTTTCTGATTTGGTGATTCCTAGGTTCACCAAAATAGTGCTACCTCTAGCTAAATGCATAGTACTCTCCAAGATGATTCTAGTGGTGCCAATTTCATCAAAATTTGACTTATGAATTGGGAGATACGACATTTATCAAGTTACATATAGTTTTAAAATTTAAAAAGTATTTTTTAAAACTTTTAAATTTAATCTTGAGTTTTCCTTTTTCTAAAAAAAAGTGGGTAAGAGGTCTCGAGTTTGACCCCAAGCTCTAATCTTTTTCAAAAAATTTAATATTATAAAAAGAACTTTGGCAAGGCCAAGACTGGCCTTGCTACTAGTCCATGACTAACCCTGCTACCAACTGTGGTTGGGCCTTATTGCTAGCTATGGTTAGTAATAGCCAAGGGTAGCCATGCACCATGCATTGCCTGTTAAGCCCATCATGGACAATTAGTTCACGCCTATCAATCTGCGGCCATTGCCACCAATGCCTACCACTGCTTTCCCATGCACCTATTGCCACTCTCTTACTCGTGTTTTGCCTATCACTGCACCACTATGCCTACTACCTACTGTTGCACTTGAAACCTATGTCATTGCTATTTTCATTTCTCCATGTTGCACTAATGATTATCACCTCTCCTACCGTTAATCATGACCTCTCCTACCATCAATTATCACCTTTTCATGCTATCGATCATTGCCTCTCCTATCATTAATCATCACCTATAATGCCATCAATCATCACCTCTTCTATCGTCGATCATCACCTATCACATCACTGATCATTACCTTTCCTACCATCAATCATCACGTGTCACAGTACCGATCATCATGTGTCACACCATTTATCATTGGCTCTCCTACCATCAATTATTGCCTCCCCTACTGCCAATCATCACCTCTTTTGGTGTGGTGAATCATTTCCTCTTCTAATATCCAAAGAAAACCTTGGAAAATAACAAGATGCACCATGTCAATAGAGGTTGCACAAACCTATGAAGGGATGCGCAAGCCTATGAAGGATTATGTGAGCCCAGTGACGAGCCACGCAAGCCCAATGATGAGCTATGTAGGCCCTAGTAATGGCCATGCAAGCCGTACGATGGGTAGCATGGGCTCTAAAAAGGACCACATAGGCCTAGTAAAGGGTTGCATGAGCCTAGTAGAGAACTATGCGGGCCTAGTGGAGGGACATGTAGGCCTTAAGAAGGGCCATGCAAGCCCCAAGAAGGCCCTAAAAAAATAGTTGTGCCACCCATCACATGCCAACCTCATGGCACTAACCATGCACCAACCTCATGGCACTAACCACACACCTAGCTTGGTTGTTAATGTTACCCAACAACCACCCAAGCCACCACTGGTGCACCACTATGGTTGTTGCTACCATCAATGTCAAATGATAAATCTTCCATAACCTAATGAAAAATTTTGAATTGCTTGTCAACTGATAGAAAAATAGAAGTTTTCATTAATTGATGAAAAATTTAAAATTTCATCATCAGACCATTAATTTAAATTAAGAATGCACAAAAATATTTTCAAAAATTATAATTTGACACCTTGGTAGTAATGGGAATAAGAATTCTATAATTAAGCATGCTTGACCTAGAGTAGAACTGGGGTGAGTGACCTCTTAGGAAGTCTTGAAAACAATGAAAGTTTTTGAAAATTTAAAATGACCATAACTTTTGAATTCAAAGTCTATTTTTAATGAAACAAAAATTGATTTCAATATATTTGAACCTTCTAGATGCAATGGAATGATCAAATTTAGCTTTTCAATTATAGAAAATTAGCTTTTAATTCATTATTTAAGGTCCCAAAACAATTAGGATTTGATGGTCAAGAAGAAACCCATGATAGTTTCAACCTCTTCTACAATCAATTAACTATTTTGAGACCCATAAAAAGGGCCATAGAGGTCAAGGATTACTAACATACCTAATTTTTTTAACTTTTTGATGTTTAGAACTTGAAGAATACATTGGAAAGCAATGGAGACCCAGGTCAATGACTAGATGAATGCCCTTGAGGATCAAATCAATGAGATCAAGGGTGTTCAAAAAAAGCTTCATTAGTCAAATCAAGGATTTGGGATAAAGATGCAAAATATGTTTGAGGAAATTAATAAATTGTTCCAAAGTTCAAAGGATAAATGGTCAAACATGCAAGGAAAGATGGATTCCTTTGTAGACTCCATCATGCAATTAACTGACCGTCTCACTCAACCTTTAAATCCTAGCCACGTTCTATGTAGAGATCAAGATCAACTTCCTCCTAGGGATCCACATTGAAATCAACCCCCACTTATTGGTCACCAGGATACCGAAATCCCTCCTTTAGACCATAGAGTAGAAACTAAAGATGAGGAATATAAGAACTAGCTTATTCCACCTAGAGAATTGTTGACACAAGGTTGGCCAAGAAAGTAAAATTAGATCATTATGATGAAGCTCCTAGATTTAGTGCCAAGGTAAAAAATTAGTTTGATATAATGAAAAATTACTTTGATATGTTGAATCTGTCAAGCCAAGAACGTTTAGAAGTTGTCTCCTTGTATTCAATAGGACTTGTAGGAACATGGTGGAATTGACTGAGATCTTAAGTTTTGATTATAAATTGGCTTAATTTTTGTCAAGATTTTTAACAAAAATTTGTGCTTAATTCTTTTCTCAAAGAGTGTAAAATGAGATTTGATTCCTTCAGATTGGGAAGGTGATTCGTAGAAGATTATTAGAAGGAATTCTATTATCTTTCTTAGTATGTTAGCCACAAGGATGAGGAAGAATTAGCTTCAATGTTCATTGATGGACTACATGCTCAACTGCATCCACAAACTCAAGACATAATTCTTAAATAGTTGATGAAGTATAGAATTGCTAAGGATTATGAAGAATGAAATCATATATGACCTACTATTTAACAAGCAACCCTTTGACAAACTACCATTCCACAAGAAGAAATATAAGAAACACCAATCAAAAGAGCTTGATCAAGATCTGGATGTTTTGTTTGTGACAAAGATCATTTCAAATGAGACTATCCAAAATTCCAGGCAAGGATACAAAGGACCAATCAAACTAAAAATCAAAACCCCAACCCAAACATACACAAAGGAAAGATTCCAATGACTACCATAGCTGTGAAGAAGATTTCTACATTAACTAAATTAAGTTTATGTAAATTTTAATTTTTTTTACTAATTTTTGAAGGTTCAATTAAAGGCAAATAAATTAAATTTTTAATAGTAATGCTAGCGATAACTTTATTTCTCCAAAGCCAATTAATTTATTGAAATTAAGTTTTCCTTCCAAGAAAATTATTAAGATAGAACATGTAGATGAAATGAACGTGAACAAGCATACAAGGCATGGAGAGATTACATTTACCTTGCAAGACATGCCTTTTATTGATGAATTATTTAATTTGAACTAGGTGATGTCAATGTAGTTTTAGGAATGTCTTTCCTACAAAAATTTGATATTACTATCCACTTTGGAACTTGTATTTAAAAGTTCTAATCACTATCGGAGTTAGGGTTCTGGGGGGTGGGGGTGTGGGGGTGGGTGTGTAGGAACAACAAAGAAAATTCATACTATAACCATTAAGGAAGCCAAAAGATTATGATGTTGGTTGTCAAAGTAACCCAACCTCAAAAATCTTTAGGTATCAAGGTTCCAAAATAACTTGAGGAATATAAAGATCTATTATTTGATGAAACTAGAGAACTATCTCAAAAAGGAATTGTTAAGCATGCTATTGATATTTTTCCTAGTACACAACTTGTTTCAAAAGCCCCTTACAGATTTTCCACTTTAGAACTAAAAGAATTGAGAGTACAATTAGATTAATTTTTGGAAGAAGAAAAAATTTGACCTAGCATTTCACCTTAGAGTACACTAGTCTTATTCGTCAAAAAGAAAGATGGTGTTAAGATCATGCATCGATTATAGGGAATTGAATAAAGTGGAGGATAAAAATACTTATCCTTTACCTAGAATTGATGATTTGTTTGATCAACATATGAGTGCATGTTATTTTTCAAATATTGATTTAAAATCAAGTTATCACCATATAAGGATTAATAAAAAAGGTATTGAGAAAACTGCTTTCAAAACTAGGTATGGATTATACAAATTTGTTGTGATGCCATTTGGATTAACTAATGCACCTACAACATTCATGGCATTAATGAAAAACATTTTTTTGTGAATATCTTGATTAGTCTGTTATAGTATTTATGTTATATTAGAGTTATAAATTAGAGTTATGAATAACATTTCTAGGTTATATTAGAGTTATAAATTTTCTATTTAAACTAAGTACTATTTAGAAATTATTGATACTTGAGAAGATTTATAAGTTACTATCCATTGGTTGGTATGATGATTGTTGAAGTATTCACCTTCTTTGATGTAGATTGTGACTATTTATTTTTCCATGTCTTTTTATTTACTATTGATGTTAGACTAATAAGAATACTTTTAGATTGTAATTTTCCATATAAGAAAACTAAATGCTATTTTATACAAATTGTCATTGCTTATTAGCAATAAACCCATGTGCTATTTGATGTTTTTTGGCTATATATTATGTTATTAATTTAATTTGCATTATGATATTTTTACATAGGCATTAGGCCTAGAAGTATCATTTATGTGCACCTCATGGTAGTAGACATGGCAGGTTTGTATTGAAGGACTATTGCTATGGTTTATTCTAGTTTATTTTATTTTTACCACTTGTGATTATTTGACTAAGGGATTTTCTCTTGTTATGTACTACTAGAATTTTTGTTATTCTATTTCATCGTTATTTAATTATTTAATTTATTTTTTCAAATGATTTATTTTTATTTAAAATTTTCCTTTTTGTAATGTTGTTTATGCTTTCTAGACTGCAAATGCCTATGATATTTATGGTTTCTATCTTTTTGTCTAGAAATAAATTGTACTATTTGTTGTTTAAAAGTAATTTGTAATAGTTCAAATTGTAAGATTTCTTTATTAATTAAATTGACAATATTACCAAGAAAAAAACCAAAAGAAAATGCAATTCAAATCATTCTTGCATAGAATTTATCCTATGCTTTTGAAGAACTAGATTCATTAAGAATCTATAAATTGCATAAAATGGAAATGCCTTTTATTTTATATTGAATAAATAAGAAATTTTTAGTATCCTTTTAGAATCATTGAAAAAGTTTTTACTCTTGCATGTTAGTATAATAAATCATGTTTCCTAACCAAAATGAGTAGATTTGCATCAAAATCAATAGCAGATATTGGAGTGCAATGGAGGATGAAATACCTAACTTCCTTACAAGAATAGTATAGTGAAAATGTTGGTAACATTATAAATGATTTCTAAAGGTTTGAGTAATTATTTATTAGATTTCATCTAATGAATCTAAAACTAAATTTGATTTTTATTTCATAACTACTAGATAATTTCAGAATTTAATCATTTAGTTTATAGAATTTTACAAAACTTATTCCACTAGAACATAAAGCTATTAGTGATGTAGCTAAACTAAATGTTTATTTTCTAAAGATAATTTAAAACTCCTGTAAATTATAAAATTTTTGCTACTTTCAAATCTAAATGTCTACTATCTATAAGGATTACCAAGTATTCAACCTCTTGGTCATTATTGAATATAGGCCTTATAACAATATCTATTTTTTTCTAGATGAACATAATGATGGCCTTGAGATTTCCATTTCTGAATTTCTTCTTCAATGAAGAATGACATGAATACTATTTGCATCTATTCATCCTTAACATATAAAATGGTTTGAGACTATCTAATTGATTTGATGATTTTAGTAGAGAATTGATCTAAATTATAAATATTTGTCTTCCTAATATTTGAAAACTTAATTGATCACTTGCTACAAAGGATATTTTCTCAAATACTACTTTATAAAAGGGTAGGTGATCCTATTTTGTTAAGATAAGGTGAGAATGATGATGATAATGATAATTGCTTCATGGAAAGACATTAGCTTTATCTTTGAAGCTCTCAACCTTTTATATACTAGCTTTTAATATAAACATAAATTATCTTTATATGTCCTAGTCTATATCTTCTAATGCATCATAAAATTCTTCTTCAATTCTTCGATTCTAAAACATAACTCTAAGTAGTTCATCATCAATATCAAAGTTATAGACAATATAATCATCATCTTCAAGACATTATTTTGTTGAATTTTAACATTGTGTTGTCCATAATAAACATTTTCTAAAATTGATTATAGCAAACATCATTTTTTCTAGTAGAATTTTTTCTATTATACCAATACTACTTTTCATCATACATTGGAAATCATGCTCATCACTATAACTATTATTATATTTTCTAAGGGACTCTATGTTTATGATTAGACTAGATAATTCATAAGAGAAACTAATCTTACTCTTTTATTAGATAGATATGTTCTTGATAGATGAAAACTTTTATTGGGATTTGATACCATTAGTATATGAACCTAATGATGATAAGGTAGAAGAAGCACTTGCATCAATAATGAAAAGAGGTCCTAATGACTTACTCAACCATAGGTTTGATTAGTCTTATTTAGGAGAGGTTGATCAAGTAACTTACTATAGATAACTGAATTGCAATGGAAAAAATAGAGCTTGCTAACGTAGAAGACTAGCAATTGTATTACTATTTCAAAATTTTTACAATCCCTATTTTCTCATCTAGGAAAGATATATACATATTTATATATTAGAAAAATAAATCCTTACATGACTTTTAGAATTACTTTTGGAGAAGCTTACAGATAGTACTATCATTAAGAGATTCTTTTACAAATAAGTCTAAACCAAAAATATTAGACATAAATGTAAAGGAATTGAAAGAGACAAATGTATTTCCAAGAAATTTTAGCTATCATGGCTTGGGGTATAGGACATAATCTACAACATTTATCTTTACATGCTTCACATTATTTTACAACCTTAGATACTTGTAAAAGCACAACTATTGAACTTGATGTAGTAGAAGATGATGTGGCAAATGGTGATGACTTTATCATGAGATGCTTATCTTGATAAAACTTCACATTATTTTTCTTGTATATATTAATGTGCTAGAAATGATTACAAAGGTCATATAGGTTAGTCAAAAATCTTTTGGATTGTTGATTAGTATAAAGTAGTCAATGGATTAGTAGCAAATTATTTAAACAATCATTTTCTATAATAATGTGCACTTTCATCCTAGATCATTTTAGATTAGTGATGATGAAATCAATGTGATCTACCATGTTGACATAGAAGTTGCTTGTTGGATAAAGCCTAGTACCTACAAAAGAATCATTATAAGAAAAATAATTAATAATTTCTTGCACCATTGAAGCCAATCAAGTGGAGATGTAATCAATAATTACATCTAGTTATCATCCTATAATTACATCTAGTTCTTGAGGAATAGGGGGACATGGACTAAAACATAAAATAACTTAATTTCCTAATAAGAACATTTGGTAGATGGTTTGCCTTTCCTAGGATTTGCTTAATTAAGAATTGATATTACAAAAATAAAAACTACCATAATGAAAATCATTGTAATTTAGGACTATTGATAATTTTGCACTTCATTAGAGTCACTAAAGTTGAACAATTAATGCAAAAGATAAACACTTCTTCTATTAGTCAAGTATGGAATTTCTCGATTCCTCTAATTTCTACCAAAATTTCTTTTTCTACAATTTAATAATTTACTTAAATTTTTGCAAAAACTATAAAATCATATGTACATAACTTTTCTTCTTTTCCTACCTTTGTTAATAAAATGACTCCCCAAGCATGAGTATTGAGAATAAATGGATTTGTGAGAACTGGTTCTAAGGAATGTAGGTTTTGGCATTCTTTCTTGAATTAAAATCTTCTTTAGTAGCCTCTTTTGTCCATCTAAAAGGATTACATGTCATAGATTGTTTAATAGACCTTATTTTTGGGATAGGTTTTACATATGATCATGCACATAATTAACATACCCTAGAGATCTCTAACATTTATCTTTTCCATAAAACTGATTGGGAAATTGATGAATCTTATCTCATACATGAGTTTGCATTTGAATGCATTTCTCCTTGAGAATTACTCTCAAAAACTCAATTTCATTCTTGACAACTTAAAATTTCTTAGGATGAGTTGAAACCCCAATGCTATGTTTTTTTTACAATATCTACAAACTAAATTGGATGATCAAGATGTTCTTCAATATTATTAGAGAAAATAAAAAAATCATCAATATCATTTACAATAAAATTTCTACATGATTTAAAAATCACATCTATTTTCCTTTGAAACTAGGATGGAGCATTTTTTAACTCAAATGACATAACTAGCCTTTCAAATAATCCCAATGGAGTACTAAAAGTAGCCTTACAGATATCTTCCTTAGATAGTTTTAGTTGATGATAACCAAATTTATAGTCAAACCAAAAGCATAATATTTCTTTCCATAACTACTTATATAAGTTCTTCATTTGGCAAAGACCACTTAATATCTACTAGTAGTGCATTTAGAAGAATTTAGTTAATAACCATTCTAGCTTTATTTCTTTTTTGCCTAGTGTGATTTTAAATAATAAAGCTAGCATAATTGTAATCAGATCCTTAGGGTATGATTAATCCTTTTTTAAAAAATCCTTCAACTTAAGATAACCTCTGATTCATCAATTTTATTCATACTAATATGTTTACTGTGTATTAGAATATTATTCATAGTAGGAATATGAGTTTTTGGTGAATCTTGATCCCAAAAATCCAGTGAATGCTCATAGTAATACTACTTTAAGATAACAATTAAATCCATAAGTATTGTCTTATGGCTAGCAAATACATTATAGGCTTGTGATTTCTTGATCAACATATATCTATTTCTTTGATTTTCTAGCTAAAAATCCTTTTTCATAATGGCTTGTGAAAATGATTTTTTTAATGAGGAACTAAATTGTGAAGGATTGTAATGTTCCTATTCCCAAATGGTGCTGCTACATAACAAAGATGAAGCCTCTTCATAATAAGCATTATCATTATTATAACAAGACCCAAACAAAGAGTTCTAATTAAGACCCAAAAGGACATGTTGTAATAATAAATGTCTCTTATAAGATGATATTTGAGGGTTTGACCTAAGGTATTTATACCTAGGAATTAGAGGTAATATTAGCATCAAGTTGTAGAGCCAATAAGGGCAAGTAACGAGTGCTGGGTGAAGTAAGACAGGAATAGGGCTAGCCTTCCCTTCTTATTAGTTGTAGGTCTAACCATAGTGGTAGTGCTAGATTGCCTCTAATGGATAGATGCCAAAGGAAAAAAATCCCAAGGAACACTCTCAAAATATGATCTAGATACACTATTCCACATCAATAAAGCATTATTTTCTTCTTTCTTCTACATTTTCCTTATTATGTTCTTTAAGCTTAGTGTCGAATGTTACATATATTTGACATTTGCTACATTATCATCTTATGCCTAATGTCTAAGTGATGAACTGCACTATCGAGGCCGCGATATCGCATTTGCAATATTCGGTACGTAATATCGGAGCCTACCATGCGATGTAGGATACCCGATATCGGGACCTGCCTCCTTACCTATAAATAAGAGGTGAGAACACTTGGTTTAGTAGTTTAGTTAGTTAGTCCCTTAGCCAAACTCTTGCCTTTTCTTCCCTCCAGAGTTAGAATTATTTCTATGTGCCCGCAGTAGGAGTCATCAAGTGAATGGATCTTTATTCGAGCATTGTGTACTTGAGCACACTTTGTGTACAGCAATAAAGACAAACTTTATGATAAACCTTGTAGCATCTAGAATAGATTAGTTAATTTTAATTACTGTTATTAAATGCTTTCTTAGTTAGTTAATGATTCTCTCTGACCCTACAACTCTCCTAAGTAAGTACACTCAGTACGATCACTTCGAGCATGCATGTAACACTTGGTAAGCTAGTAACGATTAGCGTTTGGTAATCCTAGTAGTGTTGCACTGGTTCAAGATGTGTATGACAAGTGAGAATGGATACTGGTGTTAGGATTAGTTAAAGCCTAGTTAATCAATAGTTAAGTTAAATTAGTCACTTAGTTATCTCTCTCTCCTCCCTTATTAGCAGCAGGACATAAAAACATAAAAGCTATAAAAATCATATGCCTCAAGCTTACTTAACCATACAATCATGACATACAAGTAAGTTTGGGAAGATAACGATCAACCAACCCATCCTTGTTCCAAAAAGGTGCATAAGCACTTAGTCCTTGGAATTCGACTAGATTGTGCATGAAACGCTCATATTCATATGGTTGAGTGTAGGGGTACCTCGTTGCTCATCATTGGCATCGTTGCTAGGGACTTAGTTGTTTATGCACTAATTAGAACTTAGGAAATCATTCACATCATTGGAACGAACCCTTGGGATTGATTGAGAAAATAATAAATAGGAATACATTGCACACTGAACAGACAAGTATGTCTCCTTCTTCATATGAAAGTGCCTCACCACCTAGGTCTAAAACAGGAAACAATCGGTGATGTAATACACATGACGTTGATCCGCCAATCCCTGAACAAGTTTGAGTGGTATATATTCATCCTGATGAGTATATACCAAACTTCACCCTTATCCTCCATCAATATGAACAATTGCATTGGCGAGACTTAGAAGGTAACATAGTGTTACCTCTCAATTGTTCAATCCCAAGCATGCTTCTTCATGCTCTCACACAAATCGGCATGCCACACCTACACGTAGAATATGTTGTGCAAGACCATGACTTGAGAAAGTACCATCCCATGGAGGCACAACATCAAAGGAACTTGCAATAGAAGAGACATCATAAGTCTTTGAAGGATAAGTGGTCCCAAGATGTCCCACTTGTCTTAAGAAAAAATGAGGTTGGTGAACCTACCTTAGGCAGTCACCCACACAACGATGTTCCTCCCCTTGACTTTGGCCAAGGGGTTGTGTATCAAAACCTTCATTCCACTATTCATGACCTAGGTTCTGATACCCATGAGCACAAAGAGTCTGAAAAAGGGACACAGACACATGATAAAGATAGACATTCTGATCGCAATCGTAATCGAGGTTGGGACTGCCAAAGAGAAGATGGCAGACACCGTCATGATGATAGTTCCCCTTCTTCTTCACTTCATCATCTCCTTCACCCTCTCCTTTAGTATCTAGACATAGTCATAAAGAAAAAGACCATGGGGATAAAGGTAGGCAAAGTGGAAGTCATGGGCGAAACATCCAGGAAAGGTGACAAGGGCACTCTAGAGAGTCATGACATAGAAGAAGGGAGAGTAGGGAACAACATAGGCATCATAGACGCCATGGATGAGATGATCATGATGAACCCCTACTCGCTACTCGAAGTATGTTAGACATAACTAAGGCTATTAGAATTCCAACAAGGCACTAGAAAGATAGTAGGATCAAGAGATTAGATATGAACAAAATCCCACGATTTGAAGGGGGATACAACGTTGATCCTCAGAATCACTTACAGGAATTCCATGATGTGTGTGCCTTACAAAACATAGAGAATGAATGGAAAAAACTTAAGTTGTTCCCATGGACACTAGTTAAAGAAGCAAAAAGCTGGTACTAGTCCTTAGAATTGGAATCCATTCGTAGATGGAGTACTATGTTAGAATTATTCAACAATAAGTACCAAACGTACTTCCAAGGAGGACATGAACCCTTGGATGCTACCATGGGCTGATACTATGCACTGTTACATCATTGTCCTAGCCATGGTTATTCGCAAAGGGATCAACTACATCATCTCGTAGATGGACTTAGGCATGAAACAAGAAGAACCCTTGGGACTTATGCCCAAGGAAGATTATCTGAGCTTAGGTCCCATCAAATTTAAAGACTATTGGAGCAAGTTGCTAAGGAAGAAGGTAAGCTACAGAAGAGAGAAAGTGTGAAAGAGTATAACTGAGATCCTTCCCTCTGAAAGAGGGGAGTAAGATTTTATGAGGATGAAGAAGAGTCACCACTCAAAGAGATGGTGAATAGGAAAACTTTGCCTATCCAAAAGTTAACATTAGAAGTATCGGCAAAGGTGGAACAAATGTGGGATTTTCTAGATAATAGATTTCAATCTATTCTTAAAATAGTAGAGGAGTCTAGAGAGCAAGGTAGTGATCGTGAAAAAAGAAAAAAGAAAGAAGCTAAACATGCATGTAGCAAGGGTAAGGGCAAAGTTGCCATCATTGAAGAGGTTATGGAGTTGGAAACAGACAATGATAGTGGATGTGAAATATGTCAATATGACCATCCTAAGGGATGTTGCCTTGTAATCTCACATTTGCAAGAGTCTGGGTGTATGCACTCAACCCACAATTGAACAAACGACAAGCACCCCGAAGGCTACCTTACCCCCAAGGTAACCCAAGATAGTTCCACCAACCCTTAACGTATTATCCTAATGGAACTCCACCACAACTGATTGAGCAATATCAATAGTGACAATACCCACAATCGTGGGGAATGCCACCACCAAGATAACACCGGCAACCTAACCCGTATGGATATTACATGCAGCAGCCAATATCTCCACGTGATTCTACTGGTCACATTACTCCTCAACCTCACTACCAAGCTCATGAATATTATAGTACTCCCTCTCCTAGGGATAATGTTCCACAAGTATACCATCTTTCTCATCCAACTACATCTCTTCCACCAATAGCTCCATTACCACTTGCTCTAACTATGTAGGGTGAAATCCCTACCTAGCCACAACAACGTAATGCCACAAGGGTTTTTAACTCTCAACCTCCTACTGGTTCCAACAACCACATGAAGAAAAAACCTTTCTTTAGAACCAACAGTCCAACCAAGCCCTTGCAATCACAAGCGATTGATTCCTTAGATGCCTTAGTATCAATCAAAACTTCAAAGCCTTCTTCAACTCAACCACCGCACTCAACGCATACATTCATGCTAACACATGCCATCACCAATTGGATTAATGCTAGCCATCTTCCTAAGAAACTCTCTGATCCTAGGAGTCCTTTGATATACTTACAAATTGTTGGGAATGAACTGTGCAAGGCTCTTTTGGATTCAGGTTCTGGTGTCAACTTAATTTCTCAAGAAATGTACAAGCCTTGGAACCTACCTCCATTAAAAAAGAGCAACATTTGTTTAGAGTTGGTAGACTAGTCCATCACTATCTCATTGAAACTAGTGGAGGACATTGTTACCACTATTTATGGGTGATCATACCCAGCTGATTTTCTAGTGATTCAGGTGAACAATGGTAAGGAGAACTTCCCAATCATAATGAGAAGAGCATGGCTAAGAATAGTTGATGCATGCCTAGGAATTCGTGATCTTTCCTTGGAAATATCAAAGGAAAACACATTTGGAAAGATCGAGAAGAAGAAAGTTCCATGCATCGCATACAGTGACACGAGGTGTAATTGCGTGTAGAGGTCATGGGTTGTGCAAAGTTTAACATTGCCTACATGCAATTAGTGTGCACAAGTGATCAACATACAAAGATGCCTGTATGTAGCAGCCACACGATAGGAAGGCACACAGTGGCTGATAGCTGATCAAGAAAGCAGTTCAATCATATACATAAGACCAACTGAGGTTTTGACTTGCACTTACATCGATAGCATACATGCATTAGAGCAAGTCCACCACCAACGTCCAAACCTTAACCTTGAAAATATCAACTAGGGGAAGTTGGAAATTCTTGAGAAATTTAAGCAGGAGCCCTTAGAGCTTAAACCATTGCCCACCGGTATGGAATACATGTTCCTTAAGAATGGAAAATTGGTAATTATTAATGCTAAGCTTGCTTAGCAACAAAAAGAGAGACTGCTGAAAGTGATAAATAGATGGTCAAAAGTCTTCACTTAGTCATATCCCAAATTAACTAAAATGGATCCTAGGATATGCCAACATAAGATTTACATCAACCCCTCCATGAAGCCTCGAAGACAATTGCAGAGGCATTTGAACCCAAAGTTGAAGCAAGTAGTCAAGGAAGAAATCGAATAGTTTCTCAAGGCAAGGTTCATATACCCCATTGTTGATAGTAAATGGGTTAGCCCCTTAGTTATTGTGCCTAAAAAGGGAGGCAAATGGAGGGTGTGCATAGATTTCAGGCTACTAAATATGGCAACATTCAAAGATCACTTTCCGTTGCCATTTGTTGACCAAGTCTTAGTTAGACACCATTGCAGGGCATCGCTATTACAGTTTTCTAGATGGATATAGCAGATATAACCATATACAAATAGCCCCAGAAGATCAAGCCAAGACTATGTTCACTAGTCTTTGGGGAATGTTTGCATACAAACAGATGTCATTTGGCTTGTGCAATGCCCCTGCAACATTTCAATGATTAGTTTTAAGCATCTTCCAACAACAAATAGGAAATGGTGTAGAAGTCTTTATGGATGATTTCTCCACCTATGGAGAAAACTTTGATCAAGCCTTGGACTAGTTAGAGCAAGTGTTGAAAAGATGTGCAGAAACCAATTTGAGGCTCAATTGGCAAAAAAGCCATTTGATGGTCCAAGAGGGTGTAGTACTAGGGCATAAAATCTCACACACACAGATAGAGGTAGACCCAGAGAAAATTAAAGTTATCCAAGGAATTGCCTGTCAACCGAAAACTATCAAAGATATTTGGTCATTCCTTGGACACACTAGCTACTATAGGACATTTATTGAGAACTTTTCAAAGGTTGCCAAACCATTGGTAGAATTAATGAAAAAGGACATACCTTTCAAATGGACCAAGGAATGCAAACTAGCTTTTCAAACTTTAAAGCAGAAGCTAGTAGCAACACCCACTCTACAAGCTCCTGACTGGTCCAAACCATTCCATATCATGACTGACACATCCAACTATGCCTTAGAAGCCATACTTACATGGTTAGATGACTAAAAACGTCCTTATTACATCTACTGTGCAAGTAGAAGTATCATTAGTGCACAACTTAACTACACTACCATAGAGAAATAATTAATGACTGTACTATTTGCACTAGAAAAGTTTAGACACTATGTATTAGGATATAAAGTATATGTACAAACAAATAATAGTGCAATCCAATTCCTAATGAATAAGCCAATGGTAAGCCCTCATATCACACGATGGCTTGTAATCTTACAAGAGTTTGATCTTACGATGATCGATATAAAGGCACCAAGAGCGTAGTTGTTGATCATTTATCTCAGTTGCGATGGGACAAAAAAAAGGATGAGTATCCAATTTTTGCTGGTGTAGTCAATAATCAATCACCCATGGAGACAAACTAGTACAGTAGCATTCTTACCTATCTCCTCACCCAAAAAATACCACAAGAGTTAAACCTTAAGAAAAAACAACAGTTTATTCACCGAGCCAAGTACTTTATGGAAATCAATGGGCAACTTTACAAAGTGTGTCCCAATGGCTTGGTTCGATGGTGTGTTCCTGATATTGATCAACTGTGAGTTCTCCAAGATGTTCATGAGGGTCCTTGTGGGGGTCGTTACGCTGGGAGACAAATGGCCATCAAGATCTTGCTTGCAGGATATTATTGGCCTACATTGTTTCAAGATGTCCATCATTTTGTCCAATCTTGTGAGCGCTGTCAACATGATGGGGGAGTGACTGCTAGAATGGAGGGTCCACAATAATGGATCCAACTGTTAGAACCCTTCAACATTTGGGGAATTGATTTTATGGGGCCAATTACACCAATGTCCAATGGAACCCCCCCCATTATTGTTGCTATTTATTACCTAACTAAATGGGTAGAAGCAACTACTGTTAAGGATTGTACATCATCTACAGCTACACAATTTGTTCAACAACAAATCATAAACAGGTTTGGTGTGCCTCGTGCACTTATTTCAGACAATGGTACCCACTTCATAGGTGTAACTTTTTGGAAATTAATGCAATGCGAACAGTCAAGCCGAAGTCACCAATAGGAAGATCACGAAAATATTGACAAAAACTATTAGCAAGTTTAGGCGAAACTGGAGCACTAAATTGAACGATGCTCTTTGGGCATATTGCTCCACATGGAAACTCCCTACAAGCTACTCTCCCTATGAGTTAGTGTACGGTAAATCACCAACGCTCCCCATTCAAACTGAGCTCTGTACACTATCCACAACATGTGACCTCAACCTTGACCTTTATCTGGCACAGAAATAATAATTGGTAACCCTTAACTTGCTAGATGAAAATTGATTAGCTGCCCTATCATCTAACAAATTACACAAGGCATTCAATAAACAATGTCATGACCTAAGGATTAGGAAAGTTAAAAATCAACCGAGAGATAAGGTTCTCTACTAGAATCCCACACATGTTTTCCCCATTCAAATTGAGCTCCGTACACTATCCACAACATGTGACCTCAACCTTAACCTTTATCTAGCATAGAAACAATGATTGGTAACCCTTAACTTGCTAGATGAAAACTGATTAGCTACCCTATCATCTAACAAATTACACAAGGCATTCAATAAACAATGTCATGACCTAAGGATTAGGAAAGTTAAAAAACAACCGGGAGATAAGGTTCTCTATTGGAATCCCACACATGTGCCATAATGTACTAAATTTCAAACACTGTGGGAAAGACCTTATACTATTTATGGAACTTTTCCTTTAGGGGCCATGACAATATATAAACCTAAGAGCCTAGACAAGAAACTGTTGGTCAATGTACAATAAACCAAACCTTTCAATGAGCTTAGGACAGCTAGTACACATGTTACCTCTGTTGATGGACAACCTTGCTCACTATTTCAGATCTTCTCCTTCCAACTCAATTGTGGGGGAGAGGGCCACCTATGCTAACCATTTTAGGCCCTTGATTCTTTTTAAATTTTTGTTTTACATGTTTTTGTTTCACACATTTTTTTTACACATTTTTCCAACTTTTATTATTTTTGTTTTACACCATCATTCATATTTTTACTATTTCTTTGTTTACTTGATTTACTTTTATTCATCATCCAATAAGTGCTCATGATGGTGGATTGAATTATATCATAATTCATTGCTAATGTTTGGTTTTTACCTTTGATTATGATGCTGATATTAAGGTATGGTTCTTTTGGTAAAATAGGAAATGAGTCCACTCTGTCCACTCATCCATACAACTCTATGGTCCTTTTTGGCTTGGAACTGTATATTCCCTTTTTTTAAAGTAAATTTGTTAATGAACTGGTGGTTGGGTACTTTTCAAACCAAGAAAAGACTCAAAGGATGAAAAGGGTATGACTTCAATGGGATTTGATGCATTTGTGATGGCCATTCTCTTGGGTGCTTGGATGCTTTTTCTTAGGTTTTCTGCCATTCTAACATTGTTCAAAAATTAGGAAGCCAAGTGAATAAAAATAAGTCTTTGCATGGTGTGGTTCTCATGCAAAAGAGAAAGAGAGAAAAAAAAAGTGAAAATTCAAAGCACACCCCTTAGACATAATAAAGCAATATGGGCTTCAAGCACTAGTTATGGAACTAGAAAGACATGTTACCCATGCCTGAAGTTTCCCTCTAACTAAGACCCTTTCTTGCTTCCTGCTTCTCCATCTCGCTCTCCTCGGAATGGAGGGGACTCTTTGTAGAACCATTCTTGTTGCTTCAAGTGGATGGATTGGTCAAGAGTGTTGATGCAAGGTCACTAGATGTGGTTTGTTTAAGTCTGGATTTGGGATGAGTTCTACTCAATTACATTAACCATAAAGTACACAAGGGACTTTACAAAACCTTGTTCTTGGGATTCCATTCCATTCTTTCCTCTCCATCTTTGTTCTCATTTTTCCACCTCATTGTTGATTCTATCATTAGTCCGTTTCTAGGTTGATGCATTATTTTTCTTTGGTGAATTCTTGTGGATAAGTTTTTAACTCATACTTCCAAATGACATTCCTAGAGCCTACAGAGTCTTTGGTTTGTGGGTTTTTCAAGGCATAAACGGCATGATCCTGCTTTGGGAAGGACCCACTAGCATTCCTTTTTGGTGCAATTGTTAAGTTCTTTTCCTTAAACATTTCCTGCAATCAATCATTTTTGTTTCATCCCCATCCATGGCATCCATTTTATTGGTATTTCCGTTGATTTTTTTCCAATCTTTCTTGTTCCTCATATTTTTTCATCTTATAGCTACTAGAGGTTCACTCTTAGTCATGGGGGCCCTGGCACAAATTTGTCAATTTTTTCCATTTTACTATTCGCCTAACCCCTACACCTTGGGTAGTCACCAGTGATAAATCTTTGAACCAATTCTGCCATAACCACAACTCATCCAATGCACTTCATATCAAGGCAAGGTATCAACTGCATTGTAGTTTATCTATCCTTGCTCATTTGTGACTATTTTGTATGTGCAGATGACGATCATACAAACAATGGACTGGGCTTGGAGGAAGCACTCAACATGGACTGGAACTGCAGTGTTTATGAAAGGAGCAAGTCTGGTGGCGTGGCTATAGATAAACAATGGAAGGCGCAACCTCGACATTAGTGGCAACATGCTTCATCTTCCTTCTCTCTCTTTCTCTTCAAGCTACCCAATAAAGGCCTGGATGTCATTTATGTACAAGTGGTCACCACAATGGTCATGAACACTAATGTTGTAATATGCTTATTGATCCATTCACTGGGCATATTGAGTCTATCATCCCATCCCACCATCAGTTGTCAGTTAATCAATAATTCCATACCTTCTTAATATTTTGTAAGGAACTCAAGGACAAGTTTTGATTCAGTCGTGGGGGTCATGATGAACCACAATACCGGGGCTGCGATATTGCATCCACGATATCGAGTACATGATATCGGAGCCTACCATGCGATGTCGGATACCCGATATCGAGACCCACCTCCTTGCCTATAAATAAGAGGTAGGTGCACTTGGTTTAGTAGTTTAGTTAGTTAGTCCCTTAGTCAAACTCTTGCCTTTTCTTCCCTCTAGAGTTAGAATTATTTCTATGTGCCTACAGTAGGAGTCATCAGGTGAATGGATCTTTATTCTAGCATTGTGTACCTAAGGACACTTTGTGTACGACAATAAACATGAACTTTTATAATAAACCTTGCAACATCCAGAATAGATTAGTTAATGTTAATTACTGTTATTAACTACTTAGTTAATTAATGATTCTCTCTCACCCTACAACTCTCCTAAGTAAGTACACTCAGTATGATCACTTCAAGCATGCGTGTAACACTTAGTAACCTAGTAATGATTAGCATTTGGTAATCCCAGTAGTGTTGCACTAGTTCAAGATGTGTATGTAAAGTGAGAACAAATACTAGTGTTAGGATTAGTTAAAGCCTAGTTAATCAATAGTTAAGTTAAATTAGTCACTTAGTTATCTCTCTCTCCTCCCTTATTAGCAACAGGACATAAAAACATAAAAGCTATAAAAATCATATGCCTCAAGCTTACTTAACCATACAATCGCAACATACAAGTAAGTTTGGGAAGACAACGATCAACCAACCCATCCTTGTTCCACAAAGGCACATAAGCACTTAGTCCTTGGAATTCGACCAAATCGTGTGTGAAACACTTGTATTCGTATGGTTGAGTGTAGGGGTACCTAGCCGCTCATCACTAATATAACTTATAGTTGACATTTTTCACGACATTTGGTAATAGGATGTCACAGACAGTATTAGAGAAAACCATGAACCAAGGCCCATTTAGAACCATGGGTTGATAGTAACTTGATGATGAACCATAGAGCCATGACCCAGGGAGCGCCACATATCCAAGATGATCTATGTAAGCTAGTGGATACATTTTTACTAATTTCATGAACAATGGATCAGGCATCTACAAGAGACATAAACCTCACCAACCAATAAGATTCCTTCAAGGATTTCATTGACCAAGGAAGATCTAATTATGCCTCACCAAGGTTCATCAACTGCAAAAGATGTTGGTATGACAAGGATACATTAGTCTAAGTAACTCTTATTCATCTTGTAGTGATGTTGGGAATATAAATTAATTAAGATCATTATTAATTTATCCTTGAAGGTTAGTAACTATGGCCTAATTCCTGGCCCCTTTCCATTCTTGGTCACTTTCCCCTTGGTTGGGATGGTCTTACTTCCTATGGATGCTTTTCCTTTGGTGCCATCTATGGTCACAACACATCGACAAATTAGTAGATATAATGTAAAAATTTAAATTCTTAAATACCTTTCCCATTAGTTGGTTATACATTGACTAAAGTTGGATCATGGCAGATTGAATATTTTGTTAATTAATTAGTTATTTATTTAATAATTATTCATTTTTATTGTCACTAGAGCTTGTTGGAAAGGTTTAACGCTTCTATCTTTGATGTTTGACAGTTGATTTCTTAGGTAAACCTTTGTGGAAGTTAGAGAAATGGTGAAATCGTTTTTATCAAAAATGGGACATTTGTGGCCCCTGCGACTAACAGCTTACCTTCTGTGGCTACAGGATCAAAGAACAGAGTGATTTGAGTAAATTATTGGAAGGTTATGGACTTGGGAAGGTTTTGGGCTCTAAAAAATGGCAAAAACTCCCCTTGTGTTATGAAAGAAATTGCAAAAATGGCAAAGTGTTTAGTGGTATTTATAGTATTTTTCTCATGCATTGATGAGGCCTATTCAATAGGGCCTCGTTGATGGGGTTGACTATGTTAACTAGGCCTAGTCGATGTAGCTATTGATGATCGTTGACTTTATTTGACTTTTCCAAAAGTTCTAAAATATGAATTTTTGAGTCAAATTAGAGTCAAATGGAAGCCCAAAAAGCCACAATTGGAATGAAAATAGTAGAAGAGTGAATTGGAAATTAGACAAATTAAGAAATTGGAGAAAATAATGTAGAGAATGAATGTTATAAGATTATATAGGAGCATAGAGTGGAATGCACAATGAGGTGTGTGAAAGGTATGATTGCAACAATGTCAAGGGTAAGGGGCTTAACAGTTCAACCAAAAGATATGCAAGTAGGTCATTCCCATAGTAGGCACATGTCTATAGTTTGCCTTTGTATATCTTCAATTAAGGAGCCTATGGATTCCATAGGTAACTAATGATAAGGAAGGTTAAGAACCCACTAGGAAGGATCTACTTAGGAATTCAAGTACATCCAACCAAATCAAGGGATCAAAAACATGGAGAAAAGAGAGATAGGGAGTGAGATAGGGCTTTAATTAGAGGAGATCTTTAGGTATGGATAACATGTCTTTCTAGTTCTATAACTAGTGCTTGTAGCCCGTTTATTTATCTAAAGGATGTTTTTTGAATTTCCATCCTATTTTTTTAAAAAATTGAATTTTTTGGATAGGAACCATACCAAGTGATGAGCCACGATATCATATACACGATATTGCATCCGCCACGCGATATCACGTCCTACCTCATTTTCTATAAATAAGAGGTGGCTTCCCTTGTTCAAGTAGTCAAACTTAGACCCTTATACCATTCCAGAGTTAGAATAATTCTTGTGTGCCCGTAGTAGGAGTCATAGAGTGAACGGATCTTTATTCGAGCAATTTGTACCTAAGCACACATTTGTGTACGAAAATAAAGATGAACTTTATGATAAACCTTGCCGCATACAGATTAAGATAAATAGTAATTAATTATTGTGGAATGTTTAAATGCTTTTCTAGTTAATTAATCTCTCTCTCAACCCTTGACTCTCCTAGCATACAGATTAAGATTAATTAATTAATTATTAAGTACACTCAATACGACCACTTTGAGTATGTGTGTAGCGCTTGGTAACCCAGTAACGATTAGCGTTTGGTAATCCCAATAGTGTTGCACTGGTTCAGGATGTGTGTGGCAAGTGGGAACGGATACTGGTGTTAGGAACAATTAGAACTTAGTTAGTTGATAGTTAATGAAAGTTAGTCACTTAGTTCTCCTTACCTTCCCTTATTAGCATAAGACATTAAAAAGATAAAAAGCTATAAAAATCATACACCTCAAGCTTACTTAACCATACAACCATGACAATACAAGTTTGGGAAGATAGCGATTGATTAACCTTGAGTGTTCCATTAAGGCGTTTAGTCCTTGGAGTTCAACCAGATCACGTGTAAAATGCTTGTATTCGTATGGTTGAGTGTAGGGGTACCTCGCCACTCATCATTGGCATTGTTGTCAGGGACTTAGTTGTTTGTGCGCTACGTAGAACATAGGAAATCATTCATATCATTGAGACGCTAGAACAAACCCTTAGGGTTAATCAAGAAAAGATAAGACAATGGTAAATCGCACACTGAAAAAGAAGAAAATGTCTTCTTCTTCACACAAGAGCACCTCACCGCCTAGGACTAACACAAGAGACAGTCGGCGGCATAACACACGTAACCAAGATCGGCCAGTTCCTCAATAGTTTCATGTGGTATATACTCATCATGATGAGTATGTACCCGACTTTACCTTTATTCTCCATCAAGATGAACAACTACATTGGAGAGACTTGGAAGGTAACATTGTATTGCCTCTAGACCAATCAATCCCCAACATACTCCTTTGTTCTCTCTCATGAATAGGCATGTCATTTTTGTACACAAAATATGTTGCATGCGATCATGACACAAGGGACTACCATCCCACAGAAGCACAACGTCAAAGGGACTTGCGACAAGAGAGATATCATACATCCTCAAAGGGTAAATGGTCCCATAACGCTTTGCATGTCTTGAGCGAAATTGAGGGTGGTGAACCTACTTTAACAAGTTCCCCACCAAATGATGTTCCTCCTCCTAACGATGGTCAGGAGGTGGTGTATCAAAACCTACACTCCACGATTCACAACCCTGGTTCTGATACCCACGAACATGAAGTGTTCATAGAAGGAACACAACCACATGATAAGGACAGATGTTCCGATCGTGATCACGATTAAGGCTGAGACCACCAAAGAGAAGGTAGAAAACACCATCATGGCGATGGTTCTCCTTCTTCTTCACCTTCATCATCACATTCACCCTCTCCTTCAGTGTCCAAACGCAGTCATAAGGAAACTAACCATGAGGATAAAGGTAAACAGAGTGAAAAAAATTGACGAGATAGTCGAGAACGAGGATGAGGGCACTCTAAGGAATCAAGGTATGGAAGAAGGGAGAGTAGGGAACCGTGTAGACACCATAGATTCTATGAACAAGATGACCACAAAGAACCCCTACTCGCAACTAGAAGCATGCTAGACATAACGGAGGCCATAAGAGTTCCCACAAGGCATCAAAAAGATAGTAGGATCAAGCGGTTAGACATGAATAACATCCCACGATTTGAGGGGGGATACAACATTGATCCTCAAAAAAATTTACAAGCATTCCATGATGCATGTGCCTTGTAGAACATAGAAAACGAATGGCAAAAACTAAAGCTGTTCCCAAGGACACTAGTGAAAGAAGCTGAAAGCTGGTACCGATCCTTAGAACCAAAATCCATTCGAAGGTGGAGTACAATGTTAGAACTGTTTAATGATAAGTACCAAATGTACTCCTAAGTGTCTAACCCACGAAAGAAAATCCAAGGATGGAAGTAAGGAAATCATGAACCCTTGGATGTTGCCATGGGCCACTATTACGCACTGTTACATTGTTGCCTTGGCCATGGTTATGCGCAACAAGATCAACTACGCCATCTCATAGATGGACTTAGGCATGAAACAAGAAGGACCCTTTGGATGTATGCCCAAGGAAGGTTATCAGAGCTTAGGTCTCATCAAATCCATAGATTACTAGATCAAGTAGCCAAAGAAGAAGGTGAGCTATGGAACAGAGAAAGTGTGGAAGAGTACAACCGAGACCCTTCCCTCTAGGAAAGGGGAGTGAGATTCTGTGAGGAGGAAGAAGAGTCACCACTCAAAGAGATGGTGAATAGGAAAACCTTACTGCTCCAAAAGTTAACAACCGAAGTATCAAAAAAGGTAGACCAAACGTGGGACTCCCTGGATAGTAGCTTTGAAATTGTTCTTAAGATTGTAGAGTAGTCTAGAGAGCAAGGTAGTGAGCATGAAAAAAAGAAAAAGAGAGAAGTAGACAATGCATGTAATAAGGGTAAGGGTAAAATGGCCATCACCAAAGAGGTTGTGGATTCAGATACAGACAATGATAGTGGATGTGAGATATGTCAATACAACCATCCTAAGGGATGTTGCCCAATAATCTCACATCTACAAGAGTCTAGGGTGTATGCACTCAACCCATGATTTAATAAATGGCAAGCACCCCAACGGTTACCTAATCCCCAAGGTAACCCAAGATAGTTCCACCAACCTTCAACATATTACCCAAGTGGAACTCCACCATAACCCATTGAGTAACATCAATAGTGGCAATACCCATAGTCATGGGAGATGCCACCACCAAGGCAACAATACCCCTACCGGCAACCAAACCCATATGGCTACTACGTGCAGCATTCGATCTCTCCTCGTGACTTTGTTGGTCATGGTACACCACAACATCACTACCAAGCTTGGAAGTATTTTAGAACTCCTTCTCCTAGGGGAGATAACCCACAAGCATACCATCCTTCAAATCCATCTGCAACTCTCACACTGATGGTTCCATTACCACTCGCTCCAGCAATGCAAGGGGAACTCCCCACTCAACCGCAGCAACGCAATGCTACGAGGGTTGTGAATCTTCAACCGACTACTGGTTTTGACAACCATATGAATCTTCAGAACCAATAGTCCAACCAAGCCCTCACAACCACAAGTGGTTAAACCTCTGAATGCCTCTTCATCAAATAAGGCTTCAGAGCTCCCTTCAAATCAAATACCAAGCTCAACGCACATGGTTATGTTAACACATGTCGTTACTGACTGGATTAAGGAGGGCCACCTTCCCAGGAAATTCTCTGACCTCGAAAGCTCTCTAATATATCTCCAAGTCATTGGGAATGAAGCATGTAAATCTCTTCTGGACTTAGGTTCTGGAGTCAACTTAATAGAGGAAGAGCAATATTCACCTAGAGTTGGCTGACTAGTACATCACTATTCCCTTGGGATAGGTGGACGACATTGTTACCACTGTGTGTGGGTGGTCATACCTAGCTGATTTCCTAGTGATACAAGTAAACAATGATAAAGGGGACTTCCCAATAATCATGAGGACAAGTAGAAGTAATATGGGATCATGGCATTAGCAAAAAAGATCTAATTTAAGATAAGAACTAACCACATCTAATCTATTAAGTCCCTAAATAGAATATAAATCTATACAACTAGTGGAAGCAACATACTAAGTAGAAAGTACTCATCCAACATAACTCATCTCCTTTTCGTAGAAACCCAACATTGATTTGAGGAGAAGCAAACCAACAAGTCAATACTTTCATTTCCATGTCTCATTATGAATCTTTATAGGCAAGTTGATATACTAGATTACATAAATGATATGATTAAGAGAGCTTCAAATGCATCATACTCACAAATGATAAAACTCATACTTGCATAGAAAGATTAGATGGAACCACCTCCTACCATTGAAGTTTCATGAAGCATACCTATGGC
This sequence comes from Gnetum montanum, assembly GCA_015680685.1. Taxonomy (NCBI): domain Eukaryota; kingdom Viridiplantae; phylum Streptophyta; class Gnetopsida; order Gnetales; family Gnetaceae; genus Gnetum; species Gnetum montanum. Next base: position 245,205 of record MNCI01011713.1, read on the forward strand.
AAAATAGATGGTGTAGGACCAAGCACTCATGTTACTATAGTAGATCATGGGATCTATCATCCAATAATAAACCATTTATAATAGATGTCATAGGGTATAATCTAGAGGATTGGAGACTTTCAATAATGCCTAAGTGAATCCTTTGATGAACCTAAAATGTTCAAGAACCTATTATTAGGAAGAATGTCAATGCAATCCACAAGGAATGACTAGAGCACATAAATTTTTAAGAATACAATTGCATTCTAAGTCACCTTTGCCATCGATGATGGAATCACAATCATAATCATGCCTCATGAAAGCTAAGATAATGCTTCTAAGGATATTACAAAACATGTGGGCACTACCTTGAATATTCCTATGGCTCCCATTATTAACTTTACTATTGCATAATATGTTCAAGAACTTACAAGTTTTGGAGCAACTAATGGTTCAATAAATGCAACAAAGCACAAGAATGCCTTAATTAATTACTCCAAATGGGCTAGACTATTTAAGGCTTTCTTGAGGTCACTAAAAATATCATGGTAGTTCAATCTAAACTTTTGATAAAGAGGAAGTTGTTGCTCATTCAAGATTCAACTGCAACATGTAAAATCAAAAGTTAAACAATTACAAGATGAGGTGATCCAACTTTACACTTAATTATAACTCCCATCTTAGTTCATGACACTAGAGTTTCTTAGTGATTAGTGGCGAGGTACCCCTACACTCAACCATACGAAATGAGCGTAGCACGCATGATCCGGTCGAACTCCGCAGACTAAATGCCTATGTGCCCCATGGAAAACTTGGGGTTAATTATTCGTTGTCTTCCAGACTTACTTATTTTTGTCACGGTGTATGATTAAGTAAGTCCGAGGTATATGATTTTTATAGCTTTTCTGGTTTTTCTCCTATGCTATCAAGGTGAAGGGTTGAGATAGCTAACTAACTCTAACTAAGGACTAAGTCTAAATTAACTAGCGTCAGCATCCGTTCCCACTTATTGTACACACCATGAACTATGCAACTATGGCTACCAAATGCTAATCGCTACTGGGATCACCACATGTAACACATGTGCTCGAAGAAAACGTGATGAGCAGCCAATTCCTTGACTAGCCATACACATCCGTAGATACTCTTAATCAAGTCGTACTCATCCTGCGTTCTAGGAGTTGCGGGTGAGAGAGACTAATCGCGATGAGCAGCCAATTCCTTGATTAGCTGTACACATTCGTCAATGCTCGTAATCAAGTCATACTCATTCCGTGCTAATGCAGGTAATAAATAACAGGTAAAAAATAACAAGTAATAAACCTATTCCATGAACTGCAAGGTTTATCCACAAAGCTCATCTTTATTTCCGTACACAACTTGCGTTCAGGTACAAAGTTGCTTGAATAAAGGTCCGTTCACTTGGGGACTCCTACTGTGGGCACATGGAAAATATTTTATCTCTAGAGTGATCTAACTACCAGAGTTTCCCTACTTCTAGCCTAGGATGGGAAATGAGGGGAGTGGCACCTCTTATTTATAGATTTGACGACGGATCGTGATATCGCGTACGCGATATCGCGATGACCGCGATATTGCGGCTTGTGTGAATTGTGTGTCATCATACCCCCATGACTAAATAAAAACTCGTCCTCGAGTTCCTTACAATAATATTGGGAAGGTATGGAATTATTGAGGGGAATGGAACTAATGGGATGACATGTAAACGGATCATTATTACAAGACTTGACAAAATTGGTGTTCATGACAACAAGGGTGAACACCTTATTACAATGACATCAGGCATTTGTTGGCAACTGAGAAAGAGAGAGAGAAAGAAGTGTTGCTACTGCCAACACCAAGATTACTCCTTCATTGTTCATCCGTAAGCGTGCCATCGATCTTGCTCCTTGCATAGCTGCTTCAACGCTGCTCCATTCCAAGTGTTTGCTCCAGATCTAATCCATTGTTGCATGTCCGCCATCTACACACACAACACAATCGTATATTAGCAAGGGTAATTGAATCATCATGTAATTGATACCTTGCTTCGGTGTAAGTCCATTGGCTAGGTTGTGGTATGGCTGATATGGATCTAGGAATATATTAATGATGACTACCAAAGGTGTAGGGGTTAGGAAGAAAATCAAAAATTTTCAGGGTAGGAGAAAATTGAAAAAATCAGGCCCTGCACCTGTACCCCCATGACTAATCGCGAACCTCTGGTAGCATTAAAATGGAGAAGGAAAAGGAGTAAGAAAGATAGATAAAAAGGGACAACTAAGACATCGATGAAATGGATGTCAATATGGTAATGAACAAAATAAAATTAATTGCAAAATGTTAGGGGAAAGAAGTTAACGGATGCTCCAAATAGGAATGTCAGTGGCTCCTCCCCAAAGCAGGCTTATGCCCTTAATGCCTTGACAAGCCCACATTCAAACAGTCCATAGGCTCCGAGAATGTTATTTAGAACAAGAGTTAAAGTCTTAACCATAAAAGTTTACCAAAAAGAAAACAATGCATCAACCAAAATATATACACTAATGATACAACCGGCAATGAGGTGAATAGTGGAGAGAAGGGTGGAGAGAAGAGGATGGAATGGAATCCCAAGAACAAGGTGGTGTATAGCCCCTTGTGTGTTTCATGATTAATGTGACGTAGCAAATCTCATTCCAACTCTGGCCTCAAACCAACCACATTCAGTGACTTCGCATCAATGCATTCGACCGAACCATCCACTTGGATAACAAGGATGCATCTCCAAAGAGCCACCACCATTCTGATGAAACAAATGAGAGAATGGAAAGTGAGAAGGGCCTTAGTTAGAGGGAACACTTTTGGTTCCATAACCAGTGCTTGTAGTCCAAGCTTATTCATCTAAAGGGTGTGCTTTGAATTCTCACTTTTTTCTTTTTTCTTTTGGCTTTTGTGTTTTGTATTTTTATGCGTGAGAACCACACCATGCAAAGACTTTTTTATTTTTATTGACTCAGCTTCCGGGAATTGGGAAACATCGGAACGGCAAGAAAACTCAAGAAGATAAACATCCAAGCACCCAAGAGAATGACCAACACAAAAGCATCAAGTTCCCTTGAAGTCACACCCTTTTCAATCCTTGAGTCCTTCCTTAGTTTGAGAAATGCCCAGTCACCAATTCATTAAAGTTTTTATTAGAAGGGGACTATACATTTCCAAGCCGAGAGAGACCATAGAAACTGGTGGATGGATGGATGAAGTGGTTTCATTGCCTGCCATATCAAAAGAACATACCTTAGTATCAACATTGTGACTTAAAGGTAAAAACCAAATATTAGCAATCAATATGAAAACAGTTCATACCATCATTTCGAACACTTATTATGGGACAAACTTACAGGGTGGAGCACACACACACACAAAATGGAAAAGTATAACTATGTTAAAAAATAAAAACTAAAAAAGTTAAAGAAATTTGTAAAACAAAAACATTGTAAAACAAAAATGTGTAAAAAAAATCAAAAAATAATTGAGGGCCCCATATGATTAGCATAGGTGGCCATCTCCCCCATGACTGAGTTGTAAGGGAGAGATCTAAAATAATGAACGTCTATTTGACTTTCGTAAAAGTGCCCAACTTCTCCCAACTGATGTTCTTAGGTTTAGGGGTGGAAGTTGGCGACGCTCATATTTCAATGTGTCTATGCCTTCGTTGTTGGCATGGCTTTCCTTAGTTCGTTCCTTGCATATTTGGTTGCTCCTTCAAGTAGCTGTCAACCACGGGGTGTCTACTACTGGTTGTATGGTTGCTACATACAGGCATTTTTGTTTCAATGTTTCAAGAGCACACCTGTTACATGGAGGCATTTCCTCCATGTCATCTCCCGATGAATCAATGTATATGATGCATGGAACTTTCCTCTTCTCGATCTTTCCACAAATGTTTATCTTGAAAATTTCCAAGGAAAGATCGCGGATCCTAAGGCATGCATCTACTGTGCTTAGCCATGCCCTTCTCATTATAATCCCCCCGTCCCCTTCGTTGTTGTTAACTTCAATCACTAGTAAATCAGCTGGGTAAGATCAACCACACACAGTGGTGATGATGTCCTCCACCAATCCCAAGGGAATGGTGATGGACTGGTCTGCCAACTCTAGTTGGATGTTGCTCTTCTTAAGTTGGGGCAGGTTCCAGGCGTGATACATCTCTCGTGAAATTAAGTTGACTTCAGAACCTGAGTCAAAAGGAGCCCTATGTGGTTCATTTTCGGCAATCTACAAATAGATTAAGGGACTCCCAGGGTCAATTAGTTTCCTAGGAAGGTGGCCTACCTTAATCCAATCGATTACGGTATGCGTTAACATAACCGTATGCATTATGCTCTGTTGGACTAAAGGGTGCTCCGAAGTGTTAGGTGGTGGAGGAGTGTACATTGGCCCAACCGCTTGTTGTTGCGAGAGTCTGTCTGGGCTTTTGGTTCTGAAGAAGGTTCTTCTCTTTTTACAGTTATTAGAACCAATAGTAGGTTGGATATTTACAACTCTCACAGCGTGATGTTGCTGAGGTTGAGGACGAAGTTCCCCTTGCATTGTTGGAACAGGAGGTGTTATGGGAACTACTTGTGGTGGAAGAGATGCGGATAGATTTGGAGGATGGTGTGGATATGGAGTGTCTCCCGGAGGAGAAGGAGTCCTTCTGAAGTACTCTCGAACTTGGTAGTGATGGTTGGGGGTTGTGTGACTCATGGAGTCACTTGGAGAAATCGGCTGCTGCACATAATATCCATAAGGGTCAGGCTGCCGGTAAGGGTACTGTTGTGTTGGCGGTGGCATCCCCCCTGACTGTGGGTATTGCCACTGCTGATGCTGTCCGATGGGTTGTGGTGGAGTTCCACTTAGATAATACGTTAAGGGTTGGTGGAACTGCCTTGGGTTACCTTGTCGATAAGGTAACCTTCGGGGTGTTTGCCATTGGTTGAGTATTGGATTAAGCGCATACACCCTAGACTCCTATAGATGTGAGATGATGGGGCAACATCCCTTAGGATGGTCATAGTGGCAGATCTCACATCCATCGTCATCGTCTGTGTCAGAGTCCATAGCCTCATCAGAGATAAGAATTTTCCCCTTACCCTTGTCATGTGCAAGGCTTAAATCTCTCCACTTTTTCTTACCTTTGTCACTACTTTGTTCTACCTTAGACTCTTCTACAATTTTCAAGACTGTTTCAATTCTTGATTCTAAAGAATCCCACATTTGGTCTACCTTGGTCGATACCTCGGTTGTTAATTTTTGGATTGGCAAGGTTTTCTTGTTCACCAACTCTTCGATTGGTGACTCATCCTCTTCATCACAAAATTTCACTCCCTTCTTTCGAAGGGAGAGATTGTAGTTGTACTCTTCCACACTTTCCCTTTTGCATAGCTCACCTTCTTCGTTTGCTAGTTGTTTCAACAAGCTATGCACTTCATGGGCTCTAAGTTGTGAGAGTCTCCCTTGGGCATAAGTTCCAAGGGTTC
>MNCI01011713.1:250712-317468 GCA_015680685.1 Gnetum montanum
GCAAATTGGACACTCTGGAGTACGTCTAATACTTTTCGTTGAACAGTTCTAGCATCATACTCCACCTCCTGATGGTTTCCGGTTCTAAGGACCAGTACCAGCTCTCTGCTTCTTTAGTGAGTGTCCTTGGGAATAACTTAAGTTTTTTCCACTCATTTTCTATATTCTGCAAGGTACAGGCATCGTGGAATGCCTGTAAATGATTTTGTGGATCAGCATTGTATCCCCCTTCAAATCATGGGATGTTGTTCATGTCTAAACGCCTGATCCGACTATCTTTTAAATGCCTTGTGGAAATCCTAACTACCTCCGTTATGTCAAGCATACTTCGGGTTGCGAGTAGGGGCTCGTCATGATCATCTCTTTCATGACGCCTGTGATGTTTGTGTGGTTCCCTACTCTCCGTACGTCCTTGCCCTTGTCCTCTCTCTCAACTTTCCCATCGAGGTCTTTCGTCCTTCTTACTTTTATCCTCACCTTTATGTTCATCGTGGCTGCGCCCAGATGTGGAAGGAGAGGTTAAGTGATGTGATGAAGGAGAAGAAGAAGGGGAACTATCATCATGATGATGTTTCTTGCCTTCTCTTCGGCTGCTACGGCCTCGATCATGGTGACGATCTAAGTGCTCATCCTTAGCATGAGTGGTTGTTCCCTCTATGAACAATTGGTGTTCACGAGCATCAGAACCATGATTATGTATCGTTGATCGTAGGTTCTGATACCCAACCTCCTCATCATCGTTTGCTAAAGAACCCGTTATAAAGGGTTCCTCATCTCTTATTTTGCTAAGGACGTGCGGGACCTTGCCCTTCAATACTGCATGTTAACTCTCCTGCCTTAAGTCCCTCATACATTGGGCATCTGTGGGATAATAATCCCTCATGTCAAAATCTTTCACGACGTATTCAGCATACAATTCTGTCATGCCAATCTATGCCAAGGCATGGAAGATCATGTTAGGGACTGCTCGATTTGGGGGTAACATGATGTTATCTTGCAAATCTCTCCATCGCAGCTGTTCGTCTTGATGGAGGATAAAAGTAAAGTCCGGAACATACTCATCGAGATGAGTATATACTATTTTGTATTGTTTAGGACTTGGCTGATTTTAGTTATGTTTTTCATGTTGCCAACTGTCTCGTGTATGGTCTTTAGGTGGTGAGTTGCTCTTCTGAGAAGAAGGTATTTTGATTTATCGGTGTGCTAATTTCACCATTATATAATTTTTTATTGTGATTAACCCTGAAGGTTCGTTAAGGCTCACAACGATGTGAGTGATATCCCTTATGTTCTATTCGGCGTACAAACAGTTAGTCCCCAACAACGGCGCCAATGATGAGTGGCGAGGTACCCCTACACTCAACCATACGAAACAAGCGTAGCACGCGCGATCCGGTCGAACTCCGCAGACTAAATGCCTATGCGCCCCATGGAACACTTGGGGTTAATCATTCGTTGTCTTCCCAGACTTACTTGTTGTTGTCACGGTGTATGGTTAAGTAAGTCCAAGGTATATGATTTTTATAGCATTTCTAGTTTTTCTCCTATGCTATCAAGGTGAAGGGTTGAGAGAGCTAACTAACTCTAACTAAGGACTAAGTCTAAATTAACTAGTGTCAGGATCCATTCCCACTTACCGTACACACCCTGAACTATGCAACTATGGCTACCAAACGCTAATCATTACTGGGATCACCACACATAACGCATGTGCTCAAAGTGGTCGTATTGAGGCACTTAACTAGCCTAAATGCGATGAGTAGCTGATTCCTTGACTAGCCGTACACATCCGTAGATGCTCATAATCAAGTTGTACTCATCCCGCATTCTAGGAGTTGAGGGTGAGAGAGACTAATCGCGATGAGCAGCCAATTTCTTGATTAGCCGTACACATTCGTCAATGCTCGTAATCAAGTCATACTCATGCCGCACTAATGCAGGTAATAAATAATAGGTAAAAAATAACAAGTAATAAACCTATTCCATGCACTGCAAGGTTTATCCACAAAGCTCGTCTTTATTGCCATACATAACTTGCGTTCAGGTACAAAGCTGCTCGAATAAAGATCCATTCACTTAGGGACTCCTACTGCAGGCACATGGAAAATATTCTATCTTTGGAGTGATCAAACTGCCAAAGTTTCCCTACTTCTAGCCTAGGATGGGAAATGAGGGGAGTGCCACCTCTTATTTATAGATTTGGTGGCGGACCGCGATATCACGTACGCGATATCTCAGGGGATGACGCGATATCGCGACGGTTGCGATATTGCATACGCAATATCGCAGCTTGTGCAAATCGCGTCTCATCACTTAGCAACTTCAAAACTAAGTTTAACATTTTGCCACCAAGCAATACTAATTAGAAATTGAATGAGAGAAAGCCACATGTGATGCTTTAGTTTTTGATACTAAGGCTTATGATGCCTTACAAAAGAATATCATCATGTTAGAGGAAGAGAATAAGAGGCTAACAAAAAAGAATAGGTGGTTAAAATAGGTAGAAAAGGATAAAGAATAGTTGGCAACTTAGCTAAGTCATCTCCAAGAATAATTTATAAAGTTAAATGTAGATATCAAAAGGTTAGCATAAGAAAACAAGAATCTACTTATGGCAAAGATTCACACATTACAACAAAGGTCTACAATTCAAATTGAAATCTAAAAACATAAGGTCATCAAGTAGGATATGTTTAAAAGACATTACAAGAAATAGATGGACCTTTAGAAGGAGATCAACAAGAAAGAAATAAACTAATCCAAGGCCCACATCAACACTTATTTACAATAAATGACTAATGTTGCCTAGAAAAGCTTTCTTAATGGACTCACAATGATATAGTAGATAGAAATATAAATCAAGGTCCTAGGAATAGAGGAGTTGATTCTAACCTTATATATGCTAATTTGACCATGTTGACAGTAGGCCATCCTAGAAATGAAGTAGAAAAACAAGTTGTAGCTACATTCACCCTATTCAATCATGAAAACAATCTACATGATGAGACTCAAAGGAATCTATAAGCAATACAAGCCAGGTTAGAAGTTCTCCAAGCATAATACACCAAGAAACATGAAGACTTGTTGTGAAGTAGAATTTGAAGACCCAAAATTTTGTGATCATTTTGATATGTGTACAGTATTTTGTCATCTTTTAAACAACTTGAATAAATTTAGTAATGTGGTACTCTAGTTAGCTACTTAGTTAATTAGTCAATTAAGTCCTTCTTGATTTTGTAACAAACTCTATCCCACTTTTGTTTAACTCAAGAATAAATTTTTAGTTTGTCATGGAGGTATAGTGAAGCATTTTTTGCATACAATCACAAATATGGCATCATAGCTATAATGTCATAGGCTTTCATATGACTAGGGGTAGTAAAGTCTATAAATACCAACCACCTACCACATTAAGTACATCATCTTAATTCCATGGTAGCATAACTATTGTAGTTTATTTTCATAGAAGTTAGAATATGTTAATGAGTATTCACAATGGGGTTTCAAGTTAATTGTACAGAATCCTATTGAAGTGGATTATACCTAGACACCATTCATGAACAATAATAAGATTCAAATTAATTTCTATCCATTGTAGCACTCCAACATAGTTTAAATTTACATTTAATGTAACTTAATTAGTCTTTACTTTTCTTATGCACTTAGTTAATAATTTACATTTATATGCATAAAAAATATGTAGAATGAGTACAACTATTTTTAGATATAAACATGTTAATGTTTGGTAATCCTAGTAATGTGTCGCTTGGTATACCCAATAGTGAACACTTTGTAAGCTAACAATGTTAGCATAAGTTTAGGTTCTATACAACAAGCTAGAAACTAATGCTCATCATTTAGGCTAAAATAGATTTACTTCTTCTATGTCAATTAGATAATTTAGATTTTTATTATTTTAATATTTTAATAATATTTTTATTATGACCCTACAACATCATCTATCATATACCTTCATTATACTTAACTATGTGCACTAAGGGACACATCAGCATAACTAGGAAGACAATAACCAAGGATTGAATGCTTAGCTATATGAGTACTAGGCTAGTCTAGTTTATAGATTACGATCAAGCCACTTGCTTATACTCATGTTTTGTATGGTTGTGTGTTTGGGACTACTTGCCAATCATCACTATTCTATTTTTTTTGGCTTTTCTTGCCTTTTACTTGGTACATGACTTTTGCATAAAGACTCTAACAAATAAATGACTTTGGAGTGTAAAAAAAATGATAAAGTTTAGACATTACCTAAAAATCTAATAGAAAAAAAAAACAAGATGAAAGGAATAAAGAACTTTTAAAAATATGATTTTAAAAATGACAACTAAATTGCATGGTATTGTTTCTTTCTTTTGTCTTTTACTATTATTTTCTATCTCATAATTTTTTTTTGTTCTTTTTGCTACTATTATCTGGTGTTTGAAATTTGAATCATAATTTGTATTACACATGATTTAAGTGACCAACCTATAAGTATTTCATATAACCTAAGGTTTTGGATTGTGCAAGCTTATATGAATTCAATTTAAGTTCATTAAGGATTTGTTTTTAAATGATTTGCCACTGAAAAATATTTTTATTTTAGAATTACTTTTAACCAAAATATATAAAGTACTAAAAATTATTGGTTTGGTTGTCTATTAATGTAAACCTCCTGAGTTTATATATGTAGGTGAAGTTAAATTTTAATAATAATTTAGATAATCATTACTTTAGTTAAACTTTTTCATGCACAACATGCCCTTAAATTCTTCTATATTTTACAAGTAGCCTTTTAATAGATGTTTAAAATGTTAATAACATAAAAAGATCTCTCTCCAACGAAGATATTTAAAAGCTCTCAATTAAAATCCATTATAATAATGAAAATTAGGACATACCAATTTAGATGTATTCAGAGTTTGCTGGTTTTGCATACTGCTGTAAAATAACTTCTCATGTCATAGAAATGATGGTTATTTATGAGATCCAAAGGATATTACATTTGGTCAGCTTTTGTCATTGCCTTCGGCTGCAAATCTTTTGGCAATCATAAATAGGATACATTGCAGGGGCTCCGTTGGGCAAGGATCCATTTCTAAAACAGTTAGCAAGAATTTTGTCAAATCCATGCCCCATAACATAAATTTTAAATTATTTTCCTATAAATTTCCTTCCTATTTCAAAGAAGCAGATTACAAAGGGTCTTGCCGCAACTTTCAACCGTTGTTTACTTAGCCACAGCCCATGCACCCTAGGCAAATTTCAACTGGTTTTGTTACTAATGGGAAATTTGAATTGTTATTTTAGATAAAGTCCTTGAAATTTTCTTGGGTTGCTCTGTACTTTAGATTAAAAATTTAAAATTAATGGAACAGGAGTGAGTGAGGGAGTGACAGGTATTCATCCACAACAAAAGCACATAGACCACCATTCTGCACCTTGCAAATTCAGTTAGCATTTTGATTTTCTCAAAACAAATATTGATACCTAACTAAAAATGTAGCATCGTTGAAAGCTCACTTTGTGTTTGAATAACAATGTGCGGAAAATTTCTGACGCAATATGCTATCTTCCTTACCCCCGGGAAATCTTCAGATTTAACGTGAATATCATTATTCCATGTCCTTGGACAGTTTGCAAAAGCTTCGCTTATACAAAGTTATCGTCTTTCTGCTTTTATAATTCACTGGTTTATAACCAATCCTTACATATTTCTAATGATAAATTACAAAGTATTATCATTTACCGATCTGGGATTTTAATAAAATTTTTACCATCACCTTTGATGCACAGTTCTTTCTCCTAAACTGAACTATAATGATCAGGTATTCAAGCTTCTTCGAGTTTGTGTTTGTGAAAATGCTGGATATTCTCCACAAGAAGAATGCATGTAATGCATTTCTAACTTAAAATGAAATTTTTATTTCTTTGTAACATATCCGAGAACAGTCTCTTCGTATGTTGGGAATGAACATAAATCAAGCCAAACGAACAACATTTTAAAATTCACGAGGTTATAGTTTTTTTTATTTAAGCTTTTTAATATTGCATAAATATACAAATCCACAAAGAATAGGATGGTAAATGCTCACAGCAATCATAAATTTCAAAATACTTATAGCCGCATTATTGCCTGCAAAATTATTTCGCCAGGTTATATGTTTTCTTCATTTCACGAGGTTATATGTTTTTTTTTTTAAATTTCACGAGGTCATATATATATATATTTTATTTAAGCTTTGTAATATCGCATAAATATACAAATTCGCAAAGAAAAGGATGGTAAATGCTCCACATTAGTGCCTGCAAAACTACTCAAAATTATGTCAAGAATGGGATTCGAACCCATGCCCTTTCGGACCAGTACCTGAAACTGGCGCCTTAGACCAACTCGGCCATCTTGACAGTTGGAGCTAAGCTTATTTCAATTAATCATAAATAGTAAAATGTTAATAAGTTCCCCCCACCAACCAATCCAATTAGGCTCAACAATTCATCACTTATACCATGAATATCAACTAGGTTTTCCTAAATGCGGCTATGAACAAGCAATTTTGAGGAATGTCAAAATTCCAAAATAATCAATGATTACTGGTTGTTGTACAAATAGTTGTTTGCTAATGAGTTGTGCATGGAATTAAAGCTCTTTTGTAGAATGCATGCTTTCAATGTGGTAGCATGACCACCATGATTCTCTTTATTCTTAGTGGTTTTTTGAACTGTTGGAGTATCCAAGAAATTATGAATGGGTCAGGTAGTATAATATGAATGATGCTATAGAACAATGTTTCACAAGAGCTCACTCGCACAAAAATTTTCTCGTTCCCCACATTCCAAGTACCTAAACATGTTCCCAATTGAATGGGAACTCCATTTAGACTTGAGTAACTTTATACATTCAAAAAAATTTGTTCATGTTTAGATAAAACATCTGGTAGTAAATATGATAGAAAGCTATGGTGAACAACAAGGGATTTATAGAAATAAATAGCAATGATAAAAGTGCCATAAATAATAAATTGAACACTTCTATCAAAATCTTGTCTATTTTTAGATTGTAAATCATTGTATGATGGTATTTTGATTTCATTAAATTCCAATTTTAATATTATAGCATTTCTAAATTTCCTAAAAAATCTTGACTAAGTTTACAGGTAAATTTTTTTTTAAGTAATTTCTTTATCACATTCCACATGCATCTAGCTTTGCTCCCATGAAATAGCCCTCCTTCCCAAACTTGTTTGGTACATGCTCCCATGTTCTTGCATTTCCAACAGATGTGAAACATAGCTATAGAATTGTTTAAAGAAATAGAATAGCTAAGAACTCGTACAAATTGAGCAAGGAAAATGCATCAATGCATCAGACTAAGACCATTGAACTCCAACTTTGGTGGATATATCTTTTTGTTTTCTAATTCTACCAATTCAAATATGATCTTTATTGTGAGGTGTTCCCATCTTCACAATCTTATTTTAAAAATTACTCCAATTTTCTGATTTGATTTTTCAATCAATGAACATACCTTATGGTTTGACATTTTTATATAATATTTAGAAAGAATCTTGACCTAAAGCATCAATACTTAAAAAGTATCATCTAGAACTTCAATGCTTATCCACAAAGTGGTGTTTGAAATGGTTTCTGTGGATTAGTACAAGTTGAATATTTTCAAATGATTTTAGCTCAAGCCTACATGTTTTCACTTAAATACTTTACCATTGCTCTAAATGATAATCTTGTTTTTATGCAATATATGAATATTTGCACAATTCCCTTTCTTGTAAAGGATATTAAGTTTTATAAACTTCATTTTATAAATTGATTTTATAATTTATTAATATAGTATGTGAGACTTACAAAATTAAAAATAGTAAGACTTACAACTTGTGAAGTTGCAGCATGTAGGACTTACAATATGTGAGCAGTTGTAGCCTGTGATGCTACACCTTGTGGAACTATAGTGTGTGGAGATTACAACCTATAGCTTGTAAAGCTATAGCCTTTGAAGGGTGTAGCCTAGAACTTGTAGGACTATAGTGTATGAAAAGGTTATAGCCTATAGCTTATGAAGTTATCGCCTATAAAGCATATAGCCTACAACTTGTGGAGCCATAACGTATGAAAGGGCTATAGCCTATGAAGCCATAGCTTTTGGAGTTGTAACATATGAATAGGCTTCAAATGTAAAAAAGGAAAAAAAAAAAAAACGAAAAGCACAACACACACTGCAACTATAAAGTAAAAAATTTTGTTAAAATTTTATTTTAAATTTTCTAGTGTATGTAAACAAATGTAAATTGGCTATAGCATACAAAAGGAAAAAGGCTAAAAAAATCACAAACTACAAACAACAAAAATAGAGATGTATGCACTACAACTACAAAGGTTGTGACAATGTTGTGCACTACACTGCAAGAAATTAATTTCCTCTATTGCAAAGTGCAAGAAATCGGAGTAGCATTGCTTGTTGTAACTGCAAGGCTAAAAGCAAAAACTGATGCAAATAAAATTGATTATTAGGCCATACGCTGGGTTTCTTAGAAAACCCAAAATGAACTTTGTTTGACCAAATGAGCTCACAAGCTAAGGTAGACATCAATAAAGAATTTTCTGTAATAGATTTTTAGCAAAGAAGTTAGGTGGAGGCCCTTCTTCTAATGCCAGAAATTGTAATGATAAAAAATTTTGATGCTAGAAATCCAAAAGATCCCATGCAAAAAAATTTAACTCATAGATCCATGGGCTTCAAAAAGGATTTGAAGCACCCTAAACAGTCTTATCGCTCACTTAGGGACTTGAAAAATCTATTACCAATTTATCTAAAAATAGGAATCAAATATAATAAATGTGCAAAATAAGAATGCAACATGAGATCCAAGAATAGATAAAGTAAGAGAGAAATATAGCCAAATAAAAATGATTACAAATCTTATATTAAATATAATAGTCAATGAATGCAAAATGGAAATTTGTGAAACAGTATACATCAAGAATTATAAAGCCTTGAGAGATTAATGCACCTATTGTGATCCAATGCAAATTGCACAGTGTATTTTGCACAAAGCCTATACTATTTCTTGATTTGATCTGTAACATAATAAATTCCTACTTCAAGTCTTATGCTTAGAAATCTAAAGGTACAAAAAATCTGAAAAAATCTATTGCAAAGCTCTACTATTTCCTACTAAGTGTTATGTCATGAGATTGCTCAAAAAAGATCTTGAAAGATTCATCAAATGTGCTATTTATAGGCTTTGAATTTGATCTAATGGCATCTATTATAGTTTTTGAGCATTACAAGTTGTTTCTAGACCAAAGTGTAGTGTGTGGGCTTAAACTCCAAGTGCCACACATTGCCACAGCATGTGGGACTAAGATATATAACATAGAAATTTAAAGCCCAAATCCCCATGTTGCCTCACACGCTACCATAGCATGTGGGACTGGAATGTGTAGTGTGTGAGATAAAAGGGGCCAATTTTTGTAGCTTGTGAAATATTTTTAGCCCTCACAAGCTGGCATACATGGGATTTGTAGCTTGTGGAGCATTTTTAAATCTCTATAATCTGGAATACATGGAATTTGTAGCTTGTAAAACATTTTTGGCATCTACGTGCTGAAATACAGGGAATTCACATTATGTGAAGCATTTTTAGCTTCCATAAGTTGGAATAAGTGAAATTTGCATCATGTGGAATGAAAATGTCACTTTTTTCATTAAAAATCACTTAAAAGTTTTACCAGTACAAGGCCATAGAATAGGATTTTTGATGGAAAAACAAGGTAATTGTTTCTACCTTCAAATCTCCACCAAATTATAACAAAAATCTAGGCTATGAGATTTCATTTGTAACATGAATTTTTTCTTGAGGTGTTTCATTAGCTTCTCTTTGTTGATGTTTTAAGAATTAACTTAAAAGACATTAACAAAAAATACAAAACACTATTGTAGGTTCATCACTAATGCTCCCTCTCCATACTTGATTTTGTAGCTTTCAAATCATGTTAAGAAGTACTCATGATGATAAGATAAGATCACAATGGGGTGTCAAGAGTTTGGGATGAGATAATGGCTACATTGGCTATCAGAGAATGGTTACATGGGCTAACAAATAATTCCAAATGTTGACATCATGACTATGACATGGTGATGACATGCTTGATGACTTGAAGAGGTCCCCATAGGAATTCTTGGTTACTCAATGATGTTTAAAAGAATGAGCGCTTAGTAATAGGCTTCTTTGGCCACTTGGTTGTCTCTCTTTTTTGAGAGAGAATCACTAACTTTCTTGACTTGAGGCTACATTGGATTTTTTACATTTTTTTCATTTTCACTTTCTTAACTTGAGCCTACATTCGCCTTTTTACATTTTTGCATTTTCTCCCTCTCTTTTTTTTTATTTTTATTTTTGAAGTGAAACCTTCATTAGACTTCATTAACAAGGTTGAATTTTTTTTCACTAAATGAGATGTGTTACATTCAGTGAACTTGGTTGCTAGAGAATATTGAAGAAGATGTCACATGCCCATGGTGCATGAACATCAAACATTAGTTTTCATTGTTAGCAAGGTACGGAGGACCAAAATTTTGTTATGAGGTTATGGCTCAAGAGGGGTAACAGGGATGATGTGAAGTAAGCATTGTTGACAATATCAAAGAAGCTAAACAAATATCATATATCAAGATAACATGGTTACTCATCTTTGGGATGAATCATACTCTTATGATGAATCTGGGCTCATCCTATAAACTCAACTCCAAGAGGATAATCAAAGTCAAAGAATACATGTGTTTACAAAGATTGCATGAGCCCACAAGTGTATATAGGCCATCATTGGTCACAATTAGCAAAAAATGTGAACTCTATGTCATGTTATGTAGATTCATACAAAATTTGCAATCTCTTTGAGAGGCTAAAAAGAGGCAGAGAGTCATGCAGGCTAACCTGTGAATAAAAGTTATCATACAAAAGTTATCAACGTCGGTTCTTCATCTAACCTGTGAATAAAAAAGTAAACAAAGGCTAGAAACAACTTATTCAATGTTAGATGAAATATGATTTAAGATAGGAATGGTTAATTGGATTGGCCAATTTATTCCAATCTATTCCTGTTGATTTGAATGCTCAATTGCCATAGGCTTTGGTGACCAAGAAAGGCCCTTCCCGATTAGCCAAAACTTTGTCTGCATATTTGTGAATGGCTTTGAGGTTTCACCTATTTAAATTGTGGTGATGTTCTTATTTCTACTTCTCTTGGTATCACTTGATATTAGAAAGAAATTATATTTTCCTTTCCTTCACCAAGGCAAGATCCATGATACACAGCTTCTTATTTTGCTCATCATTAATGAAGTTAGGTAGAGTTATTCTTAAGGATGGTATCTGCAATTCAAGAGGTAAAATAGCTTTAGATCCATAAACCAGGCTATGCGGGGTGGCTTTGGTTATGGTTCTAAAGGTTTTCCTATAGGTCCAAAGTGCATATAGTAGTTGTTCATCCCATTTGTGTTTATTGTCGATTAACATCCTCTTTAAGAGATTTACAATGATCTTATTGTTGGATTTGGCTTGGCCATTGGCCTATGGATAGTAAGGTGATAAAAAGGAATGCTAATACTTAGTTATTGACAAAAGATGTGAATTTCTTTGCTACTAAATTATGGTTTGTTATCTGTAACGATTGTCAAAGTTAGGCCAAAACGGAATATGATATTATCCAAGACAAACTTAAAAACTTTTTGTGTTGTTGTTTTCCTCAAAGGAATAGCATCAAATGACTTTGTAAAAGGCTCAATTATGATGATGATGAAACTATGCCCTATAGAGCATTTATGTGTTATTAGTCCAACTATGTCAATTTTCCACTATTGGAATGATCATTAATGAGCCAGCCAAAGTCTGATGCTAAGTTACCTTCATTATTATTTGCATTGTAGAGATGTCACCTCATCTATGACTAACCTGCAAGTCATATCTATGGAAGAATGAATCATAGTCAAAAAGATCATCAAGATAATGAATAATTATATTTGAATTCAATTGAACTCCACACTTATGATTTTCACTCATAAGTAAAATCAAAGTCCTCATCCTAACTTCTAATCTTAAGTTCAAAGGTGGAAACAAATGATTAAACCAAATTGAAAACATATTAAATTTACATAAATATCAGAAGATTATAAAGGAGATGTCACCTAATATGTGATCCTACTTTGCTACCTTTACACTGCAACAACTTTACAACCTCATAAAACATCAAATGGTTGTTAAAAATTGGAGTAATAGGGGGTTGAACACAACCCTCTATTAGCCTTTGGCTAATGCTTGGCCAACTAAGGTGGAGAGAGAATGATTAGATTTCTCATATATATCAATTATTAACTTCCATAACACACAACTAATAGAGTGGTTATAAAAATAATTGGAACTGGCAGTCAATATGAAATACCTATGCCACATTTATATTATATTAACTTTCAAGCTAAATCACATTAAAATTGGGTGATGTATATATACAAAGCAAAACAAAAATCATGTTAACCATTAACCATCCATCCAACATAGTCCAATTTAAAAGGAAAAATTAAATTGTTCATGCATCACGATAATGGCTACACAACCATACAAACAACAAAAATAAAATGAAGCTTGAGGCAAGGATCAAGCCTCTAATCCTCCCCCACCTCCATATCCTCTTCAAAATGAGAGGACTCTACCCCTTCATCATCATCCCAAATTCGAGGATGGACATATCTTTCAATATCTTCTACCCTCTTGTCCATAGTGATGATGGTTTAGCTCATCCTCTCCAACACTATTAGGATCTCTTGTTGTGTGGACCGAACCTCTTTGAGTAATAGTAAGTGATAGGACATTTGTAACGATCATTCGTGCAATCATACACTATTTTAGCCAAAGGTTTACAAAGTGTAAACCTTATGCATGTAGCCACCTAGAGTTTGACTCAGCAATGAATTGATAGACGAAATTGTACTTCTCTTCCATGTTCAGCTTTGGCCAAAAGATGTCATTCCTATTGGTTGGTAGCCCAAACCACTCCTGTAGCATGACTTCCATTACTTTCACATGCATCTTCCTGATGAAAGAGATCAAATAATGCTCTAAGGCATCCACCTTTTTGAGCTATGACTTGAGGCTCCTATAAAATTACAAGACCTCTTCTCGTATGAACCAATCAATGGAGGGTTAGATAAAGGCCCTACATCTCAATTGTCTCAAGCTGGTATTGCACCATCACATCCATGTGGTTAAATCACTTAGAGTAATTGTCCTCATAATGTCATGGAGTGATTTATAGGCATTTACTCTTGGGTGCCTATAATACAACCAAAAGAGTAAGCTTATTAGCTATTCCTTTGATAAACCTAACACTTACCTTGTCCTGTTGCTCTATACTAAAGGATTTAACCATTTTAAACTAGGGTAAGAGTTATGCATGAGAGAGAAAAACAAAATTGATGTTTTGTTCTAAATCCAAAAAAATTAGTTAAAGTGTGTAAATTTTCCTTACCTTGCAAAAGGAATGGTGGAAAATGAATGATGGTGGTTACACATGATCATGGAGACCCCACTATTTTCCATGGTCCTTTCTAATGAGGTGTTGTGATTTTTTGTCATAAAAAAGAAGAAAATAGAGGTCATAAATGGAGAGAAATAGGAGGCCCTAATTTTGCCACAAGGATCTGGTGAACAATAGTTATTCACCTCTTTGAAGTGTTGGCTTTATAATAAATTCATCACTTTACTGTTACTTTTACTTCTTTTTTTTTGAATCGTAACATTATTGATTTTCATCATGGTATTGATTTGGATTAGTAAATTTTAGGTCAAATTTCATTGAGGGATTGATATAAATCAATATATAGAATGTTCAAGCATTTGATATGTTGATTTTTATCATGATTGCATTGATAGCATGCAAGGCATTGGGAAAATTGTAGTCTTATCAATCTTTATTAATTTAGTCGACATGAATCGATATGTCTGAACAACATATTGAACTTTATCAATGCCACACTATTCAAACACAAGATATTTATCATATTTTTTCTTGCTCCATTAATATCAATTTAATCAATATGAAAGGATATCTAAATTTTCTCACACCTTAATTTAAATCAATAAAATTGATAATTAGCTTTAGAACTTGAATTTTCTTTTATATTGTATTGATTCATATTGCTAGAGTCGATACATCTCAAGTTTATTTTTATCAAGACATTGAACTTGTGATGTCTCTTGATACAACCATTCTAGAATGTTTGGATTTCTACTACTAGCATCTATGGACATTGATTCCTTAATATCCTTTACTAAAATAACTTATCCTAATTGCTTGACATCACATGATACAAATCGATAGTAGAGTGATGATTTTATTCATATAATAATATTAAAAATTTTATTTCTTTTTCCCTCCTAATGATTAATTATTATTATTTGGGTAGGAGTCCACACATATCTCTGTTAGAAAGGCCCTTCCTAGGATTAATTGGGCTAAAACATCACCTTACAAGGTTTGCTACATTTGGTGCAAGCTTATGAGTTTCCAAGGCCTCACATGTTGTTCCACATTCTATCACAACATGTGGAACATGTGTATCTAGTGTGTGAGACCAATATCTAGCCCAGTAGCTTGCAGAGATTATATTTTTGCTAAACATACCATTTTGGATCATGTAGAGTCTACCAGACATTTGATGAGCAATATTGAGCTTGCCATTTAGTAGTGAGAGGCTCACACACTATCCCACACACTACCAAAGTGTGTGAGGTAGGTGCTCTAGCTTGTGAGACTTATCCCAATTTTTTTTGATGAATTTAGACTCTATTTTTGGTCTTTCTAGACTTCTAGGGTAGCGTTTGGACTATGATTGAAGTTTAACAATTTTTTTGGCAATTTTGAATAAGGAATGGCTTGTATTGATGGTATTAATATTTGTGGATGTTTCACAAGCTATCCCACACCATACCATAGTGTGTGGGAGGGGAAACCCTAGTGTATAAACATTTCATGCTTTCATTCCTAGAAATTTTGAATGATTTTTATACATTGGAATTTTTAAATTTTTCCTAGGTCTTTCGAGTTCCACTAGGCAATGTATGGATAAGTTTGGAAAGGAAGAAGGCTAGTGTAAGGTCCACATGCTATCCCATATGCTATGTGTGGTATATGATTCCATAGCATGTGGATATTTTGGAGCTAAATCCTAGTGTATGGTATTTCTTGGTATTCTTACCCAAGTCTTGTGGGTTCCACCCATGTTCAAACTACCTTGAGAAGTCAAATCTTAAGTAAAGATTAGTGTACAAGGTCTATTTCTTGGACTATCCTCAATCTACCACATGATAAATATATTTACTAGTGTATAGAGACTTCATTAAGTGTGCATAAGTATTGGGAGAGTATTCTTAGCACTAGAACCTAGCGTATGAATCTATTTCTAGCTAGATTTGATGATTAATACCCAAACACCTAATGCTTAACAATAATTCTTGTATCTACCCACCCTTGAGCATAGTGTGATTGCAACAGAGGTGAGAATTTGGGCTTCTATTAACAATAGTCTAAGAAAGAATTGCTCAAGTTTTGGTGATTATGGTGAGAAAGATGGGATTGACAAGTTTGAATCCAGTATTAGATGATGTAGAGGATGCTATATGAATCATATCTAGGATCCCAAATCCTTCTATAGATGAAGAATCTTCATCAAGAATTACTAGGTACCCATCTTCTACCATTATTTTTTCAATTTTTATTTAAATTGTAAAAAATGTTTTTCTATCCCTAAGATTTCTATAGGACAAGTTTTTTGTTTCATGTATGCAAAATGTAAGGTTTAGGCTATATGATTGTGACTAAAACAAAATTTGGACTTTAGGGAATGTTTTAATTGAGATTTGGATTTTTTTCTTCCAAGCTTGTTCCTAGCATTATTGCCCTAGTTCTAGCCAAACTTGGCCAAAAATTAACATTTTTTCTACCCTTCATGGAATGTAAATTTTGGTTTTGGGCTTCATAGAACTATTGGATGAGGTCTTTTGGCTGTACCAAAAGTGGAATTAGGATTTCTTAAAGTTTTTTTGAATTTTTTATGGATTTTCTTCCAACTGAGTGCTTGGCATTTTTGGTTTATTTTGTAAATTTTCTATCAAAAAATTGGTGATGTTTGTAATTTCTTAGCCACATGTGACTAGTGTCTAAGGTCCCTTAGGATTACCAATGTAGTGTAGACGGGTCCTAGATTAAGTTTAAAATTATTAGAAATTTTTCAAATGTTTTACTATAAACATTTTATCATAAACTATGTTTTCTTAGTAAAATTCTATGCAATGTCAAGTTGAAGTTTGATTTTTTCAAATTTGTTGGTGTAGCATTGGAGCTTGATTTGTGTTGATATAAGCCTTTTTTCAGCATTTGAAGTTAGAATTCATTTTTTATAATTTTGTTTAGATATTGTTCCTAGCTATGGGAGTTATGTTGATCAATTACAATTTTCATGCTAAGATTTGGGCTTCTCTAGCTAATACTAACAACGTAGGGCAACTTAGATTTGAATTTCAATTATTCTAAATTTTTTTTTACAATGCTATGA
Organism: Gnetum montanum; assembly: GCA_015680685.1. Classification (NCBI taxonomy): domain Eukaryota; kingdom Viridiplantae; phylum Streptophyta; class Gnetopsida; order Gnetales; family Gnetaceae; genus Gnetum; species Gnetum montanum. The sequence continues at coordinate 267,337 of MNCI01011713.1, forward strand.
CTAGAGTATGGCACTTTTTGGGATCACTAGGACAATGTATGAGATGCTTTGAGGTTTTTCATAGGCTTAAATGACAATGTGTAGGCTTCAATATTCAAGAAAATTCATGTTTTGCACCACCACTCTTCCTTGCATTCCCACAATTCCTAGTGTATGGGTTCTATTTGGATGATTTTATGAATTTTTCTTCCAAATTTTCACATATTAAGTTTCAACACTATCAATTTTGGTTTGCTAGTTTTGTTAGAACTTAGTTTCATGTTAACTATTTGTAGTAATGCTTAATTTTGAACCTTAAATGTAAACTGTTTGTTGAAATGTCAATATGTTTTGTTTGTATGTTAAGTGTTTGTTAAGATGTCACAAGACTAAACTTTGGTTCATGTTGGAAGTTAGAGTGATGGATTTTTAAGACCAATGTTATTATTGTAAAATTTATTTTAACTTTAATTTTTTAAAATTTTTCTTTTAAGGCTCTTATGATTTCTTATGGCTATGGTTGTATGGCTTGCCTATGTGTAGGGTATTTTTGAAGCCCATTTTGATAATTGTGAAGTTGATGGGAATCTTATGTTGCACCAAGATGCCCACACAAAAGAGTCTAAACCTAAATATGTGCATTGAGAGACATATCTCGATATGGTTTAGACCTAGTGCAAGAGAATTCTTGGCATACTTTCTCTACAACTATAGTGTGATCATGTGGTCACACTTGGCAGTGGATGTTGTCTTAGTCATCACAAAGACCTTTTTGGTAGGATCTTCTACCTACATCCTGTAGTCCATAGTAGGTGATCTTGACACTCATAGAGATATAGAGCATAGCAGGAGCTTGTACTCAACTGGAGTTAGATGGTTATCCCAAATATTGGAAATGCCTATGTATTTGTAATATAATTTTAATAACAACTTGATGATAGGCCATCAAATAAACACACTCTTTCAAAACCCTCTAAGAACTATCTACTTGCTAGAAGTATAAGTGTGATTATAAATTAGTATTTTTTTTAAGGTTGTTTGGTTCTAATTTTGGTTGAGAGGCCAATACATCTGGCAAGATGGGGTGAGGGGGGAGTGTATTTTGTCACCCTCCATGTCACGTGCCAGGTAAAATCCCATAGGAGAAAAACGCGATAGAATAACATACAATCATTTTGATTTTAGTTTTTAATATGAATATTAATTCTCAATGAATCAATTTGAGATTTTATTAATTTGTAAAATATATAAGATTCTCTCAGCCAAATAATAGATATATATTATAAATATATAGCTAAACTAGTTATTTTGATGCTTGGTTTTTGTAGGTATAGGGTACATCTCAATGGATTGGTGACGAATGACCAAACTCTACCTATGGCTTGTATAGCCTTGGAAGAAGTTAGACAAGGTGAGAACATGAGGATGTAAGTGCTTGATTAACTCAAAGCTGAGTTCAATAGATACCATTCACAATATTCTTGTGTGTACAAAATAAATTTAGCTACTAATCATGCACATAAATGGTGGACCTACGTAGACTTAGAAGCACCTATACAAGCTTGTTTTAAATATTGAGCTTTGACTAAGTTTGGTGAGTAAGAGTTATCTAAGCATGGTCAATACTTTTGGTATTTTTATTTTTTTAGTTCTTTTGAGCTTTTCAATTTTTTCATGTTTTTGGATTATCTATAATGTAAGAGGCTAATGAGCTATCTATGTTGTGTTGCAGATTTTGTACATGAGTCTATTATCAATGTCATTATTTTAGGTCTTGTTGAGGAGAAAATCTAGCTCAAGTGGGATGAAGTAGACTCATTGCAAGAATGGTTAGCAAAGAAGGCTCCTATGATTATCCAATAGAATATTGCTGATGCAAGTTTATTTGACATATTCATGCTACCTAGTCCATTGATGTTAGTGTCTAAGATGTTAAATGTGGTTGAATCTTTTGGTGAGGAGATCACCAAATTCATCGCTTCTGTTCATGGTTATCCTATGATTTTGAGTATTAATGAGTCTATGTTTAGTGATCTATTTGGTATACCTTCTGATGATGTTTAGTTGTTAGATCAACGAAGGATGGAAGCCATAGAGAGGAAATGGGGGCATAGGAAACTACAAGAGAAAGAGGAGCATTATCAGGAATGAAGACATAATAGGTCACATCATATGAGGCATCATCATAATAGGGGTTAACATGAATGCAATGACTATGATGAACTATTGCTAGCTACAAGAAACATGCTCAATATTTTAGTAGTTTAAATTCCTATCAAGAATCAAAGGAATAGAAGAATTAAATGGCTTTATATGAATAATATCCTTAAATTTGGAGGATATAATGTTGATTCATATCACTATTTATAGGCCTTTTGCGATGCCTATGCCTCACAAAACATGGAGAATGAGTGATAAAAGCTCAAATTATTTCCAAAGAAACTCAAAAGAAATCTAAAAGTTGGTACCTATCCTTGGAGCTAGAATCCATTGACAAATATAGTATAATATTGGAGCTATTAAATGATAAGTAACAAATGTACTTCAAATTTTCCAACCTAAGAAAACAAATCCAATGATAAAAATAGGGTAATTATGAATCCTTGATTATAACCTTGGGCACATATTACTCTCTCTTACATTGATGCCTAGGCCATAAATTTTCTCAAAGGGAGCAAATTTTCCATATAGTAGATGGGCTCTAAATAATACTAGAAAAGCTTTTGAAGTCTATGCCCAAGGAAAACTTTCATAAAGTCTATTAGATCCAAAGGTTAATTGATTAGGTAACCAAGAAAGAATGAGAGAGTGTAAAGGAACATAACAAGAACCCCTCCATTCACAAAAGGGAGATACATTTCTAGATTTAGAGTAGGAAGAACTATTAGATGAAGGGTTGAAAAGGAAAATCCTATTAATTCAAAAAACTATTATAGAAATATTAGCCAAGGTGAATAAAATAGGACTCCTTATGTTAAAAGTTCCAAATTGCTCTCAAGATTATGAAGAAAACATAACAACGGAATAGAGATAAAGATAAGAGAAGAAGAAAAGATACAAGCAAAGATTATTATCAACAAAAAGATATGGCTATAGTAGTGGATAAGATTGTAGATTTAGAAATAGATGATGATGGATGTGACATTTGTCAATATAAACATCCCAACAAATGTTCTCCTGTAGTGTTGCATCTACAAGAATTTGAGGTATATGCATTAAATCCAAAATTGAAAAAAGATAACCACCCAAGAGATTGCCTTATCCAAAAGGTAATTATTGGCAATAGTTCTACTTATCATAGTCTTACCCAAGTGGAGAACCACCTTAACCTCAAGAGTAGTTTCAAAAAAGGTAAAATTCATGATCATGGGGGATGCCACTATCATGGTAGTAATATTCTTACTGGCAATCAAATCCTTCAGGATATCATGTCTTTGCTAGTGATATTCCTTTCTCTCATGACTACTATCCTCTAGAATATCATAGAACATCCACTTTGTGAACTGATTCTCCTTCTACTTATCCTCCTTTATATCCACCAACTCACCCTACATCCTCTAATACAACTCCCTTTTGGCCTTTACCATTGATGCAATGAAAAATTCCACTGCAACTACAATAAGAAAATGTAATGACCATTCGAGTTGTCTTAAACATAAGCTTAAAAAGAGAACTTTCTTTAAATCAAATAGTCCACAAAAACCTTCATAGATATGTATGGTTGCTAACCCTACATCAATTACTTTTAAAATTACGATCGAGTCACCTTCAAATCAAAAGTCCCCAAATTTTTATATTGTAATATTGACTCATGTAGTAACAGATTGAATTAAGGTAGCACATATTTCCATGAAATGATCTGATCTTGGAAGTCCTCTAATCTATTTATAGATTACAAGAAATGATCCATGCAAGGCTCTACTAGACATGGATTCTGGTGGAACTTAATTTCTTAAGAGATATATAATACTTAAAAACTGACTCTACTAAAGAAATACAATATCAAATTAGAGGTTGCAGATCAATCCATCATTGGTGGAGGACATTAAGACCACCATATATAGTTGATCATATCTAGAAAATTTGTTGGTAATCCACATGGCTAATTGTAATGGGGACTTTCCTATTATCATGGGAAGTATTTGGCTGAAATTGATGCCAAAATGGGGATCAAAGTTCTTTCCTTAAAAATATACAAGAAAAATGAATTTAGAAATCTACAAAATATTCAAAGGTGCATGTATGGAGTAGCTACAAAATAGAGGTACCCAGTGGCTGAAAACATATAATAACTTTGAGTTAAGAATATTCATGGAATCAATGGAACTCCTCATAAGTGCTTATATTGATAACATGAATGAATTGAAGTAGATTCATAATCAAATATTCCAAAAATATGCAGAAATGGATTAGGGAGAGTTGAAAATCTCTTATCATTTTAAGAAGGACCCCCTTAAACTCAAGTCTTTACTGATAAATCTAGAATATGTTTTTTATGAGAATGACAAGTCATATATGATTAATCATAATCTTACCAAAGAATAGAAAAAAGAACTACTAAAAGTTGTAAAAAAATGGCCAACAACCCTTTCCTAGTCATATCATGAGTTAACCAAAATAGATTCATGCATATGTTAGCACCAGATCTATAGAGACTTCTCTATTAAGCCAAGGAGATAGTAATAGAGAAGATTGAATTCAAAGATTAATAAAGTTATAAATATGAGGTGAAACAACTTATTAAGGTAGGATTCATCTATTTTGTGGTAGAAAATAAGTGGATAAGCCTACTCATGATTGTATCAAAGAAAGAAGGAATGTGGAGAGTTTGTATAGACTTCAGGCTATGGAATATGGCAACATTCAAAGATCATTTTTTATTACCATTTGTGAACTGGGTACCAGATACAACTGAAAAACATATTAACTACAATTTTTTGGATGGTTATAGTGGTTATAAAAAAGTTTAATTGCACAAATAGACCAAGCCAAGACAAATTTCACAAGTTCTTGGGGGACTTTTGCATATAAGAAAGTGTCCTTTGGGCTTTATGATGCTCCTGCAACTTTCCAATGCCTAGTACTAAGCATCCTTCAATAACAATTTAGTATTGGTGTGGAAGTCTTCATGGATGAATTCTACACCTATCATACCAACTTTGAACAAGAATTAGACCATTTGGAATAGGTGCTAAAATAGTTTGTTGAGATGAACCTATGGCTCAATTGGTAGAAGAGCCACTTGATGGTCTAAGTGAGCAATTGTCTTGGGATACCAAATTTTAGAAAAAGGGATTGAGATTGACTTGGAAAAAGAACATGTCATCCAAGGAATCACAATGCAACCTCAAACTATAAAAGATGTGAGGTCATTCCTTGGCCATACTAGTTGCTATAGGCACTTCATTAAGAATTTATCCAAAATTGACAAATTGCTGGTAAAGCGTAAAAAGAAAGATGCAACTTTCAAATGTACCATAAATTTGAGCAAACATTTTAATAATTAAAGCAAGAGCTTTTAAAAACTCCAATTCTACATGCTTCAAATTGATCTAGGTCATTCCACATAATGACAAACACATCTAACTATGCATTGGGAGTGGTGCTTACACAAATGGACAATCAAAAATGTTCATACTACATACATTATTTAAGCAAAAGCATTATTAATGCACAACTTAACTACATTACCATTGAGAAGGAACTCATAACAGTGGTGTATGCCTTGGAAAAATTTAAACATTTTGTTCTTGGATACCAAATTTTTGTGCATACTAACCATAGTGCAATGCTTTTCCTAATGAACAAGGTAGTGGCTAGCCTCTATGTCATATGGTGGTTAGTGATTTTGTAGCAATTGAACCTTACCATGGTGGATAGCAAACAAACTAAGAACGTAGTTACTAATCATTTTTCTCAGTTAAGATGGAATAGCAAGGAGGATGAAGAATCCTTATTTAACCAATTTCTAGATTAACTCCTCTTTGGTATGTCCATTAACGTTTAAAAGCAAAGGGTTACCGATTGGTCTGATGAGTTTCCCTTTTGTTTTCTCACATAAGAGACTCTAGCAAAATGGGGTACTAAGAAAAAATAATAGTTTCTTCACTAGGTCAAGCATTAGATGAAAATCCAAGGTAACCTTTATAAAATTTACATCAATGGCTTGTTTTAATGATGTGTGCCTAATGTTGATTAGTTGTGGATCCTGTAGAACTCACATGAAAGTCTTTGTTAGGGCCACTACATTAGAAGGAGGATGATCACAAAGATTCTCATGGTAGGATATTCTTGACCAGTGATATTCAATGATGCTCATCATTTGTCTCATTCATGTGAATAATTTCAATAAGTTGGAGGAATAATCATATGAATAGAAGGGTTCCAACAGTGGATATAACCACTAGGGTCTTGTATCCTTTAGGGCATTGAATTCATGAAAACCATCACTTCCATGTCAAATGGGAAGGCATACATCATAGTTTTCATTGACTAATATACCAAATGGGCTAAAGCTATAGTTGTATTATACTATACATCTACCACTACAGCTTGGTTTGTACAACAATAGGTGGCAAATATGTTTGGTATGGCTAGAGCACTCATTTCAAATAATTGAACAAATATTATAGGATCTAATTTTTAGAAATTAATGTAACACTTTGGGTACAAAATAAACTTACAACCCATAACCACCCCTAAGCTAATGATTGAATTAGAGTAACCAATAGGGAGATTACTATAATTCTAACATGAATTGTTAGTAGACATAGAATGGACTAGAGTACCAAATGCTATGATGCTCTTTTGACATGTCATTTAATTGGAAGCTTCATATAGATTGCTTTCCCTATGAGTTAGTATACAAAAAGATACCAAAACTTCCAATCTAAGTTGAACTCTATACACTTATAATGACCTATGAGTTTAACCTAGATATTAATCTAGCTTAAAAAGAACTTCTTATGATACTTAATATGCAAGATAAAAATTGACATATAGCCCTAATAATAAATAAAGTGTACAAGGCATATCATAAACAACATCATGATACATAGATAAGAAAATTTTATCTCCAACCTAGTAATAAGGTTCTTTACTAGAATCCCATGCATGTGGCACAATGCACTAAGTTTAAACCTTATGAGTAGGATCTTACATCATTCATTCGAATTATCCTTCTAGGAACATGATAATTTACCATCCTTTTAGTCCTCAAAAACGTATGTTAGTAAAAAAACAACAACTTAAGCCATTCCTAGAATCCCAAGTAACTAGCAACACTTACACATCTATGTAGCAATACGCACATTCTATTTTTTAGATATTCTCCTCTCAACTTAGTCATCGGGTAGATGGTCATCTATCCTAACATCTTGATGAGGCTAACAAATTTTTCACTTATTGTTTGTGATGTTTTTTATATGTTTTCTATTTTCTTAAATATTTTATTGAGGATTATATATATATATATATATATATATATTAATTTCATCTAGTCTTGTTGAAAATATTTGATTTTGTTTATTGCTACTGCAATTTTTATAAAGTTATATAAGATAGCTATTGATATTATGATGGATTAACCAAAAGATCAAATGTTTTCTTTGGATTATGTTATCTACTAAAAATTTGTTAATTTTCTAGTAGTATCAAGTGGTGAGTCCAAGATATCCATTTATTCCATTGGAAATTAGTATTCTAGAAGCATGAAGATTCTTTCACATTACAACTAAAAGTAACAAATGATCTGGTTACCCAATGGACTAGGAAAAGATCAAGTGGGAATAGAAAATGGTATGAACTCAAGGGGATTTGATGTGTTTTTCCTCAATTTCCTTTTAAATCTTGAGATGCTTCACTAGTATATCATCATTTCTATTATCAACCATAAACGAAATCATGTCTTTACATGATATGATTCTTGTGAAAAAGAAACAAAAAAAAACAACAACAAGAATAGGAATTCAAAGGATATCCCTTACACTCAATAATGGGCTACAAGCGCTAGTTATGAGTTTGAAAAGACAAGTTATCCATGCTTAAAGGCATCCCTCTGACTAAGGCCCTACCTACTTTCTTCTTTTCTTTACTTCTTTTGTTGAAATGATGTTATCCTTTGGGATTATCAGGAACTTTTTATTGATAAAAAGAAGGGATATGTCAATGTAAGGTTACTATCTATGGAATCGACTTGGTCTAGACTTGGAATGGACTAGTATTAGATCATCTTAATCATAATTTTTACCAAGAACCTCATATGACCAGGATGTAGATTATCTATCCATCATTTTTCTCTCTACCATTTACTAACTTCATTTTCTACCATATCACTACCTTATAACATGCCAAATTATTTAGTTTTGTTTTCTAAATAGCATAATCTTGGAACACTTCCTTTCATGAATATGGAATTTAAATTAAAATAACCATTCATCATCCTTCATGGCCATGGAATCCTTGCAATAAAGGTATGCAAATGCATAATAGCCATATGCCTATTTGAGGAGGATCCACTTGCATTCCTTTGGTCTACCTATAGTTAAACTTCCTAACCATGGCCTGCTTGATTGATCAATCATCTCGATAGCATTTTAGCATCCAGTTTTGCTTTATTTATCATCAAAACATCCTCAAAGAACTCATCCAATCCACTTGAATTGCTTCTATTTGGCTAAACCTACTCTCTTCCATATTATTGTCATTATTCTAAATCTTTTTGGCTTTCATTTGGCTCTTGTTTCATCCCAAAACTTGCTTGAAATTCCTCCATTTGCAAGTGAAAAATATAGCTAATAATAGCTACACCAACACATCCTTGTCAATGCAATGGGATGAGTCGATGCATCTCTATTGATGCTAGGCAAAATCTTATAAATACACACAATAGTTAGCTCATTTTTGATCATTTTTCCAAAGTGCTAGAGGATTTTTTATTATTTTTTAAAATCAAAGAATCTTTTGAGTGCCATAACCTCCACATTGCTTACATAATTTAGCCCATTTTTCAATTTTCAGGCTACCAAAGATCTTCTTTACATCATGGGAGACACAAACCTTAGGTCTTTCATAGAAATGTTTTCAAAATTTTCTTAACTCCTCATGATTAACTACTAAGTAATATTAAATGAAAAACCATAATGAATTAAGATTAACAAACAAACTTCATTATCTAGGAATAAAATAATAATAAAATAATGCCACTATCCTACAATCATAAAACAAGAACCTAATGATAAACTTCTGATGCCTAGAAAATTAACATAACCTAATCTAACAAAGAAAGGTATTCAAGGAAACAAAGATTATAAACTCAAGAACTAATCATGGGGTATGTTTGTGATTGTAGATGGTGTCCAAAAAGAGAACCGCAAGCATGAGGACCATCATAGCCTAGGGAGAAGTAACCTCAAGAAGGAAGGTACTAACAAAAACCCTAGGAGTAAGTAGGAAAAGTGACACATGCTACTGAGCCTCTTCGAGAGGAGCCCAAAGTGGAATCTCCTAGAAAGATTCCTACTATAGAGACTAGCCAATCTAGGTAGAACAAGGCTCTAAGATTGAGATCTAACTTAGAGGTCACACTTACAAAAGCCTTCTTGGAGCATATCAGAACTAAGGAAGTCCAAAGTTCTATCTTATAGGAGTTGAACTTTGGATCCTTTTTGGAGTTGACACCTAAAGAGATTAGAATATGTGATCCATTCTCTCCAACAATTGTGAATGGAATATGAGAGAAACCTATCTATTTTGCAACAACTAACAAGAAGATGCATCAGTGAAGATCAAAGAAATCACTATCTTTTATTTAGTTAAATCCATTACTAAAGCCCTCTATTTGTTAAATATAGGAGTCAAAGTTACAAAAATATGCATGTAGATGAAGAAAAAAAAGAATGGATCTAGTGATGCTATGGAGTGGACCATAAGAAGTATAATGCCTTGACAAATGTGGAGAGAGCCTACTTTAATATCATGACATATCATCTAAATGCAACAGTGACATCAAGTAAGTTAACAATCTTCTTTGCCAAGGCATGTGAAGCTCTAAGCTAAAACTTTCTTATTAACCTACCCTACCTCATCTTCCTTGAAATCAAGTGTTTTAAAAAAAATGAGAAGAATAGAAAGATATTTTTCTTTCAATACTTGATTACAAAATTATGAAAAAAGGAAAGATAGCTTTCTACTCTAATGATGTGATCCTTAATGCTCTAGTAACATCATGGTAGGTGATGATGATGGATAAGGCTATGACAAACCTTCATAAAGAAGAGTAGTCATAAGCACCATCACCTGTATCCCTAAAAACAACACAAAAAATGCTTGCAGCTCTAGAGAGACTTAGAAAAATTTCAAAGAAATAGCTACAACAAGAACAAGGATCTATAGGTGATGGGAAGTCATCCATCTATCCTTTAGCCATGAGCCATTTGAATGAGGTAGCAAGGAGCATTAGCTGGCTAGACAATGAGACACCACCACTATTCTCTATGTAGTAGGCACTCATGAGACCTAATTCAACTTCTAGGAAGGTCACTATATTTATTTTCAGATAAGCATTTTCTAAAATTTTGAGAAATGTTGTAGCCTTCTCTATAATGTTGGCAAAAGGAGAAGGATGAATGGTCTTTGTAATGCTACACAATGATCAAGAGATAGTAGTGCAGGTCATTGGTAATAGAGTTACAGTAGTCCTCAATGCTCCAACTATGTCCATACTAGATATAGCCATCATGATAAATATTAGTGCATTAACAGGAGATTGGAGTAGTCAAATGAGCACTACCTAACATGAAGAGATGTTGAAGAGACTACTAGGAGCCAAGCAACTTCTTCTAGAGATCTTATTCTAAATGATGTCAATGTAAACTAGTCATAGCTACTAGAGATAAGGGGTAAGTTTTTAGTCAATAATGCACAACTCAAGAAGACTACTATGACCAATCAATAATTAACCACCAAATTTATAGAACTATGAAATTGTCTCTCAAATCTTGTAATTCTCCAACCTAAGCTTACATGAGATGAAGCTTTTCAACATCTTCAATAGAAGTATTAAGATGTTGAGAATACAAAGAAGATGTGATGTTCAACACATCACTATTAGAAACTATGACTAATAACATTGGCAATGATCTACCACAAGTTCACAAGGAGAACTTGATCCTTGATAGGAATAACCATTGCCTACAAAATATTGATAAAAAAGGACCATATGGTTGAATACATTCATCAATAGCAAGAGGATCTTGCAAAGGTATGCCCTTTGCCAAAGGAATGTAATTGAGATAGCCATCTAGAAGAATGATGCCCTAAAATTTAAGAAACTAAAAATTAAATATAGGAACCAGCTTAGGATACTAAAGGGGATCAATAAAAAGAAGATAAAATTGACCAAGGTGAAGGTGAATGAGACCATCCAGCAACTCAAATAAAAGGTGATGTTTGGAAGCCTATATTTGATCGATTGAATGCATACAATAAGGCAAAGATCTATCTAAAGGAGTTACAGATCGTGGAGATGATCATGTACATGAAGCATGCCAACATCCACTATGCAAACTTGGGAATGTTGATACTAGGGGTGCTAAGAAGTGAGCTAGTGAAGTAAGCCATCAAATTCTACCTCCTTTATCAAGTGGAGTTCAAGCTCCATAGTAAAACAAAACAAAAGTTATTGATAGCTAATGTAGACTTGAAGTTCTCAAAAGCAAGTTCATTGATTAATGAATTGTTGTTGAGAACCTACTAATGAGGATGAATGACTACCAAGAGCTATAGAACTTTTTCAAAATGCTCAAGATTAAATGTACAACATTCTCAACTTGGTTTATCAATGTGAACAAGATGTTTTATTTACTACCAAGAGCTATCAACTTGGTTATTGATTCCTACACTTGTTAATCTAGGAAAGGTATCCTAGACAATATATGATCCACATAGCAAGGAAGAGAAAATAAAGACAATCCACAATGCCTTTAAACTTCTAGTAGCAATAATAGTAGTAGTAGGGTATCCTCAACCTCCAAAAGCATCTAGACACAATGAAGGATCATCCAAGCCATAGGAACCTCCATCTACATGTACTATATGAAGCTTCATCGTAACTCCATCTATTCAATAGGTGCTTACTAAATTTTTTCCAAGTGTTTATTTTTTTTTTGTATTGGAAATTACACTGATTTTTGTAATCCATAGAATATAGCACTTAGATTTGGTCAAAGTTAGTTAGTTATTCAATCAATCAATAAAGTTTCATACTTCTTTAAATTTTGTCAAAACTCGATTCCAATTTTATTCACTTGAGGATGAATTTTTAGTTAGTCATAAAGCTATGATGAAGCATCAATAAAATAGTTGCATTGATGCATGCCTATTAATGTAGCTCCATTGACATATTCTAAGATGCATTAACATAGGTATTGTAACACCTAAAAAATTCGGTTACTAGAAAACCAAAAATTGTAGGTGGAACAACCTAATCATGGATCCTAAGGGCCACTGAGAAGAGGATTCAAGGCACCCTAGATGGTTTTGTTGAACACCTAGGCACTATGTAAAAAAAGATAAAAAATTTAAATGAAAATGTAAATATAACTTAAAAGAAAGAATAAAAATTAAACATGGAATGAACTTACACAATAAATGAACTAAAAACTTTATTGAAATAATGAAAATATTCTAAATTATAAAGTTCAAAGGGTACAAGTTATGTGTCCAAATGCACAAAGGACTTGCTTGAATGAAGCTTGAAGCTTGTTGAAGCTGGTAGGTTATGCTGTAGTCAACTTCACAATCTAGGTGTTGTAAGAAGTTTTGGTGCCTAAATTTATGTGCTACATTTTCTTGGTGGTGTTTCCTTTAGTACTTGGAGATGAAGGTTACAAGGCCAAAAGTGTTGCAACATGTATTTTCTTTGTGGTATTTCATTTGTCTGTCTTTATTGATGTTTTGAGGATTGACCCAAAAGACATTGATGAAGAATACAAAACATCACTACAGATCCATCACCAACATTCCCTCTTGATGCTTGATCTTGTAGTGATGAACCATTTAAAGAGTGCTTATGATGATGAGATAGGGTTATGATTAGGTGGTACAGGTTGTAGGTTATATTTGATCATAATAAAATGGTCACAAGTATTAACAATGAGTTCCAAATGATGGCAATCATGATTATGGTTGTGGTGGTGACATTTTGACTAGTTGATGTGATCTTTATGATTCATGCTTTGAAGTGTTGGTTGTTCAGTAATGTTTTTGAGGGACCAACACGTCACTCTAAGGTTTTTTTGGCCATTAGGCTACTCCCTTTCTATGGTTTGAAGTGATTGGTTTATCTTTTGGTCTTCATTGATCTTTCGGCTTCTTGGCAATTTGCTTTCCTATTTTTTTCATGGTCAAACCTTCATTGGATTTCATTACTAGGGTTGGATTGGATCTAGTTTTCCTATTGAATGATATGTGTTACATTCAATGGACTTGATTGTGGAGCATGAAGGAGGAAATGTCACATGGACATAATGCATAAGTGTCAAACATCAATCATCATTATTGTTTAGAGAAAGAAAGGTCATAATTAGGTTAAGGGGTTCAACTCAAGGAGGGATAATACAACGGGACAAGTTAACCCAATCTTACACATTAAGGTCACATGATAACTTGCTACCACAATGAGTTGCACCTTTGTGATGACTCCCAAGCTTCATCCTACAAGCACAACTCTAAGAGGACAAGAAGACAAGATAAAGAAAATATGTTGTTACATAATAATGCATAGGGCCACATGAGACAACTAGTAGACCAAGTCAATATATGTCACCATTGTTATAGCATCAAAAAATCTATCCAATGTGCATTAGATTTACAAAGCTTATAGTTCATTCATTATGCAAAATAGAGAGATAGAGATAAAGAAAGCATGTGCAGGGTCATTTGTTATTCGTTGAAAGGGATGTTGATATCCATTGTCAATTGTACTTGTAAGGAAGCTTATGTTAGATGTAATACAGCTTTAGATAGAAATGATTGATTGGATTGGCCAATTCATTCTCATCCATGTTTGTTACTCTAAAGGCTCAATTCCCATAGGCCATGATGACCAAGAAAGGCCTTTCCTAGTTTGCTGAGAACTTGTCTGCATGCTCATAGATAGCCTTAAGAACTAGGTCTAACTCCTTGATCTTTCATTTGTTCAAGTCATGATGATGTTATTATTTCTACCTCTCCTAGTATCATTCAATATGAGTAAGCATTCGTACTCATTACTCAATACCAAGCATTTGTATAGGCTCAAGATCTAAAAAATTGAGGTTGATTAATGATTCAACATCACCATGAGGTCCACTCCGGCTCAAAGGAAAATTGATTTTTATCTTAAGTGTCCATACTCTGGTCTTGCATACCAACCATAAGCACATTAAGCAACACCTGTGTGATAAAATGAGTAAATAATGCTAAAATAATGTAAAATACTCTAATGCTAATGCATGAATAAGCCAAAATATGTTTCATCAATCATCAAACATGGTTTAAACATGGCTACTAAAGGTTATAAGAGGTAAGCTAAAACAAGTAGGGTGAAACAAAGGTTAAATAACACAAAATAAGATCAAAAAAGGCTAAATGGTGATATAATGGAGCCAAATAAAGGTTAATGATGGTTAACCTCCATCCAATGATGTTGAACAAGCCTAAAACATAGTTTAAAAAGGTCATAAGGGATAAGATAAGGCAGATGTGGTAAAAAAAAAAAAGGGGGGGGGGGCGCAACTAACATAGAAAAAAGACAAATAGTAGCCAAATGATGATTCAATGGCATCAAGTGGGAGCGCAAATGATAATCAAATCCCACCCAATGAGGTTCTAAATGGTCAAGTAAGGTAACATTGATGTCAAATTATGTAGATTGATGTCAAACCAAGGTTAATTGAGGTCAAGAGATGTCAAATGGTGGAAGAAGATCCAAATGACAAGAAAATAATGAAAGCAAAGGCAAATGACATCAAATGATAATGCAACAAGATCAATCATGCATAATGAATCAAGTCAACACATAATGAAATAAGGCCAAACTAGTCAAGGTGAGAAACATGGGATAAAACATGGTCAATATTAGTCAACTAAAATTATATTTTGCTAGTTTGAGACCTTAGTAAGCCATAGTGTGAGGCTATAGGATTAACAAGGAAGTTTGGGCATCTAGAGAGGTCATTTTGAGGCTATTGAAGGGAAAAAATGATGTTTCTTTTGGCATCCATGCTAGACACATGTTGGATCCATGCTAGCCAATGTGCATGGGGTAAGTCCCAACATGGATAGTATCAACATGTGGTATTCTAGATTCATTATGGCTAGTTTTGGGGTCCTAATGGTTTGTATTGGTATAACAATGGATTGGGAATGAAGATTCATCAATTTTAACATTGTTTTGATCCTCTAGAAGTCACAAATGCCATCAAGAACTACCACCCATGGTGGGACTATGTTGGAGAGCATGGCCCCAGCATGATTCCATGAGAAAAATGAGTTTGTTTCACTCCAAGGTTAAAATTTATGTTTTATTAACTTTGCAAGCTAAGGTAGGGGAATCATGGTTGTGAACTAGTCATTTGGAAGTAAAAATATGCTACCAAAAGTGGGTTTTGTGACCTTACCCACTAGACCTATGCTAGCCAACATAGTTGAGGGTGTGCTCAGTGTGGATAGATAGAATTTAGGGTTTTAGAGATCAAAATAGGATCAAATTGTAGCAAGCTTCAAGATTTCAAGGGTCTAAGATTTCCCAATGAGGTTTTAGGCCATTCAAAGCAAAGTGAAGCAAGTCAAATCTTTTTGGAACCCTAACTATGCTAGAGCCACATTGGCCAGTTTGGCTTTAGTCCTTTCCAATGTAGTTGCACTTGATCCCTGATTTTTGATAAGTTTTTATGGTAAATTAACCTAGTTTTTGAGTTCCTAGGGTTGCTAATGTTTATGGCTAGGGTTTAGGCTTGAAATTTCCAATTTTGAAGGTTGTTTAAGTTTTAATATGATCATACCCCCTAGCCTAGGTTAGCTACCATAGTCCTAGTGTGGGTAGGGGGTATTATGAAGCTTTAGTATTTTGAATCAATTTCTAGTATTGTATGATTTCTAAAGGCTTTGAGAAGTTTATGGGCTTCCTAAGTCAAATTCTAGACCATTTAGAGTGTTGTTATGCTAGCAAAAATGGTCTAGAATCCCAACCATGCTAGAGCCACACTATCAAGTTTGGCTCTAGCCCTCCTAAGCATGGATGCATTGGGATTTTGTCTATTAGTGAGTTTTAGCAATGATTCAACCAAGTTTTCTTCGTTCCCAAGGTTATTGGTGCCTATGGCCATAATCTAGTCTTAAAATTAACATTTTAGAAGGTCATTTCAGCCTTAATGTGACAATCCTCCTTGGACTATGCTGCTAGCATACTACTAGCATGGATGGGAGGAGTAGGGTGAACTTTGGCTATTTTCCATCCAATTTCTATGGTTTGGTGATCTCTAGAGGCTCCAACATGATTCTAGGAGTAGGAGGATGAGTTGGGATGTCAATTTGGCTTTTCTATGGTCCATTTTTAGTTTTTCATAGAGCATCCATGCTGGAACCATGTTGGCTAGCATGGATGAAGGATTTCCCAGTGTGGTTAGGATGGTTGTGATAAATTTTGACTTGTTTTGGCCTGTTATTTAGTGTTATAAGATTACTAGAATTTGGGAAGGTTTGAAGGCTACGATGTATTATTTACAAGGTCATTTCTAGCATTTGGTTGTTAAACCACATCCAACCACACTAAGGCCATGCTAGCCAATGTGGATGGGATGCTTCTTAGCATGGTTCCACTATTACAATGTGGTTTTTCCTAATTTTTCTTGGCTATTTCACATTTTAGGATGACTAGAGACCCTAAAGACATGTGAAGGTCAAGAAATGTAAGTTTGAAGGCTATTTATGACATCTAATAGCCAAACCCTTGAGAACGATGATGGGACCATGCTGGCCAGCATGGTTGGGGTGCCCCCAAGTGTGGCTCACCCAAGACAAGTGCTGTGTAGTGCTTTTAGTGGGTTTTACTGGGTTTCAAAGCTATTGGAGGTCCCTTCTTAGGATTTTAGGCTTTACATGATCATTCCAAAGTCGATTAGAGGTTAGCTTGGTGGTGGAAAGTTCCATCCCCCTTAGAGCAATACTAGCTAGCATGGTTGGGCTTTTGGCCATCATGGTTACTCACAATGGCATGTTCAAATGTGATTTTTTACTTTCTTTGGGGCTTGGAATTTTCAAGTGTTGACATCCAATATCTAAATTTAGTATGGGGATTTTTGGCTTCAATGTGTTGTGAATGCATGGTTGGACCCATGCTAGATCCATGCACCAGTGTGGATGGGTTAGGTTTTAGTAGTAATTGAGATTAAGAATGCATTCCAAGGCTTTTTGGGAGTTTAACCCCAATGTTGATGGGGGTATGATTTCCAAATCACATTGCATTGGGATTATAGGTATTTTGCTTTGGGAGTGTCTTGTGGGATTCATCCAAATTTAAATGGTGTTTTTTTCTTGCATTGCCCACCAACCCAGCATGCTTCAAAATTTTTCCCTTCACACTTTCAATTCACTATGAGCTTAGTGAGTGAATTAGTCAAGGGGTTTTGAGAGGGGATGCATAAGTGTGAAATTCATTTTTAAATGTTAGTTTGATTGAAATCATTTTAAAAACCCATCTCATCACTAGCAATGCATAGTTTTAGAGATCTCCTAGCAATTTTTTCTTAAATTCCTTTAATTCTCACTGTTGTTTGGTCATTCTACGTTGACTAGTGTTGCTGCAAAAGGTTTGAAGATTTTTTGCATTGTGAATCAAGATGTCAAAGAGAAGGATGGCTACAAGCAAGAATCTAGCTTTGGAGGATACAAACACAATTACAAAGGGGCTTTTCCACCTTCCATAGCCTCTATTGGAGGAAGGATCCTCCACCATGAATACCAAGTACACTATTCCCAACCATTTTTATGCATCAATTTTGCAATTCTCTTACTTGTAACCTAGGCGTTTTGGGTCATGTAGGCTTGTATGTTGCATGATTTTTATTTTTATGAAAATCATACACTAGATTTAGGTCATATTTGCATAGTTATAGCATTTTCATGGCTTTAAAGTTTTTCAGTGTTGATTTATAAATTTTATTTGGCCTTGTTTTGTGTGAATTTTGGTATTTTTCCTAAAAGAATAATGCCCTGTTTCTATTTTTTTTCTTAAGAAAATAGCTAGTATTTTTCAATTTTTGAGGCCATAAGGTTGCAGTGCATCACTTAATGGTCAAAACAGTGGTTGAACCATTAATTTCTAACTCATGGTTAACTTTTTACAAATTTATCCATAAGCAAGTGCATGGTGGATTTTTGGTTTTTTATAGTTAAAATAGCCCTAGTTTCTAATTTTTTTAATAAGAAATCAACATGAAATTATTGGTATTATGGATTTATTGTTTACTATTTATTAGTTTTTCTAGTTATGGAACCACCAAATTCTGACTTATGGTTAATTTTCTATGAATTTTTTTGTAAGTTAGTGATTTTTGGTTTTTTGTTGCTTTACCCCCTTGAAAGTGGGTAGTGTTGATACTTAGAAATGTTTTTCCTACCAATGTCTTAGCTTCCTAAGGATGCATAGGGTTACATGGGGGGAGGGGAGGATTTGGTATTAGTTTTGGGTATTTTAAAAATATTTTCATATATTTTCTTAGTGTTCTACTATAGCTATTTTTCTACCAGTTGGGATTTTTTCATGGAATTTCAAAATGTTTCTAGGTCATTTTGTAAATTTTTCCAAGGCCTAATACTACAATCTTGATGTTAATTTTGGTTTGTAGTTACAAGAGTCAAAATTGCAACTATATGGGCAGTGTTCCCCTATTTGTACTATTTTTTATGCAATGTTTAAAACTCCTATGGTTATTTACAAGTTGTGTTTTGGCTTTCAATAGTCATTTTGAAATTTTCAAGATTTTTAACTAGGTCCAACCCCTCCTCTCTCCCCTTCCCTTGTGTTTTTACTATAGCTAATTTCACTATTAACACGGATTTCTAGTTAAAATTTAGTCAAATTTAAGTTGGCATTTTGTGACTGTTGTGGGTTATTTTTGGGTACGAGTAATCTTCATGATTTCATAAACTTTTTGTTATTTTTTATGTGTATTTTCACCATGAAATTATCATTAGTGTTAATTACTTTATTTTTATTTCGTTGTCATGCACAAACTATTCATAATTTTGTTTATTACCTTGGGTTGTATCGTTTTGGCATTGGTTGTTTGGTTATCTTGATTTTTCCTAGGAACATTGGTGTTGCATCTATGTTTTTCTTACTATGGATTATCAAATTTCATTTACTATTATGCAAGGTTGTGATGGTTAACTTTGGTTGATGCAAGGTCTTCTTAAAGCCCATCCTAATAGTGATTAAGCTAGTTAGCTCTTGTGTTGCATTCACACACTAGGGTCCAACACCCACCTACCCACATGATGTTGGAACATGGCTCTCTATGGTTTAGGCTAGGGCAAAAGAAGTTTCTAGCCTTTTACTAAAAAACTTCAATGTGATGGTGTGGTCACACTTAGTGTTTTACATAGTAAGTGTCATCATAGAAATCCTATTGCCCTAATCTACCAACTTGATCATTAAATTCATTGATGACAATCCTGAAACATGTGCTGAGGATGAAACACTTGATGACATGTATACTAGAGGCACTTGTAAGTTATCCAAGATTTGGGACATGCCCAAGTTCATCCAGTATAATGCCAACAACACATTACTAGTTGGCCATCATGTCAATACATTGTTTTAGAATCCTCCTAGTACTATCTACTGTATGGAAGGGTAAGCATGACTTTAATTTTTCCTCTTTTTTTAATTTACTTATTAGTTTTATTAGGCTACTTGGTTTTAATGATTTTTTTCTTGAATTGGTATGCTTGCAAGTACAAAGTGGATGACAAAGGATTTATCAAGACTAACCAGCTCTTGTCCTTGAACCAAATCACATTAAAGGTCTTTGCCAAAAGCCCTATAGTGAGGCTCACAATGGTGGAGCATCTCAAAGGTAACTTTGACAAGTATACCACAACCTATTCCAAAGCTTACCAAAGGTGCGTAGCTAATGGGATAGCCCATTGTTGGTGGGGTAAATTAGATCTTGGTGTAGAGACATGCATACCCCTTAGGGTCCTCACACTACCCTCTTCAAGCAGGCAAAGTAAGAATGTTTATCTTTGTCTTTGTCTTTGTTTTGTTTTATGCAGTGTCATCATTTTCTAGTTATATGGTTATTTGGTCATCTTGACTTGAATTGTTTTATTGGTTTTAACAATGTGGCTACAAGTGTTTATTCTAATTTGTTATATTTAATATTCACCTTTCTCATCATGTTATTACATTTACTTTTTAGTGTAATATGATGTATCTATGCAAAGCTAATGGATTATTTTTGTTACATTGTAGAGGCTACATCACCATCTACTATTGTCATGATTATTTTAGGACATGCTAAATAGACACATATTCTCAAGTTTGGCAAGGTGGATCTAGCATAGCAATGGGTTGGCATTCCAAGCACCTTGGAAGATCAAAGCAAGGATCACTAG
Organism: Gnetum montanum; assembly: GCA_015680685.1. Lineage (NCBI taxonomy): Eukaryota > Viridiplantae > Streptophyta > Gnetopsida > Gnetales > Gnetaceae > Gnetum > Gnetum montanum. Next base: position 287,977 of record MNCI01011713.1, read on the forward strand.
CATAGGTTTTCTTAACTTGTTCATGGCTCCTACCCTTGAGATGGTGAACATCATTGACTTCTTTAACAAAGGAGTGAAGAAATTCATCACTCAAGTTCATGGTGTGCCTATCACCTTGGTCATTAATGAATCTACCTTCTATGACCTCTTAGGCATCCCTTGTGAGGGGGTGAAGATTGCCACCAAGCCAAGGAAAGAGGTGGGTGACCAAGAGAAGGTGGAAGAATGGTTAAACACTGGTCATAGTCACTATGGATTGATCCTAATCAATAGCCAAGTCATGAACATGAAGAAGTTGTATCCATTATTCTAGTCCTAAGCTTTCCCTAAGGTATTGTCATAGAAAAAGGTTTTAGAAATTAAGTAGGCATGTACCATGAAGAGGATCCTCACAGAGGATGCTCAATTTAAGTAGACTACTCATTTTGTTTCTACACTATGAGGGGAGATCCTGAAACTCCAAGAGAACCTTGGTATGATATGCCACATGCACTACATTTTTTGCAGCTTATCTCAAGATGTTTGTGAAGTTCTTGGTGGTGCAGAAGAATGGATTATGTATAAGCTAAGATCTGTCCTACTTGCCTAAGCCTTGGATGAAACATATTTTTCCAACCATGAAGGCTCATAACCCACTAGAGGATGTTGGGAAATTGCTATTTATCATCAGTAAGCATTTTAGTGGTATGCATTGTCCTTCCCTTGATAGCATGGGGATAGAATCCCAAGTTGCCCATAGGAACATTCAAAAGGCCAAGAAGTTACATGCTAAAGCTGCTGAAGTAACTACTACAAAGTTAAAGAGGCCTATTGTTAATGAGACAGCACCAGTCATTGAGCAACCCATTAAGAGGAGGCTTGTCATTAAACTTGGTCAAGCACATCATGCAATTACAAGCACATTTTATTTATGTTATTTTGTTTAAATTATTTTGTATTCATGTTTCATGTTATTTGGCTATGTCATTTGTCTTGGTTTTCGGAAAAATATACTAAGTGGTTCTGTGTTTAGTCTTTGTTGTTCTTATAAGTAAACAACAAGAACTAGTAGCCCAAGAAATAGTAGCAGAGGCATAATAGAAATGCCTAGAGGAGAAGGTGCTACAATGGCATGAGGATGAGGGGATATCCAATGCCACCTTGGATGCCTTTGATCCCATATTTGATGATTCACAACTAGGTGAACCTCCCATCATCATCCTAAATAATCTTCCAGGTACTTATGATTTTCAATTTTTTGTATTGCATCTTGAAGTTTTATGTTTAAGTTGGGTTTTAATTATTAGTTGATTGTCATGCTTGTTGTAGCTCCCAAACCTGCAAATGATTCCTCAACCTCCACGTTTCACATGAAACCATGGATGGAGGTTCTAGATAAAATGAAGTTCATGTGAGGGATGGTTGAAGACATGATTGATTAATTGCAACAAATCACTCCCAATGTTTGTAAGAATCTTAGTTCATTTTTCTTTTAATTGTATTTAAGTTTATGTATTTTTGTTTCATATTGGTTTCATGGTTTTATGGTCTTAATGCTTTAAAGTGTTTTTGATCATTTTGTCACTTGTTGTTTACATGGTTTTATGCGTTCATGTTGGATTGTGTTGGTTACAATGTCAAAGGTTGGATGGAATTCCTACCATGTCATTGAGATTGACGAATTATCCATCCTACCACCTAAAGTGGAAAATGTTCCATGAAGGTTATATGAAAGTGCCACTGAATGTGTACTTTCATGTGCTAGAACCTCATGGAAATGCCAACGTTCCAATGAGTTCCTATGGAAATGAGTTGTGATGTTGGAGAGGGAGAATAAGAAATAGGCTAAGGAAATTAGATATATCAAGGATCACAAGGAATTTATGGAAGTCCAAGTGACTAACAAGGACTCCTTATGAACCAAAGAGATTGAATGGATGCTATATTGAAATGCCATCGATGGCAAGGTTGCTCTTTCTAGAGAGCTTATAGAGCAGAAGTTATAGATGGACCTACTAGTCTATAAAGCCAGGAAGTGCAAGGACTATTATGTCTGGGTCCTTGAGTGGAAGATGACATAAAAGGATCATAAGAAAAAGTACAACACCAAATAGGAGAAATACCTCAAGTGGCTATAGGAGGAGTTGATCAAGAGGCACAAGTTGGAGTTGTTTATGAGGGTAACCAATGCTGGAGATATCTTCAAGTTATTTGAAGGCTCTCTAGTGATAGCTAATTCCCAAACTCCTTAGGTTGCTATGGCTTCTAGGGAGGTTTCTATCACTATGTTTTCATGGGAGTCACCTACATGGATTAATATTAATGAGAGTAACATCTTGATTGATGTTAATCTCAAGGAAGTGGGCTGGACCCACATGACCAAAGACCAAATCCTCCATCATCTAGAGGTTGTTCTTCAGAGCTTCCCTACAAAAGATATTGCTCTAGAGTCTTCCTAGATTTTTTTTATTTTTTAATTAGTTATATTTTAGTTTAATTTAATTTCTAGTTTAGCTGTGTTGATTACTATTAGACTTTTGTTGTTATGGTTGGTATAGGTACCGTGTAATGCTAGTGACCCCAGTGGTGATGATGTTGGAGATGCTCCCCCTCCACCTTTAGTTGCACCCTAGTTCCATTTGTTTTTCTCTTGTCTCTAGTTTATTCTTGTTGTTGATCATGTCATGATGTTACATGTAGTCTTAGCCATGGTTTATTTGTGAGACATTTATTATTTTTTTATATTAGTGCTACATGGTGTAGCTATGGCTATTGGGACTTTCATTTATTTTATACACTCGTTGTTAATTGGACTTGTGTTACATGGTATGACTATGGTTATAGTTTATGGACATTTTAATTGTTATGATTTACTTAAAGTTTTAATTTTTTTATATATGTTATAGCATTTTTTTAGTGTTATGCATCCTATGTGTTTGACATTTTGTTCACCTTATGAGGATACGCTAAGCTACATTGGTTGAATTATGCATTTATATGACGATATTTGGTAAAGTAAAAATGCACATTAACTAGGTTAACAAAAAGGTATAATAAGGCATAATGGCTATAAATAGGTTATAAGAAAAAGTACTACACCAAATAGGAGAGACTAGTTTATGCCAAGGCCATCATTTTGCTAGTTTTAGGCCTTAACATGACCATGCATTTTGCCATTTTTAGGCCTTACCAAGGCCATGCATTTTGCCAATTTTAGGCCTTAATAGTGCCATGTGTTTTTCTAGTTTTATGCCTTAGCAAGGCCATGTGTTAAAAGAAAAACAATTTGTAAGTTTTATGTTTTTAGAATTTTATAAATTTTTCAAGTTTTAAAATTTTTATGCCATTTTTAGTTTTTCTTTTTGAAATAAACAAGGCATAAAAAATGTAAAATATAAATAAAGATGGACTATAGGTTACGTGCAAAATAAGGATAAACAAAGATAAACAAAGGTTGAATTAAACAATGAACATAAAAGAAGAGGTTGCATGGTTGTGGATATAGGGTAAGCGAATAAGAAACATATGTTTAATCATGTAGGTGTTTCCCAATCTTTGAAACATTAGAAAAGGTTTAGGTTCTACATTGCATGATGCTAGCTTCCCCATTCCCTTCACTAACCACATTGAAGCAAAGCTCTTCCCATGGTGCATCCATGATTTTATTGTTGTCTATTTAGGCCACTTCCACTCTATTGGGTCTTTGGACTTTATCCTTGATAGTAGGAGCTTCTTCCTAAAACTTCACTTTAGACCCTTATTCGATGTCAATGTTGTTGACTACCAAGGAGGCTGCACTATCACCATGGATAATTATTTCACCTTACTCATAAGGTAGCTGAATTTCTTGGTAGATGGGGTGAGAAAACAACTCATAATTGAGCTAGCCAAAACCTCCCTAGGTGAGATTAAATCCTAGTATTTCTTCCCCCATCAAGAAATTAGCTGTTGTGGGAAGTTATTATCCTACTACAAAGCTCAAAGAGATTGAGCCTTTAACTACCAACTAAAATCCATTAAAGAATTTGAGAGCAGAAGTTGAGATATGTTGCATGTGTTCTTTTAGGCTTAAGCATTTAACAATGGTGTAAAGTCTATCTCTAGTGGCTGCCCAATCATCCACAAGCATCCTATGTACCTTGTATAGCTCCATTCTTATTATTATGAAGAAAGGAATGGTCATTGTCTCACCATCCTAGGGATTGGTCTCGACCTTGCTATCATGAAACACTAGTACCATTGACTTTATTTCTTTTCTTAGTAAAGATGGTACCATCACCATGTAAATGGACTCTTCACTAGCAGGGATGTCCTTGCTAATAAGAATGAAAGTCAACATTTTTACCAGTGATTCATCCTAAGAAGTGGAGGTCATTAACAAGTCATAAAGGCTAAGGGATGTCTTCTTTTATTTGAAAGACTGCTTAACTTGTTCCATTGCATTGAGGAAATCCTTGTCATTGGCCATTGGTTTTTCGTTATTATTAGCTTTGACTTTCTCCATGCATCCTAGGATGCAAACTTCATGTTTTAATGATTATGACTTAGCCTCTATTCCCTTCCCTAATGGCTTAGGGACCTTCCTTGGTTGACTAGTTGAAGTAGCTTGAGTGTTACAACTCATGGGAATGGATGTGATGGAAGTGAGCTTTGGCAAGCCCACCTCCTTCCATGCCTTAGCCTACTTGTCATCTTTGTTTTTGCACTTTGGTGTAGACTTTTTGCATTGTTTACTTAGTGATTTCGTTTCATTGTGTTTCGAAGAAGTTGTGGCATTAGACACCATAGGAGGATGTTGTTCAGTCATAGTTGTTGTTTCAGGTATGGTGGGAGGGGGCACCTTGATCACAAAAGACTCATTGGGAGGTATAGGTGATGGTATCCTTACAACAAAAGGAGGCCTTGAACTAGATGAAGTTGAAGTTGAAGAGCCCCTATCATTATAAGGAGGTACTCAAATTACAAATGGCTTCTATGTAGGTCTCAAATTGTTATTCACATTGAATGATGCTATGTTGTAAGTGTTGTTGGTATTCAATAGGTATTTCTAGACTTTCATGGATTGGTTTTGTGGTTTGACTAGGTTAGGGGCATCAAGGACTAGCTCATTGTTATCTATCATCTTCTACAGGTCATCCTTGAGGGCTAAGTAGAAGTTAGTATCATGACCTAATACTTGATGATAGTGGTAGAACCAGTCAAGTTCAAAGTACTTAGGTACTGGTTGATCATCCTTGGTTGCTAGTATGGGGTTCTTTGTGATTTCACATAGTTGATCATGCCTCTAACAAGCATTCTCTGTCATCTATATATATTGTGTTCTTCCACTCTTTAGTAACTGATCAAGGAGTTCAAAAGGTTTCAAGGGTAACCTCATGTACTTAGACCAATCTTTTCTTTCAAAATTACACTTGGTATTGCCTTAGGTTCTAGATGTTGATGGTTGGTTATTTGTTGTGGAGGCCTTAGGTTCATTTGTTTTAGGCCCTTATGTTATTTTTTTGTCTTTGGTGATAGTGGCCATAGCTACATGGTTTGTCCTTTCCTTATCCTTGTCTTTTTGAGTATGTTGATTCTTGTAAGCCATGTAAGCAAGGTCATGGCTAGCCTCCGTAGCATCTTCTATGTTCTTAGTATAGAAGAAGATTTGACTAAGTGACCATGGGTCCAAGTAGTAAAGTTTGGACTTAATAAAGTTATTAATCATCCTGTTGAATATGGCAAGAAGATGTGTTTCAGCTATGGGTTAGGGAATCTCATTGAGAAAAGCATTCCACCATTGTATGAATTTTTGCATTGGTTCAAGGGATCCCTACTTGACCTTAATCAGTTGGTTAAGAATCATGTCAAGTTTCAAGTTATACTTGAAATAGTTAACAAACTGTGATATTAAGTTCTCAAGTGAGGATATTAATCCTTGAGGTAACACACATTCCTAGTTCAAGGCTTTCTAAGTAAGAGACGTAGGAAAATGTGCGTTATGGTATGTGGTCATGTTTGTAACAAGAACACTTGAAGTGGAAGATGATAAGGTGAGTGTTGGGATCATCCTCACCATTGTACTTGATAAAGTAAGGTATGAGGATGCTTGGGGGAAGAGTTACCTATGGGACTACAAGACTAATAGGATCATCCTGATAGACATCCATTATTTTAACTATCTAAGTTGTAGAAGCCTTAAGCTTTCGTAACTCTTCCATAAGGTCCTGGATCAGGTACTCCAAACGATCCAGGACCTTATGGAAAATTCATTGTGGTGTAAGTTGCAAGGCCACAGGCCTCATGATGTATTGTGGTGTGGAGAGGAGAGGCTAGGTAATCATTGTTGTAGGTGGACTAAATAATGAAAAGGAGGTTTGTACTAACACCTGTAGGATAAAGGGGATAAAAGTTGTATGTGATCCTTGTATCACCTAAGTTTCCACTGTGCAGCCTACCAACATAGAGAATGGAAGTGTAGTAGTTATGATGATGGTTGATGATCCTGCAAATTAAGGCTATGTGGCAAAAGACATAGAGGAGAAGAGGGATGTTGTTTGGGAAAATGATTATCCCTAGTGTGCTGCTATAACGGGTAGAGGGGGAAGTGAGTTGAGGGACTTGTTCCATGGAGGAGGTAGGTGAGACCAAGGTGGTTATGGTGACTTGGAAAGCTAAATGTTGAAAGAGGCTTCCTAAGAAGTTCTTAGGTTTGAGCTCCACCTCAAAATCATCTTGCTCCTCATGTTGATCCTCAAAGCTTGGCTTTATGTCTTTCTTAGCCATCTCAATTAGATCAGGCAGAATGCATGTATAAGCATTAGTTAGTAGTATATTGTCATATGGGGAAGGAATGTATTCTTTCCCATTGCGATGAATGAGTTTGTACTCATGTTTGGATTTTGCCTTTGCCCATGGAATGAGTAGACCTACCTAGATTTTGGCATAGATGAAATTATAATAATTTTTATTAATGACAAAAAACTCTGAGCTTCATCCCCTTAGCTTGAGCGATTGCCTACACTCAACTACAACATGATCTTTTGCGTCATATGCCCTCATTGCATTTTGGCTTGATGCCATATCTATCAAGTTAAGGGGCAAAACCATTGACAACCTAAAAGACATCATTGATTCTAATTTTAGTTTAAAAATAAATTTTTTTTAATAAGTTCAATAAGAATTCCAATGAGTGAAATGGCATAAGGTGTAAGGGATTTTGGTTGGAAACTAGTTGCAACTACAAACATAGGGGGTAATGTTGAAAAGATCCAACTATGTTGGCTTTGCCAACAAGAGCTACACTAGGGGGTAAGCAATAAATTACCTTTTCCCATAGAACAATGCTAAGAATACCCCCTCTTAAATAAAATGCACAAATTTTTAAAAAAGATAAATGCAAGAAAGGTTGATTTTTACAACATTACATTGGGGTTTTAGAGGGAAATATGCTAGCTTGACCAAAAAATTTCATAGCAAGGGGGTTTGGATTTTTGAAGTGATACCATGCTACCTTTGATGAATTTAGCAACTGCTGTGAAAATTTTGTTAACACCCAAGTCACGTACAACTACAATGCTGGGTTTTAGTGGTAGGAAAAAGGGTGGTATCATTGGTTTTCTTGGTAGAAATTTTTTAAATGTCTTTGAATGTTTTGTGTTGCAGAAAATTGGTTTAAGAAGGAAAATTAAATTTTGTTAAAGAGCTTGTGTGGAGGCCCTCCTTCTAACACCAAAAAACTATAATGTCTAAGAAATTCAATTGCTAGGAAACTAAAAATTCTAGGTGGAAAAGCATAATCTTGGATTCGAAGGACCTCTAAGAGAGAGGATCCAAGGCACCCTGGATGGTATTGTCGATCACCCATGGACTTAGGGAATGTAAATAGGGTAAATAATTTAAATGAAAATGCAAATCTAACTTAAAAGAAAGCATAGAAATTAAACGTGAAATGAACTTGCACAATAAATGAATTGAAAAATTTATTGAAATAATGAAAATATTCCAAAGTATACAAGTTGTGTCCAAATGCATAGAGTTGCTTGGATGAACCTTAAAGCTTGTTGAAGTTGGTAGGTTGTGTGTTGTAGTTAGCATTGTGATCCAGGTACTTCACAACTTCAGGCACCAAAACTCCTTGTAGGTTTGCAACTTAGATCTTCAATGTTTTTTGCAATGTTGGTAGTAAAGGGGGTAGGTTTTGTGCAAGAATTTCTTTGCAAAAGGGGGTACTACACTAAAAGTCTTTGTGCTAAGGTAGTTGTAGATTTGCTCCCAAAAATCTTGCCTGGTACTCAAAGTTTGTGACATGCTTAAAATTACCAAAGGTTCTAGTGCCTAAGAATTACCAAAAGCTTTTTGAGTTCAAGAATTCAAAATCAGAATAACCTCTTTATGGTATTTGAGATGAGCTTTTATAGGTCACATGGCTACCAATTTTTTGATGCAAATTTCTACCATGATTACTAACAAATTGGATTCATATGTAGGTGTGGCAAGCCCTTACCTTTAGCATAGTTTTCATTTATGGTAAGTTTTAATACCCCCAAGGCCACCAAAATCATGCTTGATATCATAAATAGTAAATGAGCTTTTCCAACTATGCTAGCTTCACCCATCTACACTAGCCCTATAGTAGCAACGTTGGAGTTGTGTGATCTACACTGGAGCTATTTGAAGAATGAAATCCCCATCCACTTGAACACTGGCTTCATGAGAAATTGGAAATTCCCACAACTCCAATGCTAGCCTTGAGACATCCACACTGTGTTTTTGTGGAAACTATTGCTAGGTTTTGTTGGGAAAAATGAAATTTGGCAATCCACACTAGGGGTAGGTGGTTCCAACATAGTTGAGATTGTACTGCCATAAAAACCAATGAAAATGCCAAATTTGGCAATCCTTGAGGCATTTTCAATCTTCCTAAGCCAAAATATAGACATGAAGTAACTTTTTCCACTTGAGAAGTAAGGCCACAAGAACTTATAAGAAAATTTTCAATCCTAAAAGTTCAAGTATGTGAGATTGCATCCCATGGATTACAAATCTTATAATTTTACAACAAAAATATAGCCTCAAGCTTAGGCGTAAAGGTTATAAGACCAAAATTTTTGCAAGTGTATTTTCTTGGTGATTTTTTAGGTACGTTGATGCTAATGCAAGCATTGGATATATAAATGTGTACACGCCTCACATTTATGACAACTATCAATCATATCCTTAGCTAAAATCTTACAATTTCTTTTCATAAAAGTTAGAATATTTTTTTTCTCTGAGCTTCCATAGCATGAATTCAAGTGATTGTATGATATTTTATTCAAGTGCATCTATATCTAGATACATTTTCATAAGCAACAATAAAATCAAAATTTCTTTTATCCATTGCAACACTTGGAATAACATAATTCTATTTTTTAGCAATTTACTTTACATGCAGTTTACTTTCTTATTCTTAAGTAATTAATATTATCATTCATAAGCAACATAAGTACAACCACTTTAAGCATAATATATTAACACTTGGTAATCCCAATAGTGGATACTTGATGCACTCAGTAGTATATACTTGGTAATTCAGCAATGTTAATATATATTCAAGATGTGTATAAAAATTGGAAATGGATACTCTACATTAAGCTAGTTAATTAATAAATTAGTTAAATAGTTAGTTAATTTAAACATTAAATATTTATTCATTTAATCATTCAGTGAGCAAGAGAGAATTAATAAAAGGCATAAATATAAACATGTTATACCTCAACCACACTTAACCATACAAACATATTAACACAAGTGTGGATTGGAAAGACAACAATTCATAACTACATCATTCACTATCTAAGAATATCAATCACTTGGGTAACAAAGTATACAAAATTGGACTAGATTACACATACACACTAGCGATTGATATGGTTGGGTGTAGAGAATACCCACTGCTCATTAACTTCTTAAGAAAAAAATAGATCCATGAAGTCCTTTAGTCTATTACCAAATAGTAAGACATAAACCATACAATGCTCTACTAGATTCTAGATCAAAAGTGAATCTTATTTTCCAAGACATGTACAAAGCCTAGAATCTACCCCCATTAAAGAAAAGAAACATCCAACTAAAGATTATTGACTAGTCTATTTCTGTTTCACTTGGACAAGTAGAAGATGTGATAAGTACCATAAGTGGCTGGTCTTATTCTAGGGATTTTCTAGTTATCCATATGGGGAAAAATAAAGGAAAATTTTTTCTCATCATGAGAATAACATGGATTAGCACCATGTATGCTAAGCTAGAAATTAAATACTTATCCTTGGAAATCTCCAAGGAAGACAAAGATAGAGTTATTCAAAGGTGTAGAGTTTCATGTATTACATACAATGATAACAAGTTCAATTAAGTGTAGAAAGTCTAGGCAATAAGATAAGATGCCATCATAAAATGTAAAAAATGTTTTGAAGACATGTTTGTACAATAGTATCTATATGTAGCAACCTCTAGACAAGAAGACACTCAATGGCTAATCAATGAAGAAGAATTAGAATCCAACATATGCATGGAACTAGTTGACAAAATTCCAAGTGGCTACATTAAAGAAACAAATAAACTAGAAAAGATATAAAAATAGAATTCCTACACAAAGTCACAACAATCAAAAGACATTGAATGGAGAAAGTTAGAAATACTAGAAAGATATGAACCAGAATGACTAGAACTAAAAGTTCTATTGGATGCACTTGAATACATTTTCTTTAATAATAAAAAAACTAGTAATCATAAATGTCAATCTTGATAAGGAACAAAAGAGAAAATTATCAAAAATGGTAAACAAATGGCCAATTGCATTTGCATGATCATATGATGAGATTAGTGGCATCGATCCATGTATTTATCAACATTGAATCTACATCAATCCAATTGTTAGACCACACTACCAACTTCAACAAAGATTGAATCTAAAGCTTAAGGAAGTTGTCAAATAGAAATTAGAGAAGCTATTAAAATTAGGGATCATCTATCCTATTATAGAGAGTGAATGGGTTAGCCCATTGGTCATTAACCAAATAAGAATGGCAAGTGGTAGGTCTTTATAGATTTCTGATTATTTAACATGGCAACATTCAAAGATCATTTTCCTTTGTCATTTGTTAAATAGGTTCTCAATACATTTTACAGGGCACTAGTACCATAGCTTTCTAGATGAATATAACAGATATAATCAAATCCATATTTCACTAGAAGATCAAGAAAAAATAATGTTCACTAGTCCATGGGGAACATTTGCATACAGAAAAATGTTGTTTGGCCTATGTAATGCTCTCACCATGTTCCAAAGGCTTGTACTTAGAATCTTTCAGAAACATATTGGTAATGGAGTTGAAGCATTTATGGATGATTTTTCTACATATGATATTGACTTCAAATAAGCTTTAGGCTGCTTAGAGTAGGATTTGAAAAGATGTGTCAAAATAAATTTGAAGCTAAATTGGTAGAAAAACCATTTAATGGTCTAGGATGGCATAGTTTTAGAATACAAAGTAGCTTATAAATGAACCAAGGTAGATCCAAACAACATTAGAGTCATCGAAAACATTAGCCAAATATCACAAACAATTAAGGTTATTAGATCATTCCTTGGTCATACAAGGTACTACAAAAGATTTATTTAAAATTTTCAAATATTGCAAAGCTGCTATTGAACTAACAAAGAAAGACGCACAATTCTAGTTGTCTAAATAATGTAAGAAGGCATTGAAAGCTTGAAATAGAAACTAATTAAGATGCCAGTCCTTTGAGCTCTAGATTAGCTTAAGCCTTTCTACATCATGACCAATGCTTTAAAGTATGTATTAAGAGTAGTGTTGACTCAACTTGATAATCCAAAATGACCATATTACATACACTATGCTAGTAGAAATATGACTAAAGTACAACTTAACTATACCACTATAGAAAGTGAGCTTATGTGTATGGTATATATACTTGAAAAATTTAGGCTTTATGTGCTCAAGTATTTCATCTATGTTCATATAGATCATAGTGCAATCAAATTCTTAATTAACAAACTAGTAGTAAGTCCAAGAGTGATAAGATGGCTCATCATATTATAACAATTTGACATCACAATGATTGATAGGAAAGGAACTAAAAATTTTGTAGATGATCACCTATGAAGATTAAGATGGGTTCCTCACAAAAATGAAGAACAATTATCAAACCACTTTTCTAATAAAAACTTATTTACAAGTGCAACAATAATGGTAGATTCAATAGCAAAGTCATGGATTATTAATTGCATGATATATCTCACTATACAAGAACTTCTTGACAAATGGAATGAAAAATTAAAAAAATAGTTTCCTCACAAAATAAAATGCTGCATTGAAATTAAGGAGAATCTTTATAAGATATGTATAGATGGTTTAATTTGATGATGTGTTCCAAAAAAGAATTGACAAAGAGTTCTCTACAAGATACACATGAAGGACCACATGGTGATCATCATGCAGGATGATGAACAACTCTAAAATTGATGTGATAGGTTACTTTTGATCTATCATATGTAGGGATGCACATTGATTTGCACAATATTTTGAAAGATGCCAAAGGGATGAGGACTAATAGCTAAAAATGAAGGATCACAATAGTGGATACAATCATTAGATCCATTTAATATTTGGAGAATTGACTTTAAGGGATCCATCACACCAATGTTAAATGGAAAGTCCTATATTATAGTGACTATTAATTACAATACTATATGGATAGAAGCAAGTGCAATTAAAGATTATATAGCCACAATAGCTACAAAATTCTTTCAACAATATGGGGCGAATAGATTTGGAGGACCATGGATGTTAATATCAAATAAAGGAACTTATTTCACTAGTACTATATTCAAGGAGTTAATGCAAAACTTAGGGTCAATCATAAACAAACTACATCCTATCATCCCCAAGAAAATGATCAAGCTAAAGTAACTAACAAAGAGATTACATGAATATTTGCTAGAACTATTATTAGATATAGAAAAGACTAGATCACTTAACTTAATGATGCTCTATGGACACACCAATCAACTTGGAAGCTTTCTAGAGGGTATTCACCATATGAATTAGTCTATGGAAAATTTTCTACTCTACCGACCTAAGCTAAAATAAATATTCTTACAACTACCGGTACACTTGACTTAAATTTAAACATAGCCCAAAAAGAATAGTTAATAAATCTCAACTTACTAGATGAAAATTGATTAGTATTTCAAATGAGTAATGAAGTTTATAAAAAGTATGTTAAACATCGACATGATGTTAAGATTAAATAAGCATCTATTAAGCTTAGAGATAGAGTTATCTACTATAATCCAAATCATATCTGTATAAAAGATGAAATTTCAAACCTTATGAGAATAACCATTTATCATCCATGCTACATATCAATCAGGCATCATGCAAATTTACCATCCAACATGTCCATAAAAGCTAATTCTTAGTAATATTCAATAGTTCAAACCATTTCATGATTTTTCTTCCCCCAAATATTCTACCTTGAATATTGGACCACTAACTTCCCATTAGATTTTTCAAATTTTCACTTTAGATAATAGTCATGGGGATGTCATCTTTTATACTTGTGTATTGAATAATCTTTAAAAAAAATTTCTTATAATTTTTAAATTTTTGTCATTTTGTACATTTTTTTAATATCAATTCTATTCTCTTATATTTTTCATATTTCTTATCATTTTTCATTCTTTAATATCTTTCAAATTCTTTATACATTTTCCTATTCTTACTCATTTATCATTCTTTTCTATAGTTTTACTATTTCTCATGTTTATATTTTATTTTATCTTTCTGATAAAGTGTAAAGGAATAAGTAGGATATAGTTATGACAATAAGAATTTTAGCCTATGTTATCAAATTATGAAATGACTCATTGTATATATAGTGAGACCACATCATCCATTCATTCATTTCCAATAATAAGATGTTCTTACTATGAATATAATAATATTTTTCCCACAATAAAACTAAAATAAATCAATGATCATTATGCCTAGATGAAAAAGTGAAGAACCAAGTGGAAATAAAAAGGGTATGATATTAAAAGGATTTACGGATTTGCTAAAGCTACTACTATAAGGCTTACTATGTTGTTAAGTTGTATTATTTACTTTAGTTACAATGAAAAAATGGAAGTGTGTTCTAAAATAAGTGTTGGCTTGCCATGTTACCAGAAAGACATGTTAACCATGCTTGAATGTACTCCTTTGGTAAGGTTAACATAGTAATAAGATAATAAATATATATAATAAAAATTTCTAGAGGTTCCACTAGAAAGACATATTACACATACCTAAAGATAGGTGACTTCTTAGAGACTTCAAGGTTTCTTGGACTTACATTAATTATGGGGCTAGAAAAACATGTTACCCATGCCTAAAGGTACTCCTTTATCCAATGGCCAAGCCTCCTCTAAAATAAACTATGTAGTAATAAAATTTCTTTCTTGTACTTTATTGTCAAGTAATAATATTTTTTGCAATTGTGATAGTCTTATATGGTTAGTTTTGGGATGATACAATGTGATGTCATTGGTAAGTAATATACACTTAGTTTGGATCTTAGGCATGAAGGCTAATGATTATTTTAACCATGCATTATATATAGAATTTATTATGCTTATGTTAAGACATGTTACATTCCATTTTCTACAATATCTGCTACTACCATTCTAGCTTACTATTATAAATAATTATAATTTGATGATTTTGTATAATATAGCATTATTTTTTTATTAGAGTAATAATAATATGTATATTTTGAAAAACATGTATGCTTTACATTCAACTCATTGAGTACCCATGAATACCTGTACGTGTGGTTATACAAGGTTATTAAGGATAAGAGTCTACTTTGCAAAGAATCCAATTGTATAACTCGTATTTCATAGTTGAGGACCAATTCCACATCATCTTGTATCTCCTGAATACTTTAGCAATCATCATAATTCCTTACAAATTTATATTCATAAGTTTAGCAATTTTGATCAAACCATGTTCTAAAAGCTTATGTTATCTTGCTCAAACTCCTTCTTTCACATACTTTTGATAATAAATTCTTATATTCTAAGCATCATCTATGATCAAGAACTCTTTGGATCATCTTTACACCTTCAAGACTATCCATTCCATTTATTTACTAGATCAAATTTTGCAAAAATTTTAAAAATTTCAACAATGATATCATAGATACGATATGTGAGCCCTTGCAATATCACATCAACAATGTTGCATCTACAATATCGGCCTTATAAAAATCCATATATATATATGGAAACCATTAGGAAACTTTTTCATTGTTTCATTTCATGCATAGGGAGTTCATGTTGTTTTTCTAAATTTCAAAACTTTAGAGCTCCATATCTTTCTCATTGCATGTCTGATTTAAGTCATTCTTATTTTCTTTTGCACACAGAGTAACCAATCCAGTCGTGGAGAAGAATGTTGCATGTAGTTTTTGCAAATTATAGTAAAAGTTTTCTAACACATGGAAGAACAAAGTAAGGGTAAGAATAATAAAAGATAATCACATTCTAATCTAACATATGCCAATAAAGTTAATGTTTCTTTTCAAATGACTATTTGAATATGTTTTAAATAATAAATCAAAGATTGTAATAGAGAGTTTAAGATAAAATTTATTTCTAATTAATAGAAATTATTCAATTATGGCTTTTTTTAAGTAACAATTTTTTTTATCTCTACAATCTGAATTAAAAATAAAATTAATAATAAAGGATGATTTTGATCAAAACCTAAAATCCAATGAAGGGTTATGAATCATTAGAAAATTTTTAAAAATATTTAGATAATCTTAAAAAATATTTATGATTATAGATGCCACCAAAGAGACCTGAATTTAGAGGACCATCATAACCAAGGAAGAAAAGATCCAAAGGAAGAGGCAGAGGATGAGGCATATAACAAATTCCTCCTACGAAACAAGAAGCACAATCTTATAGCATCCATCAGCTCACACCTATAATAGGATGATCTGTGCAGGCAAAAGCTGATGAATCGCTAGCTCTAAAACAAGGACAACATCCTACACTTTTCAATGAGTATCTATCAGTTATTCAAGAGAAGTTCATCATGTCCGCTATTGTAGTAAAACTTAATTTTGGATCCTTTATGGAATTTGCACCTTTAGAAATCTATGAGTAATTTCAAGCCTTATAGACAACCACCTTAAGAAATGGTGAATGTTACCTAGGAGATGTCTATCAATTTCAGTAGAATATGCAAGATGATGCCATTGTAAAGGTTGAGGGAGTCATAGTGTCATACTGTATAAAAGTAATTGGAAAGGCATTGAATATATAAAATGTTAGGGCCAACATAGCTCAAATATCCACAAGGCCTAACACCAACATAAGGAATCTATAGCTATAGACAATATATGACACCATTGAAAAGAAGTATAGTGGATTATCTACCACTAAAAAGATTTATTTCAAGATTGGAACATACCAAATATTTTCAACAAAGAGCTTAATTGAATTTCCACCTATGTTGCTAGAAAAAATTCCTAGAAATACAAAGAAGGTTTGAGGAAAAGAAAATATGAAAATCTACTTTGCCATTTTCTTGGCTTATCAGAAAGTTATGCCAATAAGCCAAAATTTTGGGCTACACCAATGATGTTCTTTGGAAAGTTTAAAATGCATCATATGCTAAAATTTTGAAGCTAGTGCCACCCAAGAAAGATTAAGTTGAGAAACTAGCAAGCACTAAGATTGTAGTAGTTTCCACACCAACAACAAACATTTTAGCTGCATGAATAGAATAAGAAAAACCTAGTGGATCAAATGCATGAGTGGAAAGAGTAGGACATAGTGCTCTACCAACACAACAAGATTATAGATCCTCAATAAGTCAGATATAGTAGATAATAGAAATAATAAGCTGGGGTACTAGGGGGTCTCAAGTATGTACAGAGCCAAGGATAATCTTAATAGACTTGTTATATCCACAACACTTGCAAGTGGTCAAGTATCTTTGTAGATAAAAGAGAATGATAACTAGGCATAACAGATCTCATGGAATGCTACATCTTTCCAAGTGATGTTAAAAATAGGAGAAGAAGCCATAGTTATAGTAATGCAACATCAAGATACAACAAGAGTAGAAGAAGCTATAACAGATTATATCAAAGAATACTTCAATATTCTTGTTGTATTACTAGTAGACATCACTAGAGCCAAAGGTGTGGAAATCCTAGCCAAAACATTAGTGACCCCTATGGAACACAATAATGTAATAGAGAAACTACTATAGAAAAGATAAGTCATGCAAAATCATTTTGATATCCCTAATGATATCATTGTAGTTTAATCTGAATTAATATCAATAAAAGGTAGGCTAGTCATGGATAAAAAAAAAATTGAATAAGAAAAAAGTAAAGTGCAGAGATTACAAGAAGAGTTAGCTACATTAAGAATAGATAGACAAGATCCTACCTAACACATCACACTAAACTACATAGCATTATATAGAAATGAACAACTTGGTTAACTGATGATCAAATAAAAATAAATGGGGATGAAAAGGAGAAAGCGGTATGGAATGCTTTAGTGGTAAAGGCTCAAATGTACACACATGCTAAGTAGTTTAGTCGAGCTACCACGATCAAAAAGATATGGTAGCAAACTTGGCCAGAAGAATGAAAAATTATCAAGAACTAAAAAAGATGGTTAGAGCTTTTGAGGAAGAAAAGACATAGCTTACAGTACGGTATCCCAAAGCTAATAATATATATCCACAACTACTATGTCCATGATAAGTACTGACTCCTATCAACATTGATGAATTCACATGAACAATACATAATCCCATATTAGAGGAAGAAAATCTTAGAGCACTGTTGAATAGATATGAATTCCAAAAGCTAGACAACAAAGGGAATAAAGTAGTGGAAGAACCACCACCACTAGAACTTGAAGAAAGATACATCGAGCTTTGTTTTATTTTGTTTTGTCTTTATCATATGTATGAATCATGCATTGCATAATAATTTTGTAATACCACTCATGGGGGTATGATGAAACATTTTATTATAAAGAATATGATATGTATCTATGATATCATAAATGTGATATTGTAGCTCTACATATATCATTGTAGATATGATGTAGTGGGTCATGGTCATGCTTATAAATACCAACCCACTATCGCATTAAAAACAAGTTTTGTCTAACACTTAGTGAAATTCTTGCAATTTCTTTTCTCAAAGATAGAGTTAGAGTGAAAACTCGAAGTATGGTGAATTACAGTTGTATGTTATCTTTATTCAAGTAGATTATTTCTAGAAACAATTCATGAACAGAAATAAATATCGAGATCTTTCTTCATCATTGTAGCATATTACTTAGCATAGATTTTCTTTTCTATAATGTTTACTTTCACTATGTTATTTACATTTCTTAAGTCATTTACTATTCTGATGTTCATTAGTAAGGTAGAATAAGTATGACTGGTTTCGAGTGTAAAGTGTAATTGTTTAGTAACTCAATAGTGACTTTGTTTCATTCACTTAGTAGTGAAGGTACTTGGTAATCCCAAGAACAATTACATTAGACCAAGACATATACAAAAAACTAGGAATAGATACTTATCACCATAGAATATAATAGCTTTACATTTCCATTATACTTAGAATTTACATTCATTTTCATCATGTTCATAGTTATCATACCTAAAGCAAAAAAACATCAGTTTATCATACACCTCACTAAGAGTTAAATCATACATTTTGCACTTTGCTAACTCTCACTAAAAAGACAATGATCATGAACGTAATATCATCTCACTAGTATACATACATTATCAATCCAAGGATTACAATCTGGTCACGCATGAATACTTGTGACTTGTATGGTTGAGTGTTGGAATATCCAACTACTCACCAATAAGTGTAATTGTTCTTCTATAAAATTTTCTATTTATTTTTATTAATATTTTGTATCATATAGAACACCATTGGCCTATCTCCATTTTGACCATCTTCCCTTATTTCTATTTCTTTTATCCTTATCAATTTCATCACCTGATTGAAGAATTGATCCTAGGTAGTAAAACTATTTGTGTTAAAGGACTTTTTAGCCTTGAACTGTCACTTCTATTTCACCACTATTTACGTTATTATTGAAATTGCATTCCATATATTCCATCTTACTTTTGTTGACTTTTAACTTTTTTAATTCTAAAGAATGTCTCCACCTTTTCATTTTAGAAGTAATATTTTCTAGAATTGTATCCACCAACATGATATCATGTGCAAATAGAAAAAATTAAGGGATTTCATCTTGTATTTCCTTTCTTAATCCATTTTTAATAATGGCAAATAAGTATGAGCTAAGCACATACTCTTAATGTGGACCTTTTTTGATTAAAAAATCAAATGTTATCACACAAGTTATTATAATTTTAATGGTAGCTCCTTCATATATATCTTGAATCACCATGTATATCTGACAAGGAGACCCTATCAATGGTACACTATGCATGATGATGCATGCATGTCCACTGTGAGTAGTTATGATAAATCCAAGTTAAAATACATCTTAGGATGTGTTTGGTTGCCTGGTTCTTGGGGTGTTGTTTCTATAAATTCCACCTATAGTATTTAGAAAATTATTTGGTTACAACTGGTTTTGCAAAGATTTACACAACTCAATCTTTATATTTATGTTAGGCCCATCATTTCTATTGTTTTTCTAATTTTGTTACCCATTTCTATTATTTTTCTGATTTTGTTTAGATTTCACCATCTAAGATGTAACCACTTCCTATTCATAAATCCATAGACTTAACATCTATATAGATTCAATATCCATAGATTCAAGAAACAAAACAAGCCCTTTTGGTGGACACATGCCTCACATAACCCTAGCCAATTTTAAAGCTAAAGTTTGTAGTAAATATAGTAGGTCTTTGTTTTGGGATAATGTTGCTTTGGGCCAACTGACAATGCTAGCAAAATATAATCAAACAAATATCTACTTTTAACAATTCCAATACTCATGAAAGCACTAATTAAAAAAAAAGTAAGAATAAGAAACTAAAAACAATAAAACACATTAAACACATCTGCTCACTCTTTATTCATTATTTATTGCTAAGGTTNGTGTTAACTAAGACTATTATATATGAAACATGTTAAACTTAGCATTCCACAGGGTGTGGAAATGCATTCCAAACATCAACCATTCGCTGAAATGTGTGTATCTTTTCCAGGATGTGGATTGTCGAATGAGAACAAAGGTGGAAGAAAGAGGAAAAAGGCCAAATGGTGTAGAAAACTGTGGCTTAATTAGGAGACTTTCTTCTGAAGTGAGGCTTGATGATGGTGATTATTTGGATCTCCATGGCTGCAATAAGAAAAACAACTGGTTAGCATTCATCTTGAATTTTGGGGCTTGAGATATAATTTGGAAGTGAATATGCCGAAGAATTTGCATTTTTTCTAAAGTAGTTAGTTGTAAGGAGTTTGAAATAATTGTCTTTTGAAAAAGTGTGGTACATCTACGTTTCCAAATATTATATAAGATGACGGGCCTAAGGATCTTCCATAGGAAATGAGAGTTTTGGCCCTTATAGGTAAGAAACCAAACATTACGGCCTCTTGTGTAAGAGTGCATGAGGGAAAAACCTTAGAAGCCCATTCTCAAGCATGCTGAGCAAATGGGCAAAGCCAAAAAACATGGACAAAGGTTTCTGGGTCATGACATAAAGGGCACTTAGGGGAGTGAATCCCAAGGTATGATAAACATTTCCCGATTGGAAGACCTTGATGAAGAAAACACCAAAGGAATTGTTGAATTTTGGGAAGAGTTGGGAGATGCCAAATTTGGTTGAAAAGAGAGATCCAAAAATCCTCTGATTCTTGTTTATTCCAAGATCGATTACAGCATAGAATGACTTCGGAAGAATCATGTAACAATTGGAAGGGAACATGTGGCCGATAAGGAAAAATTTTTGACCCATTAGACCAATAGAGGCCATGAAATAGACCTTGGATAGCACCATCTAGGTGTAATGATTGATGAAGAAATGAATGTATCTAGTGGAAGCAAAGCCGCATTGCTTTCGAAGCTCCATATAGGTTTTCAAATGCTTCCCAAGAAATCCATTGATTACCAAGACGAAGACAATTAAGGGAAATCACTCCCTTCCAGTACCAAATAATGGCTAATCTTGCATTAGTAATGGCAAGACGGGCAGGGGTCAAGGGTAACCACCAAGGGCAAAGCTTGGGAAGGAGAATAGGGTTAAGATGGATATTAGACCAATTAATATGATGGTGGAGAACTTGCCAAGCCTTCCATATGCTTTTGAATACATGGGAACCAGGAATGGAGATAGAATGAGGAGAGAAAATCCAATTAATAGGATGGATGTTTTTCCAAAAAGGCTTATGTTTAGGAAAACTTTGATGAAGCCTTAGCTGGAGAAGATTTCCAATTATGTCAGAGGTGTCCAGATGTTGCACTAACCACTTAGCAACTAAGGTGAGTCCCTGTTTGTAGGAATTCAACAGACCTAATCCTCCTTTGTTTCTAGGAAGAGTGACAATGTTCCAAGCAACACGATGAAAACCTCGTTGGGAATCTTTAGATGACCACATGAAGTCTCAAAATAACCGCTCTAAGTTTTGATAGGCTGTGTGGGAAGGAGCCCAGCACAAGGAATAATACACATGGGTAGAAGCACAAATGGATCTACAAACAAGATATTTTCCTACCAAGGTAAGGGGCTTAGTCTTCTACTTTTCAGTTTTCTTACGAATACGAGAGATAACTAGCTCCCACAGAGTAGAAGTAGGACCATGAAATCGAAAAGGGATTCCCAAGAGCTTCATGACCTCATGGTCTTGGATTAATTTCCATGGATAGGTGGGGAGTTTACTATAATTGTTATGAAAACTATATACAGAAGATTTAGACCAATTAATGGTAGAACCAGAGAGAGAACAATATTGCTCTACTTGGGCTAAAATTCGTTTAACATTATCGGTTGTATTTTCAATTAGAAAAAAAGAGTCATCAGCAAAATGCATATTAAGCAGTTGATGTTGAGGAGAGGAAAAGCGCACTCCATATAGCATCCCTGATTGAATATCATGGTTAATTTGATGGCAAAGGAAATCCGCAGCAATGATAAAGAGATAAGGGGTAAGAGGGCAACCTTGTCTTACTGATCTATGTATTGCAAATGGGGCGGTGATGCCAAAGGTGGTGGCTATTCTTGCATTAGCATCTGAGAAGAGACATTTCACCATATGAAGATACTTGGAGCCAAAACCTAGTTTTGACATAGTTTGAAGGATAAAGTCCCACTTAATGTTGTCGTAGGCCTTGGCATAGTCCAATTTCATCAAAAGGATGTCTTGGCTATCATCCTCAACCCACTGCAACCCTTCCCAAGCAGCCACTACATTATCTAAGATATAACGCCCTGGGACAAATCCGGTTTGTTGAGGGGATATAATTTTATGAAGGAATTTTTTCAAACGTAAGGCTAAGCATTTGGCCCAAATTTTGTATACCACATTAAGAAGAGTAATGGGTCGCCAATTAGCTATACTAGTAAGGTCTCCTGATTTGGGAAGGAGGTGAATAATCCCAAGATTTAAATTTGGTCCAAGAGAACCAAGATGGATAGCCTCTTTAATTACTTGGAAAAGGTTATGGCCAACAAGATTCCAATGCCTCTGAAAAAACTCAACAGGGAAACCACCATATCCAGGAGCTTTCTCAGAGCTGAGTTTGAAACAAGCATGTTGAAGCTCTTCTTGAGTGATATTAGCATCGAGGATGCGAGACATGGATGAGTCAACTAACCTAGGATAGTTATGCGTATTGGTCTCAAATGATGAGAGATTCATTAGGGAAGCTATAAACAAGGCTTCAAAGTGCTCCTTAAGGTAAGAGAGAATACTATCATGATCAGTGATAATAACACCATCCCTAGAGAGAGTATCTGGGGATGGAATGGAAGAAGAGCTGTTAAGATATTTAAAAAATTCCTTACATTGCTCATCTTGAATCTTCAACCAAGTAAGTGTACTTTTGATTAAGGCCCTGTGGGCCTTGTGGACTTCCCAATATTGGAAAGTGGAGCGAACTTTAGCAAGTTCTTCATGAATGTGGGTATTAAAGGGTTCTATGGATAACCTTTCCGTAAGATTATTAATAGTTAAACAAATGTTGTTGTACTCTTGTCTAGAACGAGAGGCCACTTCCTTGTCCAACTTCCGAGCAAAGTTCCTCACCCTACTAGTGGTTCGCAGCCACCATTGGATCCAACCCACCTGACCTATGGGCCTAGGTTCGGCATTCCAAAGATTAGAAAGAAGTTGTTGAGATGAAGGAGAAGAGAATAAATTAGAGTGTAGGCAAAAGAGGTGGAGTCTGGTCCTATGTGAAGTACCAGAGATTTGCATGGAAATGACGATGGCATAATGGTTAGATAACGTAGCATGTTGGTGAACCGTAGTGGTGGAGATTGCCTGCCAAAAGGATAGTGTGGAGAAGTAAAATCGATCTAGCCGACTATATATTCGAGCCTGACCCAGACAAAGGTTACTCCAAGTAAATCTATGGAGAGGTCTGCTTGAGTTATCCTTGACTCCATCAAGGAGATAAAATTGTTTTTTAAAGTTAGACCAAGGTTGAAATTCATAAGGAGGAAGTCGAAAAGGGACTCCCCCAAGTTTATCGTGAGGGAATTCAATCATATTAAAATCTCCGCCAAAAATCCAAGGAACGGAAGGAAGAGACTAGGTTAGTTCTTGCCATAAGTTAGCCCGTTCCATGGAGTCATTTGGAGCATAAATAGAGCAAACCCCAAAGGGTCCATGGGAGGAGGAGAAGATAGCCCAAGAAACTCTTTGGCTTGAATCGGAACTAGAGTGGATGAGTTTGTCTTTCCAATGGGCTGAAATGAGAATAGCTGCTCCACCTTTTCCATACACATGGGAGGTAGCTATGACTGAGGAGTGGGAAAGAAACCTATGAGCTGAAAACTTTAAGTCAGAAGCTGAAATTTTAATTTCCTGAAGAAGGATGAAATCAAAGGTGGTATTCAGACTAGAGAGAAAATTGCTAGCCCTTTTACCTTGAAGCCTATCTGTAAAGCCTCGAACATTCAAAGATACTAAATTCATGAGGAGGTAGAGGATGCGGGTAGGGAAAGAACTTTAGAGGATTTGAGGGTTGATGTGTCCACTTCCATTATGTTGGAGAAGACAACAGGGGGGTCGTTTATAATAACTGGAACTATAAAAGAGGCTATATGGGAGGGAGATAATGGTGGGTCAGAAAAGGAGGATGGTTTAACTCTTATCCTGCCCCCATCATTCACTCCCTCAATGGTTGAAATAGAGTCCTTGAAAGATTTAGACTGGGTGACTTTAGCTTGCGAAGTGATCTTTATAGAGGAGCTAGAATGAGGGACTTGTGTGGTAGAGGATTTAGGTTTGGAGAGAAAACTAGAGGTCTTGTGGGGAGTGGCTGCAAATTTAAATGTTTTCGGTAGGACTTGAGTTTCATTTATAGGGGAAGAACAATTTTGTGAAGGGTTGTTTGCATTTTTCTTCCTAGCTAAGGAAGGGCAGGTCGAGATGTGGTGATCAGCTTGATGACAATAGCTACAGGAGTTTGGAAGGTAAAAATAATCAACTTTTTGTGTGAACAATTTTCCTCCAGCCGCTAATGTGAGAGAGGTTTTCTTGTGAGAGATGTCTAGTTCTATACAGTAGCGACGAAACTGAATTCCATTAACCTCTACTCTGTGATCAGAGATAATGTGACCTAGGGTACTGATAATGTCTCTCTCAAAGGTGGAAAAAATAAGTGGAAGATTAGGTCACTCCACATAACAGGGATAGTTTTATAGGCTGGGTCAGTGACATTGAAGTCAAATTTCCATGGACGGACGACCAAGGTGGCATTTCGTGCTGGGCAAAAAATAGGCTGAAAAGGCTTTTTTGACATGAGAAGCATCAGAGAGTTCTACAAGCACAAAGTTTCGGGCATAGGAAACGGTTATGCCGTAAGATTGTAGAATAGATTTGATGTACAAATTGAGATTTACTGATCGAGTTCTACAAGCACAAAGTTTCGGGCATAGGAAACGGTTATGCCGTAAGATTGTAGAATAGATTTGATGTACAAATTGAGATTTACTAATCGGGAATAAAATCCATAATTTGAATAAAAATGAACCGAGATGAAAATTCTTCAAAAATAATAGAAATATGACTGAACATCCCTGAGTTTGTGGAATCCACGAATTGATCTTACCTGGTTTATTCCCCTGCACATCGGATCGTCTTTGTATTTTACTTTGTAAATCCCTGCAAAACTGCACATCGGATCGTCTTTGTATTTTACTTTGTAAATCCCTGCAAAACTGCACATCGGATCGTCTTTGTATTTTACTTTGTAAATCCCTGCAAAACCCAGAAACATATTTACTGTTGTGCACACGCAAATTCCACGGTTTCTGCTTTTTCCGATTTTCGAAATTCTGTATTATCCTGCGATAGGGACAAGCAGAGCAGAAGCAGCTCAAAATTTGTCGCCTGCGCCGAGTCCGCTTAACGGATAGCTTTAGCAGTTTTTCCATCTCTTTTAGTTGCAGCATTTCTTTTTCCATTGCTATCCTTCGTGGCCTCTGTCTGCCACTGAAATCATTCAGTTTTTTTGGGCTGTTATTTGCCCCTTTCAAACCCCTGTTTTATAAAATTAACTTTTCTAACAGAACTGTCAAGGTGGTGTTGTTTGGTTTCTTCTAAATCTGTTTTTGTGGAAATGATGCAGACCTTTTCTTCGTTTACAGACTCGTCAAATATTCCGTTATACAGCATCGAAACGCACGTAGGAAGTGCGTGAAAGCTTGCACCGATATTTGGATTTGTTCATAGCACTCGGAATCCCGCAAGAGGATCATACAAGGATAGTCAACACTGAAAAAAACAAACACCAAGAAGATTTGTCCTGAAGAAATTACAGTGCATAAAATACCGGGGGTCTCTTCCTTCACGCTGGCACGGTGCATAAAAAAAAGCCAGGGAGGGAATTTTACAAAATCATGAAGTTGGGTAAAGTGCAACATTTTCTAACAAATCAAACTATTCACGATATTTAAATATTTTGATAATATTGTTTAAAGACGATCTTATCGGTTTACGTTTGGCTCCAAAAAGTAATTTCATATATTGGTTTACGTTTGGTTTCAAAACTTATGTGACAGTTTGGCCGAGTGGTCTAAGGCGCCAGATTTAGGCTCTGGTCCGTAAGGGCGTGGGTTCAAATCCCACAGCTGTCACTTTTTACTTCTGTTTACCTAGTACATGTAAAATTTTATAACTTTATATCCAGTCGTATGTACTAAGTTATGGGATTACATGTAAAATTTTATAACTTTATATCCAGTCGTATGTACTAAGTTATGGGAGGGTCAAGCTCACGGAATTAAATGAGATGTTTAAGACTTTAAAATTTTATAACTTTTGGGATTAAATGAGATGTTTAAAACTTTCAATTTTATAACTTTTAATATTTAATTGTCCGTTCACTTTTTTACCATTTAATTTAATTATGGGTTTAAATTATTTAAATTCAATAGCTAGTGCACTTAAAATTTTATAACTTTTAATATTTAATTGTAGGTTTACTTCTAATGGTAAGTACTAAGTTATGGGAGTGTCGGGATTAAATAAGGTGTTTAAGACTATAAAATTTTATAACTTTTAATATTTAATTATCAGTTCACTTTTTTACTATGTAATTTAATTATGGGTTTAAATTCTTTAAATTCAATAGCTACTACATTTAAAATTTTATAACTTTTAATATTTAATTGTAGGTTTACTTCTAGTAGTAAATACTAAGTTATGGGAGTGTCAAGCTCATGAGATAAAATGATATGTTTAAGATTTTAAAATTTTATAACTTTTAACATTTAATTGTAGGTCCACTTCTAGTAAAAATTTATAACTTTTAATATTTTATTGTCCATTTACTTGTAGTAGTTAGTACTAAGTGGGAGTGTTAAGATCATGTAATTAAATGAGATGTTTAAGACTTTAAAATTTTATAACTTTTAGCATTTATATGTAGGTTCACCTCTAGTGCTAACTTATGCAACTGTCAAGCTAATGTGACTAAATTAATCATGGGTTTAAATTTATTTAATTTAATTATGGGTTTAAATTCTTTAAATTTAATAGCTAGTGCATTTAAAATTTAATAACTTTTAATATTTAATTGTAGGTTTACTTCTAGTAGTTAGTGCTAAGTTATGGGATTGTCAAGCTCATGGGATTAAATAAGATGCTTAAACTTAAAAAGTTTATAACTTTTAACATTTAATTGTAGGTTCACCTCTAGTAGTTAGTGCTAAGTTATGAGATTGTCAAGCTCATGTGACTAAATGAAATACTTAAGACTTTCATTTATGATGGATGACATCATGGGTTCAACTCCTTAGTTTAAGGATATCTAGCTAGTACATTTAAAAATTTATAACTTTTACCATTTAACTATACATTAAATTCTAGTAGTTAGGGCTAAGTTATATGAGTGTCAAGTCTATATGACTAAACGAGATGCCTAAGACTTTCATTTATGATGGATGAGGTCATGGGTTCAACTCCTTAGTTTGTGAAAGTACAACAAGTGTATTTAAAAATGTATAACTTTTAACATTTAACAATAGGTTTAATTCTAATAGTTAGTGCTAAGTTATGTGAGTATCAAGCTCACATGACTAAATAAGATGCTTAAGACTTTCATTTATGATGGATGAGGTCATGGGTTTGACTCCCTAGTCTTTGAAAGGTATGTTTAAGTTATGTGAGCATCAAACTTACTTGACTAAATGAGATGCTTAAGATTTTCATTTATGATGGGTGAGGTTATGGGTTCAACTCCTTAGTTCATAAAAGTATAGCAAGTGCATTTAAAAATATATAATTTTTAATATTTAACTATAGGTTTAGTTCTAGTTGTTAATGCTAAGTTATGTGAGTGTCAAGGTCACATGACTAAATGTGATTCTTAACACTTTCATTTATGATGGATGAGGTCATGAAACACCTCATGGAAAATTCATATTGCAATGTAAGAGCCCATAGCCCAAATTTTCATTGTAGTTTGGTGGAAATATAAAGGAAGATACAATTACGTTGTTTTCCCCCAAAAAAATTCCTATATTGCAACCTTTTTTCAAGAAGTTTCTCGAGATTTGTAGCCCGCAAGCTACAAATTCCATGCATCTTAGTTTATGGAAGTTAAGTTTGTTTTATAGGCTATAAATGTCATGTATTCAACTTCGTGGAAGGCTAAAGAATGTTTCACAAGGTTGTGGAAATTCTATGCATGCCAACTTGTAAAAGCTACAAGGTCTCCATAGGCTATGAAATTTGAAATTTTTATCTCACAATGGGCATCTTAGCTACACACAATGGGCAGTGTATAAGATCAATGTGTAGGATTTGGGCCTTCATTTCACATGAAGGATGTTGTAGTCTCACACGTTGCATAGTGTATGAGGTCAACATATGAGATTTGGGCATTAGTTTCACATGAAGAATGTTGCAATTCCACACACTAGGTAGCATGTAAAAGTAGTCTATGGCACTTGGGCTTTTAGCCCACAAACAACACTTTGACTAGAAAGCCATTTAAAATGCTCAAAACTATAACGGATGCAAGCATTATGGATTTAAACCCTATAAATTCTAGATTTGAAACCACATTTAGGACTTTTTGGAGCACTCTTGGTAGAGCTGAATAGAGCTTTTATAGTAGATTGTAGCAATATTTTTGTAATACCAACAACACTGATTTCTAAGAGTAGTCTTGGAAGTAGGAATTCATAGAGTTGTAGATCAAATCAAGAAGCAAGTGCAGATTCTACAATAGACATATTATTTTCTTAGGCTTTAAACCTTGATTTTTATTCTCAAAACCCTTCATTTCTTATACTCATTGACATTCATTATTCAATATAAGCTTTGTAGTTACTTCTATTTGGCGATATTATTCTATTGTTCAATCTGCTCTTGAATCTTGTGTTTTCAAACTTGTTTTGCATTATTTTCTTTACTATTATTACATTTTTATTTGTGATGAGTGGCGAGGTACCCCTACACTCAACCATACGAAACGAGCGTAGCACGTGCGATCTGGTCGAACTCCGCACACTAAATGCCTACACGCCCCATGGAACACTTGGGGTTAATCATTCGTTGTCTTCTCAGACTTACTTGAGGTTGTCACAATGTATGGTTAAGTAAGTTCGAGGTATATGATTTTTATGGTCTTTTCTATTTTTCTCCTATGCTATCGAGGTGAAGGGTTGAGAAACTAACTAACTCTAACTAATGACTAAGTCTAAATTAACTACTGTCAGCATCCGTTCCCACTTACCGTACACACCCTGAACTATGCAACTGTGGCTACCAAA